>CM062818.1:1389363359-1389773885 GCA_031772625.1 Pinus tabuliformis | reverse complement strand
GGGTTTCGGAATGTTAAGGGTTTTCCATTGTTTCTCAACAATAAATAGGCCTTCGAGCTCATTGTAACACAGTTCAGAGGCATGTAGCCATCACATCTCTTCTCAGAGATAAGCTACCATCGCCCTAGCTAGTTTATTGCCATTTCTGTTTGTAAGCATATTTCAGTATTTTCCATTAATGAAATGAAGTATTATTTCCGCTGCATCTTGTGTATATGGTTATCTCTGTAATTTGTTGCGTTCCTGCTAAAATCCGGATCAGTGGTATCAGAGCGGTCTGCTTTTTCTCTGTTTTTTTTTGCATGTCCCCAACAAGGTCGGGATATAAGGAGTTAGGGCTTGAACTGGTTGAACCTTTGCAAGACCACCAGCCTCGCAAATCCCGACGGCCTCCCATGGCGGACGAGAAGAAAGACGAGGGGGCAGGAGATCCCATCAAAATCTTGCTCGAAGAAGCGCTCGAGCGACAACGAACGCGATGATGGACAGCTTTGCGCAGATCCTTCAGCGGCTACCCAGAAGCGGCGCATCGGCTTCCAGCAGCTCCTCTGGAAACGCCACACCCTTTAAGGTACAAGTTAATTTTGAAATCCCCATATTCGAGGGTCAGATAGACGCCGATGCCGTAGATAAATGGTTAAATCTGCTAGAGGGTTATTTTTCTGTTCATGAATTTTCGAGTCGGGAAAAGATTGTTTTTGCTCTCTCAAAGCAGCCCCCCACGTCAAGGACTGGTGGGAAACCTACTGCGAGCAGAAGGATGAAAGTACTGGCTCACTATTTTCAGCCGCACCCACCTGGGATTCGTTCCGGATGCCATCAAGGAGCAGTACTACCCTGTCGGAAGCTATGAGGATGAATACATAAAGTGGACCACGCTGCGGCAGGGAAGGGACCAAGACGTGCCGGAGTTCACCAATCTTTTCCATACCCTTCGCACAAAGTTGGGTATCAAGGATTCGGAGCAACATTTGATACTCAAATACCGTGGCTGCCTGCACAAGTACATCCAGGAAGAAATACAGTTCCTAAACATCCCCTCGCTCGCGCAGCATATCGGTATGCCGTCAAGGTCGAACAGAAGTTTAAACAAAAGAAGCGAGACTTTGGATCTGCGAATCCAAAGCAGGGGAAAGGTGCCCCTAAACCACAGAACAAAGGACAAAGCCAAGGCGGGACAGCCCAAGACAACCAGCCGAAGCTGCAAGCAAAGAGCAACGCCGCGAAGCCGAGAAAGGACACTGGAAAATGGTGCGAGTTCCATAAGAGCTCCACTCACAACACAAGTGAGTGTCGGGCCAAGCAGTCACTGGTGGCTGAGCTAAAGGTTTCAGAATCAGATGCATGTTCCGACTCTGAGTCAGAACCCGATAAGGGTATGAAAAAGGGAAGCAGATCATTGATGCGGATCCCAGCGCCACTGTTGCTACCGCAAAGATCCAGAAAAATGAACCCGAAGATCCAGAGGAGGAGGAGCGTCTCTTCCACTCCCAGATGTGGGTAAAGGGCTCCCCGATACAGTTCATTGTTGATAGCGGGAGTCAAAAGAACCTCATTTCGGCAGAGGTCGTGAAGCGGTTGGGCTTACCGACCACAGCACATCCACAACCATACACCATTGGGTGGCTTCACCAAGGGCGAGATCTTCGCGTGAGCCAGCAGTGTCGCCTTCCATACAACATCAAGCCCTTCACGGATGAGGTATTGTGTGACATTGCTCCCCTTGAAGTTTGTGATGTATTACTAGGACAACCATACTTGTGGAAGCGACATGCTGTGTATGAATCAAGGCCCCGTGCTGTTATTATTACATTGGGAAATAAGTTGTTCAGGATACCAGAGGTAGCACCACCTGCCGCCATCTCTTTGATTACTGCAAAACAATGCAGTAAGATCATTTCCAAAACCAGGAAATTTGTTTTCCTGATGATACGCCCTCAAGGGAAGAAGAAGACAGTGGCCGCGGCCTCCAAACGGGGTCCCTCTGCACGGCAGCTACAGATGGACAAGATTGTGGAGGAGTACGAAGACATCTTCACCTCCCCGGCAGGGGTTCCTCTGCACTGTCAAGTCAAGCACTCCATCGATCTGACCCCAGGTGCGCCGCTACCCAATGGACCAATTTATCGGCGCTCCGTTCTGGAGAACAATGAAATCAAGAGGCAGATTCAGGAGCTCCTGCAGAAAGGTCACATCCGTCCGAGTTCTTCGCCCTGTGGGAGCCCGATAGTGTTGGTACAGAAGAAGGATGGGACGTGGAGACTCTGTATTGACTATCGGGCGCTGAACAAGATCACTGTCCGTAATAGGTACCCGATCCCGCGGATTGATGACCTCCTAGACCAACTAAAGGGGCGAAATATTTCAGCAAGATCGATCTGAAGTCAGGATATCACCAGGTACCAATTGAACCCTCAGATGTGTGGAAGACTGCCTTCAAATCCAAGGAGGGCCTCTTCGAATGGTTGGTCATGCCTTTCGGATTGACGAATGCTCCTGCAACCTTTATGAGGCTAATGGATGACATCTTGCGGCCATTCACCAACTCCTTTGTAGTAGTATACTTGGATGACATTCTGATCTTCAGCCAGAGTTGGGAAGAGCACCTCCACCACATCCGACAGGTTCTCCAAACACTGCGGCAACACAAGCTATGTGCCAATTTGGAGAAATGCACTTTTGGCATGACCGAGGTTCAGTATCTGGGATACATCATTGATGAACAGGGGTGCATGTCGATCCAGCCAAGGTCCAAGTCATTCGGGATTGGCCCTCTCCAACCACTCTAACAGAGCTCCGCAGCTTTCTAGGTCTTGCCAACTTCTACCGCAGGTTTGTGTTGGGATTTTCTCATATTTCTTGGCCCTTGAGTCAAGTCACCAAGGGCGGGGCGAAAGCAAAATTCTTTTGGTCTGAATCTCAACAGAAGGCATTCAGGGAGTTGAAGGATCGCCTCTGCACGGCACCAGTGCTCGCGTTACCAGATTTACAACAACCATTTGAGGTCGAGACAGATGCCTCTGACTATGCTATTGGGGCAGTCCTTACTCAACATGGACATCCAGTGGCATATCACAGTGAAACACTTTCAGACACAGTCCGGAAGTACCCCACTTATGATAAAGAGATGTATTCCATTGTACAGGCCTGCCGACAATGGAAGCATTACATTTTGGGGAAGGAAACGGTCATCCACACAGACCACCGACCTCTGCAGTTCATACAGACCCAAGGGAAATTGCAGAATGATCGCCATCAGAAGTGGTCTACATACCTGCAACAGTTTCACTTGAATATCAAGTATAAAAAGGGCAGCACCAATAATGTTGCAGATTGCCTCAGTCGACCACCGATCATGGCGCTAACCACCGTGCTCAACTCTTGCGGGCACGAGACTTCTGATTGGCCACTTCTCTACAAAAGCGACCCAGAATTCGGCCACACATACCAGACACTCTTGGAGGGTCGGCAGGTTGCAGATTTTCACCTCCAGGATGCCCTATTATGCCACCTCGGTCACCTTTGTGTTCCTTCAAGCGAGCGTGCCAAGATGATTTGGGAAGCACACTACAGTCGGGCTGCTGGGCATTTCGGGGTCGAGAAAACAGTGGCAGTACTGCAAAACTATTTCTATTGGCCGAATCTTCGACAGGATGTTGGGAAGTACATCCGATCATGTACTGCCTGTGCCATTGCCAAACCGACCATTAAGAAGCAAGGCCTCTATACCCCGTTGCCTACCCCTAGTCGACCTTGGGAATCCATCTCCATGGATTACATGTCAGGCCTTCCTTCCACTAAGCATGGAAATGACTGTGTTTTTGTGGTCGTCGACAGGTTCTCAAAGATGGCCATTATGATGGCCTGCAAGAAGAATATCACAGCAGAAGCCACTGCTAAACTCTCTTTGAACGAGTGTGGGTGCACTTTGGGATCCCACAGTCTATCATCTCAGATCGGGACAGTCGGTTTCTCAGCACCTTTTGGTCCAGTCTCTGGTCAATGCTGGACACCAAACTCACGAAGTCCACAGCCTTCCATCCTCAAACTGATGGCCAGACAGAGGTTGTCAATAGGATGATTGTGCACATTCTGCGCATGTATAACTCAAAGCATCCACGCACATGGGACGAGAGCCTCCCCTATGTTCAGCACAGCTACAACCGAGCTCTTCACAGCTCCACTGGCCATAGCCCTTTTCAGGTGGGTTTGGGATTCCAGCCACTATGCCCCATTGATGTGGCCATGCCACTTGCAGCTACTCACATGAATTCAGCTCATGTCCAGTCCGAAACAGATAAGGCCACCAGCTTCATTGAGCGCATCCAACATATTCGCCAGCAGGTCCATGACATTCTTGAGAAATCAAATGCCAAGTACAAGCAGCGACATGATCAACATCGGGTGCCACACAAGTTTCAGGTGGGCGACAAAGTCTGGTTGCATTTGCAAAAGGAACGCCTTACTGGAGCCTATCGGAAATTGAGACCACTCCGATATGGTCCTTACACCATTACTAAGGCTATGGGAGACAATGCATTTGAGCTCAGCATTCCCCCATTCCTTGGCCTGCACCCAGTATTCAATGTGGACCGCCTTCGGCCATACTTTCCACCATTGCTAGACACATCCGACATTGCAGAACAGCTCAAACCCACAGAATTAAATCCAGATTGCATGGAACAAGCTGCAACTGATCGGATCATGGACACACAGATCAAGAACACTCGCCAACAGAATATCCAACTGTATCGAGTTGTCAAAGCGGGCCAACTCCTTCAGCAGGGCAAGTGGCTCACCAGGGAACAAGTTCAGCAGAAGTTTCCTCATCTCATGGAGGAGCTCAACGCAATGGGGACCATTGCTTCCTAAGGGGGGAGGAATGATCCAGGTGGATATTGGTGGCCACCTGCCAAGTCCACCTGGACCCCCACCATTGTCTTTCTCAGCATTTTCAGTTTCCTTAATTGTAGCACAACTTACTATTTTTAGCAGTTTTTTCGGTCCTGAACTTCCGGAGCCGTTTTGAGGCCCTAAACGACGTTTTTTGGGAATCTGGGGGCAACATGGGTCCATGGACCGATGTTGCCCTCCCAAAGTGGTAGTGCTCGGATAGATCTTTCTAACGAGCTATTGTACGCGTCAAACGGAGATCGTATGCCAAAGTTACGACCCCGGGAAGTTGATGTACCAATTTACCCAAACGGGGCCCACAGTTTGGCGTTTCATCTCCTAGGGTTAGGTTTTGGAATGTTAAGGGTTTTCCATTGTTTCTCAACAATAAATAGGCCTTCGAGCCTCATTGTAACACAGTTCAGAGGCATGTAGCCATCACATCTCTTCTCAGAGATAAGCTACCATCGCCCTAGCTAGTTTATTGCCATTTCTGTTTGTAAGCATATTTCAGTATTTTCCATTAATGAAATGAAGTATTATTTCCGCTGCATCTTTGTGTATATGGTTATCTCTGTAATTTGTTGCGTTCCTGTTTAAATCCGGATCAGTGGTATCAGAGCGGTCTGCTTTTTCTCTGTTTTTCTTTGCATGTCCCCAACAAGGTCGGGATATAAGGAGTTAGGGCTTGAACTGGTTGAACCTTTGCAAGACCAGCCTCGCAAATCCCGACGGCCTCCCATGGCGGACGAGAAGAAAGACGAGGGGGCAGGAGATCCCATCAAAATCTTGCTCGAAGAAGCGCTCGAGCGACAACGGAACGCGATGATGGACAGCTTTGCGCAGATCCTTCAGCGGCTACCCAGAAGCGGCGCATCGGCTTCCAGCAGCTCCTCTGGAAACGCCACACCCTTTAAGGTACAAGTTAATTTTGAAATCCCCATATTCGAGGGTCAGATAGACGCCGATGCCGTAGATAAATGGTTAAATCTGCTAGAGGGTTATTTTTCTGTTCATGAATTTTCGAGTCGGGAAAAGATTGTTTTTGCTCTTCTCAAAGCAGCCCCCCACGTCAAGGACTGGTGGGAAACCTACTGCGAGCAGAAGGATGAAAGTACTGGCTCACTATTTTCAGCCGCACCCACCTGGGATTCGTTCCGGGATGCCATCAAGGAGCAGTACTACCCTGTCGGAAGCTATGAGGATGAATACATAAAGTGGACCACGCTGCGGCAGGGAAGGGACCAAGACGTGCCGGAGTTCACCAATCTTTTCCATACCCTTCGCACAAAGTTGGGTATCAAGGATTCGGAGCAACATTTGATACTCAAATACCGTGGCTGCCTGCACAAGTACATCCAGGAAGAAATACAGTTCCTAAACATCCCCTCGCTCGGCGCAGCATACCGGTATGCCGTCAAGGTCGAGCAGAAGTTTAAACAAAAGAAGCGAGACTTTGGATCTGCGAATCCAAAGCAGGGGAAAGGTGCCCCTAAACCACAGAACAAAGGACAAAGCCAAGGCGGGACAGCCCAAGACAACCAGCCGAAGCTGCAAGCAAAGAGCAACGCCGCGAAGCCGAGAAAGGACACTGGAAAATGGTGCGAGTTCCATAAGAGCTCCACTCACAACACAAGTGAGTGTCGGGCCAAGCAGTCACTGGTGGCTGAGCTAAAGGTTTCAGAATCAGATGCATGTTCCGACTCTGAGTCAGAACCCGATAAGGGGTATGAAAAAGGGAAGCAGATCATTGATGCGGATCCCAGCGCCACTGTTGCTACCGCAAAGATCCAGAAAAATGAACCCGAAGATCCAGAGGAGGAGGAGCGTCTCTTCCACTCCCAGATGTGGGTAAAGGGCTCCCCGATACAGTTCATTGTTGATAGCGGGAGTCAAAAGAACCTCATTTCGGCAGAGGTCGTGAAGCGGTTGGGCTTACCGACCACAGCACATCCACAACCATACACCATTGGGTGGCTTCACCAAGGGCGAGATCTTCGCGTGAGCCAGCAGTGTCGCCTTCCATACAACATCAAGCCCTTCACGGATGAGGTATTGTGTGACATTGCTCCCCTTGAAGTTTGTGATGTATTACTAGGACAACCATACTTGTGGAAGCGACATGCTGTGTATGAATCAAGGCCCCGTGCTGTTATTATTACATTGGGAAATAAGTTGTTCAGGATACCAGAGGTAGCACCACCTGCCGCCATCTCTTTGATTACTGCAAAACAATGCAGTAAGATCATTTCCAAAACCAGGAAATTTGTTTTCCTGATGATACGCCCTCAAGGGAAGAAGAAGACAGTGGCCGCGGCCTCCAAACGGGGTCCCTCTGCACGGCAGCTACAGATGGACAAGATTGTGGAGGAGTACGAAGACATCTTCACCTCCCCGGCAGGGGTTCCTCTGCACTGTCAAGTCAAGCACTCCATCGATCTGACCCCAGGTGCGCCGCTACCCAATGGACCAATTTATCGGCGCTCCGTTCTGGAGAACAATGAAATCAAGAGGCAGATTCAGGAGCTCCTGCAGAAAGGTCACATCCGTCCGAGTTCTTCGCCCTGTGGGAGCCCGATAGTGTTGGTACAGAAGAAGGATGGGACGTGGAGACTCTGTATTGACTATCGGGCGCTGAACAAGATCACTGTCCGTAATAGGTACCCGATCCCGCGGATTGATGACCTCCTAGACCAACTAAAGGGGGCGAAATATTTCAGCAAGATCGATCTGAAGTCAGGATATCACCAGGTACCAATTGAACCCTCAGATGTGTGGAAGACTGCCTTCAAATCCAAGGAGGGCCTCTTCGAATGGTTGGTCATGCCTTTCGGATTGACGAATGCTCCTGCAACCTTTATGAGGCTAATGGATGACATCTTGCGGCCATTCACCAACTCCTTTGTAGTAGTATACTTGGATGACATTCTGATCTTCAGCCAGAGTTGGGAAGAGCACCTCCACCACATCCGACAGGTTCTCCAAACACTGCGGCAACACAAGCTATGTGCCAATTTGGAGAAATGCACTTTTGGCATGACCGAGGTTCAGTATCTGGGATACATCATTGATGAACAGGGGTGCATGTCGATCCAGCCAAGGTCCAAGTCATTCGGGATTGGCCCTCTCCAACCACTCTAACAGAGCTCCGCAGCTTTCTAGGTCTTGCCAACTTCTACCGCAGGTTTGTGTTGGGATTTTCTCATATTTCTTGGCCCTTGAGTCAAGTCACCAAGGGCGGGGCGAAAGCAAAATTCTTTTGGTCTGAATCTCAACAGAAGGCATTCAGGGAGTTGAAGGATCGCCTCTGCACGGCACCAGTGCTCGCGTTACCAGATTTACAACAACCATTTGAGGTCGAGACAGATGCCTCTGACTATGCTATTGGGGCAGTCCTTACTCAACATGGACATCCAGTGGCATATCACAGTGAAACACTTTCAGACACAGTCCGGAAGTACCCCACTTATGATAAAGAGATGTATTCCATTGTACAGGCCTGCCGACAATGGAAGCATTACATTTTGGGGAAGGAAACGGTCATCCACACAGACCACCGACCTCTGCAGTTCATACAGACCCAAGGGAAATTGCAGAATGATCGCCATCAGAAGTGGTCTACATACCTGCAACAGTTTCACTTGAATATCAAGTATAAAAAGGGCAGCACCAATAATGTTGCAGATTGCCTCAGTCGACCACCGATCATGGCGCTAACCACCGTGCTCAACTCTTGCGGGCACGAGACTTCTGATTGGCCACTTCTCTACAAAAGCGACCCAGAATTCGGCCACACATACCAGACACTCTTGGAGGGTCGGCAGGTTGCAGATTTTCACCTCCAGGATGCCCTATTATGCCACCTCGGTCACCTTTGTGTTCCTTCAAGCGAGCGTGCCAAGATGATTTGGGAAGCACACTACAGTCGGGCTGCTGGGCATTTCGGGGTCGAGAAAACAGTGGCAGTACTGCAAAACTATTTCTATTGGCCGAATCTTCGACAGGATGTTGGGAAGTACATCCGATCATGTACTGCCTGTGCCATTGCCAAACCGACCATTAAGAAGCAAGGCCTCTATACCCCGTTGCCTACCCCTAGTCGACCTTGGGAATCCATCTCCATGGATTACATGTCAGGCCTTCCTTCCACTAAGCATGGAAATGACTGTGTTTTTGTGGTCGTCGACAGTTCTCAAAGATGGCCATTATGATGGCCTGCAAGAAGAATATCACAGCAGAAGCCACTGCTAAACTCTTCTTTGAACGAGTGTGGGTGCACTTTGGGATCCCACAGTCTATCATCTCAGATCGGGACAGTCGGTTTCTCAGCACTTTTGGTCCAGTCTCTGGTCAATGCTGGACACCAAACTCACGAAGTCCACAGCCTTCCATCCTCAAACTGATGGCCAGACAGAGGTTGTCAATAGGATGATTGTGCACATTCTGCGCATGTATAACTCAAAGCATCCACGCACATGGGACGAGAGCCTCCCCTATGTTCAGCACAGCTACAACCGAGCTCTTCACAGCTCCACTGGCCATAGCCCTTTTCAGGTGGGTTTGGGATTCCAGCCACTATGCCCCATTGATGTGGCCATGCCACTTGCAGCTACTCACATGAATTCAGCTCATGTCCAGTCCGAAACAGATAAGGCCACCAGCTTCATTGAGCAATCCAACATATTCGCCAGCAGGTCCATGACATTCTTGAGAAATCAAATGCCAAGTACAAGCAGCGACATGATCAACATCGGGTGCCACACAAGTTTCAGGTGGGCGACAAAGTCTGGTTGCATTTGCAAAAGGAACGCCTTACTGGAGCCTATCGAAAATTGAGACCACTCCGATATGGTCCTTACACCATTACTAAGGCTATGGGAGACAATGCATTTGAGCTCAGCATTCCCCCATTCCTTGGCCTGCACCCAGTATTCAATGTGGACCGCCTTCGGCCATACTTTCCACCATTGCTAGACACATCCGACATTGCAGAACAGCTCAAACCCACAGAATTAAATCCAGATTGCATGGAACAAGCTGCAACTGATCGGATCATGGACACACAGATCAAGAACACTCGCCAACAGAATATCCAACTGTATCGAGTTGTCAAAGCGGGCCAACTCCTTCAGCAGGGCAAGTGGCTCACCAGGGAACAAGTTCAGCAGAAGTTTCCTCATCTCATGGAGGAGCTCAACGCAATGGGGACCATTGCTTCCTAAGGGGGGAGGAATGATCCAGGTGGATATTGGTGGCCACCTGCCAAGTCCACCTGGACCCCCACCATTGTCTTTCTCAGCATTTTCAGTTTCCTTAATTGTAGCACAACTTACTATTTTTAGCAGTTTTTCGGGTCCTGAACTTCCGGAGCCGTTTTGAGGCCCTAAACGACGTTTTTTGGGAAATCTGGGGGCAACATGGGTCCATGGACCGATGTTGCCCTTCCCAAAGTGGTAGTGCTCGGATAGATCTTTCTAACGAGCTATTGTACGCGTCAAACGGAGATCGTATGCCAAAGTTACGACCCCGGGAAGTTGATGTACCAATTTACCCAAACGGGGCCCACAGTTTGGCGTTTCATCTCCTAGGGTTAGGTTTTGGAATGTTAAGGGTTTTCCATTGTTTCTCAACAATAAATAGGCCTTCGAGCCTCATTGTAACACAGTTCAGAGGCATGTAGCCATCACATCTCTTCTCAGAGATAAGCTACCATCGCCCTAGCTAGTTTATTGCCATTTCTGTTTGTAAGCATATTTCAGTATTTTCCATTAATGAAATGAAGTATTATTTCCGCTGCATCTTTGTGTATATGGTTATCTCTGTAATTTGTTGCGTTCCTGTTTAAATCCGGATCAGTGGTATCAGAGCGGTCTGCTTTTTCTCTGTTTTTCTTTGCATGTCCCCAACAAGGTCGGGATATAAGGAGTTAGGGCTTGAACTGGTTGAACCTTTGCAAGACCAGCCTCGCAAATCCCGACGGCCTCCCATGGCGGACGAGAAGAAAGACGAGGGGGCAGGAGATCCCATCAAAATCTTGCTCGAAGAAGCGCTCGAGCGACAACGGAACGCGATGATGGACAGCTTTGCGCAGATCCTTCAGCGGCTACCCAGAAGCGGCGCATCGGCTTCCAGCAGCTCCTCTGGAAACGCCACACCCTTTAAGGTACAAGTTAATTTTGAAATCCCCATATTCGAGGGTCAGATAGACGCCGATGCCGTAGATAAATGGTTAAATCTGCTAGAGGGTTATTTTTCTGTTCATGAATTTTCGAGTCGGGAAAAGATTGTTTTTGCTCTTCTCAAAGCAGCCCCCCACGTCAAGGACTGGTGGGAAACCTACTGCGAGCAGAAGGATGAAAGTACTGGCTCACTATTTTCAGCCGCACCCACCTGGGATTCGTTCCGGGATGCCATCAAGGAGCAGTACTACCCTGTCGGAAGCTATGAGGATGAATACATAAAGTGGACCACGCTGCGGCAGGGAAGGGACCAAGACGTGCCGGAGTTCACCAATCTTTTCCATACCCTTCGCACAAAGTTGGGTATCAAGGATTCGGAGCAACATTTGATACTCAAATACCGTGGCTGCCTGCACAAGTACATCCAGGAAGAAATACAGTTCCTAAACATCCCCTCGCTCGGCGCAGCATACCGGTATGCCGTCAAGGTCGAGCAGAAGTTTAAACAAAAGAAGCGAGACTTTGGATCTGCGAATCCAAAGCAGGGGAAAGGTGCCCCTAAACCACAGAACAAAGGACAAAGCCAAGGCGGGACAGCCCAAGACAACCAGCCGAAGCTGCAAGCAAAGAGCAACGCCGCGAAGCCGAGAAAGGACACTGGAAAATGGTGCGAGTTCCATAAGAGCTCCACTCACAACACAAGTGAGTGTCGGGCCAAGCAGTCACTGGTGGCTGAGCTAAAGGTTTCAGAATCAGATGCATGTTCCGACTCTGAGTCAGAACCCGATAAGGGGTATGAAAAAGGGAAGCAGATCATTGATGCGGATCCCAGCGCCACTGTTGCTACCGCAAAGATCCAGAAAAATGAACCCGAAGATCCAGAGGAGGAGGAGCGTCTCTTCCACTCCCAGATGTGGGTAAAGGGCTCCCCGATACAGTTCATTGTTGATAGCGGGAGTCAAAAGAACCTCATTTCGGCAGAGGTCGTGAAGCGGTTGGGCTTACCGACCACAGCACATCCACAACCATACACCATTGGGTGGCTTCACCAAGGGCGAGATCTTCGCGTGAGCCAGCAGTGTCGCCTTCCATACAACATCAAGCCCTTCACGGATGAGGTATTGTGTGACATTGCTCCCCTTGAAGTTTGTGATGTATTACTAGGACAACCATACTTGTGGAAGCGACATGCTGTGTATGAATCAAGGCCCCGTGCTGTTATTATTACATTGGGAAATAAGTTGTTCAGGATACCAGAGGTAGCACCACCTGCCGCCATCTCTTTGATTACTGCAAAACAATGCAGTAAGATCATTTCCAAAACCAGGAAATTTGTTTTCCTGATGATACGCCCTCAAGGGAAGAAGAAGACAGTGGCCGCGGCCTCCAAACGGGGTTCCTCTGCACGGCAGCTACAGATGGACAAGATTGTGGAGGAGTACGAAGACATCTTCACCTCCCCGGCAGGGGTTCCTCTGCACTGTCAAGTCAAGCACTCCATCGATCTGACCCCAGGTGCGCCGCTACCCAATGGACCAATTTATCGGCGCTCCGTTCTGGAGAACAATGAAATCAAGAGGCAGATTCAGGAGCTCCTGCAGAAAGGTCACATCCGTCCGAGTTCTTCGCCCTGTGGGAGCCCGATAGTGTTGGTACAGAAGAAGGATGGGACGTGGAGACTCTGTATTGACTATCGGGCACTGAACAAGATCACTGTCCGTAATAGGTACCCGATCCCGCGGATTGATGACCTCCTAGACCAACTAAAGGGGGCGAAATATTTCAGCAAGATCGATCTGAAGTCAGGATATCACCAGGTACCAATTGAACCCTCAGATGTGTGGAAGACTGCCTTCAAATCCAAGGAGGGCCTCTTCGAATGGTTGGTCATGCCTTTCGGATTGACGAATGCTCCTGCAACCTTTATGAGGCTAATGGATGACATCTTGCGGCCATTCACCAACTCCTTTGTAGTAGTATACTTGGATGACATTCTGATCTTCAGCCAGAGTTGGGAAGAGCACCTCCACCACATCCGACAGGTTCTCCAAACACTGCGGCAACACAAGCTATGTGCCAATTTGGAGAAATGCACTTTTGGCATGACCGAGGTTCAGTATCTGGGATACATCATTGATGAACAGGGGGTGCATGTCGATCCAGCCAAGGTCCAAGTCATTCGGGATTGGCCCTCTCCAACCACTCTAACAGAGCTCCGCAGCTTTCTAGGTCTTGCCAACTTCTACCGCAGGTTTGTGTTGGGATTTTCTCATATTTCTTGGCCCTTGAGTCAAGTCACCAAGGGCGGGGCGAAAGCAAAATTCTTTTGGTCTGAATCTCAACAGAAGGCATTCAGGGAGTTGAAGGATCGCCTCTGCACGGCACCAGTGCTCGCGTTACCAGATTTACAACAACCATTTGAGGTCGAGACAGATGCCTCTGACTATGCTATTGGGGCAGTCCTTACTCAACATGGACATCCAGTGGCATATCACAGTGAAACACTTTCAGACACAGTCCGGAAGTACCCCACTTATGATAAAGAGATGTATTCCATTGTACAGGCCTGCCGACAATGGAAGCATTACATTTTGGGGAAGGAAACGGTCATCCACACAGACCACCGACCTCTGCAGTTCATACAGACCCAAGGGAAATTGCAGAATGATCGCCATCAGAAGTGGTCTACATACCTGCAACAGTTTCACTTGAATATCAAGTATAAAAAGGGCAGCACCAATAATGTTGCAGATTGCCTCAGTCGACCACCGATCATGGCGCTAACCACCGTGCTCAACTCTTGCGGGCACGAGACTTCTGATTGGCCACTTCTCTACAAAAGCGACCCAGAATTCGGCCACACATACCAGACACTCTTGGAGGGTCGGCAAGTTGCAGATTTTCACCTCCAGGATGCCCTATTATGCCACCTCGGTCACCTCTGTGTTCCTTCAAGCGAGCGTGCCAAGATGATTTGGGAAGCACACTACAGTCGGGCTGCTGGGCATTTCGGGGTCGAGAAAACAGTGGCAGTACTGCAAAACTATTTCTATTGGCCGAATCTTCGACAGGATGTTGGGAAGTACATCCGATCATGTACTGCCTGTGCCATTGCCAAACCGACCATTAAGAAGCAAGGCCTCTATACCCCGTTGCCTACCCCTAGTCGACCTTGGGAATCCATCTCCATGGATTACATGTCAGGCCTTCCTTCCACTAAGCATGGAAATGACTGTGTCTTTGTGGTCGTCGACAGGTTCTCAAAGATGGCCATTATGATGGCCTGCAAGAAGAATATCACAGCAGAAGCCACTGCTAAACTCTTCTTTGAACGAGTGTGGGTGCACTTTGGGATCCCACAGTCTATCATCTCAGATCGGGACAGTCGGTTCCTCAGCACCTTTTGGTCCAGTCTCTGGTCAATGCTGGACACCAAACTCACGAAGTCCACAGCCTTCCATCCTCAAACTGATGGCCAGACGAGGTTGTCAATAGGATGATTGTGCACATTCTGCGCATGTATAACTCAAAGCATCCACGCACATGGGACGAGAGCCTCCCCTACGTTCAGCACAGCTACAACCGAGCTCTTCACAGCTCCACTGGCCATAGCCCTTTTCAGGTGGGTTTGGGATTCCAGCCACTATGCCCCATTGATGTGGCCATGCCACTTGCAGCTACTCACATGAATTCAGCTCATGTCCAGTCCGAAACAGATAAGGCCACCAGCTTCATTGAGCGAATCCAACATATTCGCCAGCAGGTCCATGACATTCTTGAGAAATCAAATGCCAAGTACAAGCAGCGACATGATCAACATCGGGTGCCACACAAGTTTCAGGTGGGCGACAAAGTCTGGTTGCATTTGCAAAAGGAACGCCTTACTGGAGCCTATCGAAAATTGAGACCACTCCGATATGGTCCTTACACCATTACTAAGGCTATGGGAGACAATGCATTTGAGCTCAGCATTCCCCCATTCCTTGGCCTGCACCCAGTATTTAATGTGGACCGCCTTCGGCCATACTTTCCACCATTGTAGACACATCCGACATTGCAGAACAGCTCAAACCCACAGAATTAAATCCAGATTGCATGGAACAAGCTGCAACTGATCGGATCATGGACACACAGATCAAGAACACTCGCCAACAGAATATCCAACTGTATCGAGTTGTCAAAGCGGGCCAACTCCTTCAGCAGGGCAAGTGGCTCACCAGGGAACAAGTTCAGCAGAAGTTTCCTCATCTCATGGAGGAGCTCAACGCAATGGGGACCATTGCTTCCTAAGGGGGGAGGAATGATCCAGGTGGATATTGGTGGCCACCTGCCAAGTCCACCTGGACCCCCACCATTGTCTTTCTCAGCATTTTCAGTTTCCTTAATTGTAGCACAACTTACTATTTTTAGCAGTTTTTCGGGTCCTGAACTTCCGGAGCCGTTTTGAGGCCCTAAACGACGTTTTTTGGGAAATCTGGGGGCAACATGGGTCCATGGACCGATGTTGCCCTTCCCAAAGTGGTAGTGCTCGGATAGATCTTTCTAACGAGCTATTGTACGCGTCAAACAGAGATCGTATGCCAAAGTTACGACCCCGGGAAGTTGATGTACCAATTTACCCAAACGGGGCCCACAGTTTGGCGTTTCATCTCCTAGGGTTAGGTTTTGGAATGTTAAGGGTTGTCCATTGTTTCTCAACAATAAATAGGCCTTCGAGCCTCATTGTAACACAGTTCAGAGGCATGTAGCCATCACATCTCTTCTCAGAGATAAGCTACCATCGCCCTAGCTAGTTTATTGCCATTTCTGTTTGTAAGCATATTTCAGTATTTTCCATTAATGAAATGAAGTATTATTTCCGCTGCATCTTTGTGTATATGGTTATCTCTGTAATTTGTTGCGTTCCTGTTTAAATCCGGATCATGTAATAAAGTTAGTAAAGGAAAAATAATAACCAAGGCCATGGGATACATATTCCAAGCTGAATGTTGGGAAAAAACATAATGATGGGGATCACTTGTGATTAATTAATGGCTATGGGAATTGGCAAAGGAAATGGAAAAGGCAAAGTGGCATTAATTGACATTTTATTTATGAAATTAATGGGAAATAGGAGAAAATGAAGATGAAATATCACATGTTGCATGTGAGGAAGAAATTGAAGGAAAATAGAGAAAAATGAAGAAAATAGAGGTCTCAATGATAAAAAGGCTTATGAGGATCAATTCACAACTTTTATCAGTTTTAGCTTGGAATTCTCTCTTTATTCTCTCTCTCTCTCATACTTTTGCACACTTAGAGTTTTCTTGGAGCAATCTTGAAAGATTTTTGGGCACACTTTGGATTTGGAGCAAGAAGGCAAAGGAAAAGCAGGAAAGCGTAAGGGAGCAATGAGATCAACAACTACAACGGGTTTGTGAGTTGCTTGTATGATTTCATTGCTAGTTTTGGCATGCAAGGCATATGCATGTGGTTGTTTGGTTGTGATCTATCATTGGCATGGGGGATTTCCTAGATTGACAATGGTTTTTACTAGCCTTGCCATTTCTTGGATTGACAATGGTTTTTCCTAGCCTTGCCATTTCCTAGATAGCCATGGTGTTGTGGGTTTTCTCTTTTGTTTTCTGATTGGTACCCATGTTACTTATGCTTATAGGTTGATTTATTAGTTCCTAGAGCCTTGGTTGGACAAACACTCTAGATCCCTTGGTGGGTTTAGTTACTAGTCCTAGAGCCCTGCGACAGTTATGGGGTGAGATACTAGTCCCGAAGCTGGGTTGGAACAAATGCTTTGGAGCCCTGGACAACTTGATTTGGTGATGGTTAGTGATGTTCGACCATGAGGTGGAATCACTGGTTGAGGGTTGAGGTTTTTTTGCCTCTATAAGCCCTGGAAATTCCATGAGATCCCACTTCATGCTTGGAATATGGGTCGAGGTTGATTGGTTGAAAGAGAGATTTGGTTCAGCCCAATCTATGGTCAGGTGGTACGTGGAAGTCCCTGACTTGGTTGGTTTTTCATATGTTAATAAGAGCTCCTTTTCTCTTGTAAATCATGAGTATTTATACTTGTCATTATGTGGCTTTAATGGTTGTTTCATCATTGATATTTATTTGGTTATATGTTGGTTATAAGCATGGTTTTATGACATACTTGAGTTATAGCTCTCATCATATTTTGGTTAATAAATGAAATTTTAATGAATGCATGACCTAATAGATAATATTGCAACTATTGTGTTAGGGCATAATACCTTCTTGACGATTCTCAGATAAGTATGAGACCCCTATGTTTAGATGTGTATTTTTTACTTATACATTACTTGTTCACATGATGTGTTTGACAAAATTTTTGTCATGGTTGGGATGGGTTAGGTTACATACTTGTTCAATATTTGCATTAAAAGCTTTGTGTTGAAAAGTGTGCAACAAGAAATGCTTGTTGAGAATGCAACAAGATGATGGAGCTTAGTGAAAAGAGTCGCCTTCACTAAGTGGGCCTGCAGGAAAATTATGGCGCAAGTTCTATTTTTTATCACAGTGTGGATGATCACAGTGTGGATGATCACAGTGTGGGTGATCACAGTATGAGTGATCACAGTGTGGGTGATCACAGTATGAGTGATCACAGTGTGGGTGACCACAGTGTGAGTGATCACAGTGTGAGTGATCAAAGTCTATTTTTAGACTGGCTGTCAAAAATAGAAAAGTCAAATATTATTGTCTCATAATAATATTTGGACTATAAACTTGATCTTATTCCCTTGGAGCACTTTAGGATGAGCTACGGATGTGGTACATGCAGATCCCAGAGGGAAATACGTGGTTACCTATGGGATGACTAATATTTGCATGCAGACTTCAGTTAGAACTCAAGTGAGTTGAGTTTAGTGGACTGGAGGTGCAGTTGATGGAGTTGTGTTCAGTTTAGCCTTGTTAAACTAGTTGTATTTAGTCTAACTGATCAATAGACTAGAGATGAGTTGGGTGAATTAGTTATTAATTAATTCACAAGTTATTAACTCATAATGCAACTATAGAATACATCAGTTAACTCAGTTGCATGTCAGTGCATGTTCAGTTCAGCAGGGACAGGTGTTAGAGGATCAGATTGCTATCAGTTGTGACTATAGTTGTGCATGATGATTTGCATAATCAGAGGGATTGAGTATGCCAATGAATTGGCCAATATAAAGAATTGTAACCTGTGCTCACGTCCAATAGAGTGTGAGTGATTATTTGCAGGTCAAATACGAGTTTGGTAAGCCATTCTCATCAGTTCTTGAGCAGGTATTGAGCTGTGGAGGCAGGCAAGCAGTGGAATAGATTTGGAGATCAGATCTGAGCTGTATTGTGTGTAACAGGTGGAGCTGGTACTGGATTGCTTGTGATAAGCATTGTACTTTGTAATGTTACATGATTCAATCAATATAATATACAAATAGTGTGGGGTTTTTAGCGAGATGCTTTCCCCGGGATACATACTGTGTTAATGAGTTTGATTGACGCTTCTATGTGCACCTGTGAATGTTTTTGCTTCTGTTAATTGATGATCAAAGTAGAGGAGATTATGTATTATACATGTTCCGCTTATAATTGTATGATCAGGATAATCTCTGTGAATATGTGTTAAATTATTCAAAATTTCTACACTTTGTCTCTGTGTTAAGTATCATTTTTTAGAGTTTTAGTTAGTTCTAGGTAGAGGCTTGGGTCTTAGCCCAAAAAAAGTGGCTTAGATATCACGGTCATTGGCTCAAAACTAGGTAAAAAATACTACAATTGTTCACTTTCAGGATTATGCATGTGACTGGAGGGTTACAGTCGAGTTCAGGCAGTGTTATGCCAACACCAGGGAGTCCAAATCAGTGAAAAAGAAAGTTAACTCAGGGTTTGGGGACCTAGAAGGGTGGTTTAGCTCTTGAGGGTCTTGTAGCATTTAAGGGAAGTCAATAACATCTTGGTTTGTCAACTCTATTTCCTTAAGGTGATCTACGAGGTTGAGTCATATCGTAGTAACTCTTCATCACATATTTACCCTAGTGGACCGGTAAGCTTGGGTAAGTGTGGGAGGAGGGTGTTACACAGTGGGTTTTCATTCTCTTTGGGTGATATCTAATACCACAGAGTGGTATCAGAGCTCCCAGGTTCAACACTTGGACTGGATGGGCACAATGTGCTTGTCATGCATGCATGAAGGTTGTATATGATATTGATATGTATGCATAATGGTTTTCATGTTTGCAGTTGTATTTTCGTATAGAAGTTGATGATGTTCTTGTTGGGGTGTGTTTGTCATGACTGCATGTCATTTGCATGTGTTCATTACGCTTGTGGTCTATGTGTGTGTTAGGTATGCATGGTGATGGTCATTGTTGCAGTTGTGCCATCATGCATATGTTGGTGTTGAGATGATGAATATGATGATTTCATTACATATATATATATATATATATATATATATATATATATATATATATATATATGTATATATATATATATATATATATATATATATATATATATGTATATATATATATATATCTAGATATATATATATATATATATATATATATATATATATATATATATATATATATATATATATATATATATATCTTATGCTAATCTGGGTTGATCTTGCAGACGAGGTAGTCTCCACTGAACTTCAATGAGGTATGTTCATTATGTTTATATTTTGGTTTCGCTGACATGGTATATTTGCAAGAAGAAGATTAAAGATGATAAGAAAAATGGTGGACAATATTTCACGTGACTCTTCCTACATATTAGATGAGAAGCATGGGGATGAGTACTCCCCTCTAATAGCAGACACTTTGAGAAGTTTGAAGGTAGAAATAAGAAGTTGCAAAGTAGATAATGATAGAATCATTCAGTCACAAGAGAGATTTGTTAGGGCATAGGAGAAACAATTAGATGTCAACGCAGTTATCCTTCAGAGTTTGTTATATTTTCAGAGATAGGGACCACTTAGGATCAGTCATGGACATGAGGACAGGACTAATGAAGCATATGGTAGTAGGTCTCATGGTGGGCACAAGTTAGATAGAGATGATACGATTAGAGATGGAAGGTGATTTGATACACTTGATAGACGAGACATGGGATTTACTCTAATTTTGGTTCAGACATGTATCATCATCATCATTGTTATCATCCTTACAGGAGGAGTGACAGGGGATATTTTTCGAATGAGTTCAAGGAAGCAAATCCACCTACATTTGATGGGGAAATGAAAAAGTCATGGGATGCATAAGCGTGATTGCTTGGGATTAATAAGTTCTTCATGTTGCATGATTACGTAAAGAACATGAAGGACAAAATAATTACATTCAGTATCAAAAGGAAAAGAAAAAATTTGGTGGGAAGATGTAAAGAATGTTAAAGGAATTCGTGAAGAGGAGTTGACTTGGAGTGAGTTCAAGAGACTTTTCAGGAAGCATTTATCTGAGAGATACTATGATGACAGGGAAAAGGAGTTCTATCAGCTAAATATGGGATCTATGATAGATGAGGAGTAGACTAGCAAATTCTTGGAGTTGTTGAGATATGTGCCTTATATTAAGGAGGGGAAAACGTAGATTCAGAAATTCATTAGTGGGTTGCTAATATCATTCAAAGACTGGATCAAGTTCGATGAGCCTAGATCATTGGAGGAAGCCATCAGAAAGCTAAAGCATTGTTATGAGCAATCAAAGTGTAGGTCTGAGACTAAGTAGGATTGGAAGGGTAGTAACAAGACTAAAGGAAAATGGGATAAGAAGCGAACAAGACCTCAGGATACAGGTAACAAAGAGAATGCAACATTGCCTAACAAGTTTAATGCATCAGATAGAGGACATGGATTTCAATCTCAGGAGAAGAACAAGGGTGATGGAAGGAAGCCTTTACAGTGTTGGCCTTGTGGTGGAGAACATCACATGAGAGATTGTCCACAACATTTGGGTGGTAGACCGCATATCTACAGTGCTCAGGAGGCACAGACAGTGGGGGATGTTGGAAAAATTATTCCTCGGATTTATGTAGTGTTGGATAATAGGCAAGAGGGTCACCAAACATCTATTATCGAGATGGAAGCTTTGTGATCGGGTTATTTCTATTTTGCTTGACCCTTGATCTAATTATAGTTATATTAATCCTGACCTGGTGGATAAGTGTGGTTTAAATAAGTAAGTGCATGTAGAGTCTTGGTTAGTGTAGTTGGATATAGGTACTAAGAAAAGAGTTCATCATTGGGTAAGAGCTTTTTCATTTGAGTTGAATGGTATGCCTACATCAACGCATATGAATGTGCTTCCATTGGGATCATACAATATGCTTCTAGGTATGGATTGTTTTTACCTCCATAGGACCAAAGTAGATTGCTATGACAAGTATATTGAGTGCTTGGATGACAATGGAGAACAAAGAATCTTGCAAGGTAAGAAGAAGGAAAGATCAGTGAGGATGGTTATAACTATGCAGGCCAAGAATAGTCGCAAAAAAGGATGTGTATTGTTTGCAGTACATAGTTTAGTGACATAGGTGAGGAAGTTGAGCATGCAAATGTCTTGAAGAAGTATCTAGTTTTGCAATGTTTCCAGGATGTATTCCTAGCAGAGATTTCAGATTTTCCACCTCACAAGGAACTGGAATTTTCTATTGAGTTGGTACTAGGGGCAACACCAACATCAAATGCACCATACAGGATAAGCACTCCAGAGTTAGTGGAACTAAAGTTACAGTTGAAGTAAATTCTTGACAAGGGACACATTAGACCAAATGTATCGTCATGGGGTGCACCAATATTGTTTGTAAAGAAGAAGGATGGTACTCTTAGATTGTGCATTGATTATAGGCAGTTGAACAAGGTAACCTTCAATAATAGTTATATGTTTCCTAGGATTGATGACTTATTTGACCAATTGAAGGGAGAAATTCACTACCCTTTCCAATTCTAAACATTACAATATCATTGAATCTTATGTTGTGTTCGATCGAGAATGGCACAAATGGGACCATGTTAGGTCCCTATAATATTGGTGTAGACCCTTATTGTGATTGTTAGTGTAGCCCCATTATTGTTATTGTTGCTTCCATGTAGTCCCCATATTGTTATTATTGTGCCCCATAGAAGGCCACAATTGTTATTGTTGTGCCCTTACATTATTATTATTATGTAGGCTCTGATTATATTGCGACCCCTTAGACTCCTGTATATAGATAAGAGGTCTTGTCATTTGTATGATCCAAGAATTGTTCATTTATGTGATGTAAAGGAGGTTTCCCCCTCGAACAGGCTAATTCTCAAGTCTTCGATCTATCTTTTATTCTATTTTATGAGTTAGTTGCTTAACATTTGGTATTAGAGCTTTGGATTTTAAGGTTTCTTTGCTTCAAACAGGTCATCTTGGTATTTTTGCTATACATTATTTTATACAAAGCTTTAGAAGCTGAAATTTCGACCACATGGAACCGAAATTGTGGTTAACTTCTTGTAAAAATTTTAGAGCTTGGTTCACTATATTTTTAGAGATATGATCTGAGGTAGTTAGGTTTTTGTAGGCTCTGGAATTCAATCTCAAACAAGTGACCTACATAAACTCATCATAACTTTCTCTCCGAGCATCAAATTTGAATTTCATAAAAAATAACTGAAAGTGAATGGACTTGAGTTTTTTTTTTTTTTTTTTTTTTTCCTGATTTTGAAGGCTGAAGGTCGAAATAATGACACATGGAACTCCATACAAGTTCACTCTACTAAACTAGTCTATAATCAGGCCATCGTGGGAGATCAGGAATAACTCTTTCTAGAATAATCCAATCTCGGTCTGACTTGAGGGGTTCCAAATAAGACTTAGAGGGCTACCACAGGATGAAATTTTATAACTTGGATATCTGAAATTATAGAGATACAACAACTTCAATCGAGCTCCTAAAAAGAAAGAAAAAGGTGTGTATTTTTTTTAATTTTACATAACTTTTGTTTGAAAAATTAGTTTGAAGTGATTCCAAGGGAATATTGAAGCATAGATATCAATATTGGGTTCTAAAATTCCTCCCAAACAAAAGAATTATACACCCATTAATCCCTCAGAAAGCTCTACTATGACACATGAAGAGGAAGAATTGCAACATGATATATCAAAATTACGGGATCAAGTGCAACAAATTTCACTCTCACAAAGAGCAACCAAAGATGAACTAAAAGGGGACATGGAAGGTTTGAAGTATGGATTAAAAACAGACATGGAAGGTTTGAAGGATGAATTAAAAGCAGACATGGAAGGTTTGAAGGATGGATTTAAAGCAAACATGGATGCTAATATGGAAGGTTTGACAAAGTTGCTACAAGAAATGCTTCCTAATGGCTAAAAGGTATTTGATGAAAATCATGCCATGATCAAAATGAATGTTAATCATGATTTCAGAGACTCTAACTTTGGATCGAAGACCCACCATATTCCAAAGATCGATATGAGGAAGTTTTATGGCAAAGATTCAGTAACACAGATACTATAGATGGAGCAATATTTTGATCTCCATAATGTGAAATACACACAAAAGGTACACATTGCATATTTATATTTAGAACCCAATCAATTTTTATGTATCGATGGCTTTGTTCTCGTAAACCACTTGTCACTTGGTTCTTTTTACATAGGAAATGGTAACACATTATGAGGATACAAAGAGAAACACCTTCTTTAGTCAGTTAATAAATCTTAAACAAAAGGGTTCAATGAAGAATCACATTAAGGACTTCCAAAAATTGAACATGAGAGTAAATGGTATTCTAGAGGAGCATGGGATTTATGTCTTCATAGGGACTTTAAAGGATAACATCCAACATGAGGTTTGCCTTTGGGAACTTGATTCATTGGAGAAGGCATTCAGGGTGGCAAAAAACGTTGAAAGAAAAATTATGGCAACAAGGAAGTCTACCACTCACAACTATAAACATCAAAGTGTTGATTCTCCTAGCCTTCCACAACCTACAAGGTTGACACCACAACAATTGGAAGAAAAAAGAGAAAAAGGGCTTTGTTACAGTTGTGATAGAAAATACACTAAATGTCATAAGTGTGCTTAGAAGCAATTATTTTACATAGATTGTGAAGAGGAGGAAGAAAAGGAACAAGAAACATCAAAAGAAGAGGATATACATTAGGAACCAACCCAAGATAAAGAAAAAACGAATATGACCATATCTCATAATGCATTAGCAGGAATTACCACTCCTCAAACTCTCAAGATAGAAGGACATATCAAGAAGAAAAAGGTAACAATGTTGATTGATTAAGGTAATACCCATAATTTTATTCATTGTAAGATAGCCAAAGAATTGAATTGCTTCCTATATCCAACACCACAGTGTCAAGCGATGGTTGCAAATGGATGAACCATAAATTTCTCTGGAAAGTGCCATAATATCAAGCTAACCATGGGGGAATATGTATTGAATAGTCCAATGCTTTCCATTCCAATGGGTGGTGTTGATGTTGTAATAGGAGTTCAATGGTTACAATATTTGGGTATGTAGCTTTTAATTTTCAAGAAATTTTCTTGAAATTTTTTTAGAAGGAAAGGAAGTTGAATTAAGGGGTATCGTAGGGAAACTGGGAAAGATAATCAACTCTAATGGCATTACAAAGATTCTAAAGAAAGAACAACGGGGTGTAATTGCACAAGTATTCTCACTAGAGATTCAAACATTGAAATCATCTATTTCTACAGATCTCCAAAAAGTCTTGGACAATAATTTCAAGGCTTTTGAGACTCCTAAAGGCCTCCCACCTATTCATGACCATGATGATGCAATTCATTTAATTCTAGGAAGTTTTCCTCCAAACATCAAGCCTTACAAATATCCTTATGCCCAAAAGAGTGAAATTTAATGTATGGTTGCAGAAATGGTAGAGGTCAGTATAATTCAACATAGTTAAAGTTCTTTCCCTGCTCCAGTAGTATTGGTGCACAAGAAGGATGGATCATGGCACATGTGTCTGTATTATAGGGAGATCAGCAAGATCACTATTAAAGATAAATTTCCCATTGATGTCATTGATGAATTGATGGATGAATTACACGGAGCAATTTACTTCACCAAGTTGGATCTTCATTTGAGATATCATCAAATTAGAATGAAGACTGAAGACATTCTAAAAGCAACATCTCGAACTCATGAGGTTCATTATGAATTTTTGGTCATGCCTTTTGGCCTTACCAATGCACCTCCCACATTTCAAGGTTTGATGAATTTCATTTTCAAACCCTTCCTTAGAAAATCTATGTTAGTATTTTTTGATGATATACTAATCTACAACAAGTCTTGGAAGGATCATGTTCAACATGTTGACGGGGTGCTAAAACTATTGGAGGAGAAACAATTATATGAAAAAACCTCCAAATGTTTCACTAGAGTACATGAGGTGGAATATCTAGGTCATATTATATCTCATGAGGGTGTTAAGGTAGACCCTAATAAAATTAAAGCCATTAAGGAATGGAAAATACCCACAACCATAAAACATATTTGAGGATTTCTCGAGTTGAGAGGGTATTATCACAAGTTTTTTAAGAATTATGGGAGAATAGCAGCACTTATAACAACATCACTGGAGAAATATGATTTTTCTTGGAATCCAGGAGCAACTAAGGACTTTGAACATCTTAAAGAGGAAATATGCTAAGCATCGGTCTTAGCTACACCAGACTTCACAAAAACCTTTATTGATGCCTTAGGAAATGGAATTGGTGCTATTTTAATCCAAGAAGCAACACCCATTGATTTAAAATCCATCCAATCAAAGGAAAGTATTTACACAAACCTATTTATGAGAAGGAAATGTTGGCAATACTGCATGCACTAAAGAAATGGCGACCTTACCTAATGGGAAGACATTTCAAGGTAAAAACAAATCATCATAGTCTTAAATAATTTTTGGAACAAATATTATCTTCAGAAGAGCAGTAAAAAGGGTCACAAAGATGTTGGGTTATTACATTGAAATCATCTACAAAAAAGGGAAGCAAAATGTTGTTGCAAATACATTGTCAAGAAAGGATGAGGATGTGGAAGCATTTCTTTGTGCCATTTATATTATCCAACCAGATTGGATAACCGAAGCAAGGGTTGAATAAAATAATGATGAAGAAGTGTGGACACTCATTCAAAAGTTGCAACAAGATCCCAATACATTTGATACATTTAGCTGGAAAAATGATTCATTATGGTACAAAGTTCACTTATATCTTTGTAATAATTCCCAACTCAAACAAAATATTCTTTTGGAATTGCACACCTTGTTACACAGTATTTTGTCACGCCTCCTGCACTTCCCTGTGACATACCCTGAAGTGCCTGAAACATGATCATTATACATTATACTCATCCATGTATACAGCTCAAATCCCTCCTTTAACTTTGCTTGGAAAATATCTGGAGCTTTCCTTGAAGAAATGGCTCTTGAAACCCTAAAATGAGGGTCATCGCCCTTATGAATATCAAAAACACGATGATCACCTGTTGCACCTTGTTAAGCTAGTGATGGAATCTCTCTATTCTCTATCATATCCATGATGGTCTCAAAAAGGAAGTTGTCCTAAAGAGGAAGAGAATCTTCGTGATCTAGAACCTTCCAGAGCGGCGAGATGGAGGTGGTTTCGCATAGATGAGGTCGAATCCTCCTAATTTGACCTCTTGGTCTCATCCCTATGAGCTACCTCCTTGAGATGTGGGCCTAATACTATCTTTATAGGAGTCCTAACTCCCTCTCCCAGCTTATAAATTCCCCCTCTACCATTCCCAAATGGTTGATCTATGTCCATTTGCACCCCTATGTTGAGCTTGTGCTTCGAGGCTATTCATTAGACTTGGAGAAGGAGTGTGTGGATAGTTTCTTGGCTTGTACTTGGATTACCACTCAAGGAGAGCCTTTCAACATCAAGGCTATGGTTGTAAGCTTCCCTTTATTCTTTAAATAATAATACAAATGCTGGTTCATCTTCCCAAAATATATATGTTCGTGTATGTATTGGCTTGGCATTCCTTGTTCAACTAAGTAGGTTATTATTGGATTTTCTATTAGTTTTGGCATGCTTTGTTTGTCTCTTGATCACTTGTGCAGGTACATAAGCGCTGAAAGAAGTAGGAACAAGTCTCCGACACAAGCATTTTGAGGATCTCAATAAAGGAAATTGGATTAGCATCAGAGCAAGGTAGGTCATCTCTCTTGTTCTACTTTTCAATTATAATCTAGGAAGATGTTTAGTGGATTGTCACTTTAGCTGCTAGACCCACTCATTAGGCTAGAGGGATCATCTTTGTCCGCAGAGACAATTAACCTTGCCAACGCACCTCTCCCTTAGGAGGGCACCTAGGATTTTTAGAAACTTACCACAGGGTCAAGAAGGATTTTTTTTGGGATGGCCTTAATATGATATTCAAAATTTTGTGGCAGGATGTTTGGTTTGATGGGAAAATAAAGTTGATACAATTAAGACCCTCGGCCTGTTACAACCTTTAGCCTTTCCAAGTCAACGTTGGGAGGAGGTCTCAGTGGATTTTATCATAAGTTTACCCAAGTCTGAAAGAAAGAGTGTCATCATGGTGGTAGTTGATAGAATTACCAAGTGTGCATGAGATAATGCACTTTTCTGCATTATCTCATCCATTTAAACCCATTACAGTTTCTATTGAATTTATAGACACAATTCAAACGCTATGTAGAAACCCACAGATTACTGTAAGCGACAGAGATCCCATTTTCACTAGAAATTTTTGGACAAAATTATATATAGATATATATTCTTTTTTCTTTTTTTTCTTTTTTTCTTTTTCTGGGTACTCAATTAGCTCATAGCTCATCTTATCATCCTCATTCTAATGGGAAAACTGAGATAGTGAACAAATGTTTGGAAATATATCTTCTTTGCTTTGTATCTGATAAACAAACACAATGGGTCAAGTGGTTACCTCAGATAAATGGTGGTATAACACTTCCTTCCATACTGCAACAAAAATGACCCCATTTATGGCACTTTATGGATATCATCTACCATCCATCACATAATATTTAAGAGAAAATTCTAAGGTTCAAGTAGTGGAAGATCACATCGAGCATCAACAAAAAAATTTCTAACTCTTAAAGGATAACCTCACTTTAGTGCAAAATCGAATGAAACAAAAAGAATATGAGCATCGCAATGAAAGAAGTTTTGATGTAGATGACTAGGTATTTTTACGACTACAACCATACAAACAAATGTCCCTAAAGCAAGCTACGAAGGATAATAAATTATCGCCAAATTAATATGGTCCATATAAGGTGTTGCAAAATATTGGTACTATGGCATACAAATTAGAGCTTCCTACATCTTCTCGA
This sequence comes from Pinus tabuliformis, assembly GCA_031772625.1. NCBI lineage: Eukaryota > Viridiplantae > Streptophyta > Pinopsida > Pinales > Pinaceae > Pinus > Pinus tabuliformis. Next base: position 1,389,745,426 of record CM062818.1, on the reverse strand, counting down.
GTGAACCCAATTTTCCATGTTTCATGGTTAAAGAAGGTTATAGGTGACAAGCTCTGAGTTCAAACAATATTGCCAAAACTTGACAAGGAAGGAAAAAGCATATTGGAACTTGAAGCAGTCACAGAAAAAAACCCGACAATTATGAAATCGATCAATTTTAGAGTATCTCATTAAGTGGAAGAACTTATCCGTTGAGGATTCCACATCGAAGGATGATAATTTTATACATAAGCATCTAGAAATACTCAAACATTGAGGACAACACTTTTTTGAAGGAGAGGGGCATGTTAGGCCCCTATAATAATAGTGTAACTCATTATTGCTATTGTTAGCGTAGACCCCTTATAGTTATTGTTGTGCCCATGTAGCCCCCATATTGTTATTATTGTGCCCCATAAAATCCCACTATTGTTATTTTTGTGCCCTTACATTTGTATTGTTATGTAGGCACTGATTATATTGTGACCCCTTAGACTCCTATATATATAAAGGAGATCTTGTCATTTGTATGATCCAAGAATTGTTCATTTATGTGATGTAAAGGAGGTTTCCCCCTCGAAGAGGCTAATTCACAATTCATTGATCTATATTTTCTTATATTTTATTAACTAGGTGCATAAAAAATCATGTTTATTCATAGGGCAAGTGGGGAGGCCAAATTTATCTACATGATGAATCAATACTCCCTGAAGAACTGAGATATTTCAAAAAAAAAATATTGACCGAGAAAGAGAAGATGGAATTCCAACAGTGTGTCACCAAGTGTTGTCGCTACTACAACACCCTCAAAAAAAATTCCTGCACCAAAATTTCGAAGCCTATGTTGGTCTTGTATGTTTTCATCGCAAATATTGAAGTCTATTCAATGTGTTTTCTCTAAGTGTTTTGGTCCCTTTTTCAAGAAAGACAAAGTGTTGTCTTTTTGCATGTTAACTATCACATAATGTGTAGAAGATATTTTTGGTGGTTTCAAGAAGTTATATTTATACGAATGAGTTTATCTAACCATGTAAACATTTGTCACTCTCATTCCCAAAGTTTTTAGCACTGTCACACAAGTGTCATCACGATCGTCGCAAAGTGTACCTTTGGTGTTGCACTTGTTGTAAGTCATCACAAAGTTGTCGCACTTAGGGAAACATGTGGTTCATGTGTCACAAATTATCTATGTTGATGTGTCTTAAAGAATTCTAAGTGTGTGGTCACAGTCAAGTCATGTCACTGATTACATCAAAGGAAAGGAAAGAAAGCGCAAGGGAACAACGAGATCAATAGCTACAACGGGTTTTCTTTGCAGGTACCAAGTTGCATGTATGATTTCCTTGGTAGTTTTGGCATGCATGGTGTATGCATGTGGTTGTTTAGTTATGATATGTCATTGGCATGGTAGATTGCCTAGATTTAAAATGGTTTTATCTAGCCTTGCCATTTCATGGATATCCATTGTGTTGTGGGTTTTCCATTTTATTTATTTATTGATGTTCATATTCCTTATGGTTATGGATTGAGTTATTAGTTCCTAGAGACTTGGTTGGAAAAACACTTTGGAAGCCCTGGAACAACTTGGGTTGAGTTACTAGTCCTAGAAGCCTTGGTTGGACAAACCCTTTGGTGCTTTTCGTAGGTTGAGTTACTAATTCTAGAGCCTTGGTTGGACAAATGCTCTAGAGCCCTAGGAAAATTGTGGGTTGAGTTACTAGTCCTAGAGCTGGGTTGGAACAAATGATCTAGAGCCCTGAACAACTTGGGTAGAGACTGACCTTGTGATGGTTAATAATGTTTGACCATGAGTTGGAATCACGGCTTGAGGGTTGAGGTCATTTTTCCTCTAGAAGCCCTAGTTTGGTTTTAGTTGGTTTATTCCATGAGATCCCACATTCATGCTTGGAATATGTCATGAGGGTGATGGACTGAAAGAGAGATTTGGTTCAAATTAATCTATGGTTGGGTGGTACGTGGAAGTCCTTGACTTGGTTGGTTTTTCATATGTTAATAAGAGGTCCTTTTTTCCTATAAATCTTTATTATTTATACTTGAAATTATGTGGTTTTAATGATTATCTCATCATTGATATTTCTCTAGTTATAAGCATGGTTTTATGACAGACTTGAGTTATGGATCTCATTATATTTTGGTTAGTAAATGGAATTTTAATGAATGGATGACCTAATAGATGATATTGCAACTTTTGTGAGAGGGAATTATACCTTCTTGATGATTCTTAGATAAGTATGAGAGCCCTATGTTCAATTGTGTATTACTGACCTGTACATTGCTTGTTCATGATGTGTTTGACAAAATATTTGTCATGGTCGGGATGGGTCAGGTTACGTCCTTGTTCAAGTTTTATATTAAAGGATTTTTCTACATATTATGTATCATTTCTCAGAGTTTCAGTCAGTTCTGGGCAGAGGCCTGGGTCCTAATGTTGAAAACGTGGTTTAGATCTCACGGACGCTGGCACAAAATTGGGTAGAAAAACTACATTTGCTCCCTTGGAGGCTTATGCATGCGACTGGAGGGTTATAAACAAATTCAGGCAATGTTATTCCAATGTCTTGGAGTCCAGATCAATGAAAAAACAAGTTAACTCAAGGTTTGAGCACTTTGAAGGGTGTTTTAGCTCTTCGGAGTCTTGTAGCACCTAAGGGAAGTCAGTAACGTCTTGGTTTGTTGACTCCATTTCCTTAAGGTGATCCATGAGGTTGAGTCATATCATAGTAAATTTTCATCACATATTTACCCTGGTGGATTGGTAAGCTTGGGTAAGTGTGGGAGGAGGGTGTTACACACTCTTGCCCCCTCTCACCCCAAACTCTCTCCCACTCACCTTTCTCACTCTTCCCCACTCCTATTTTCATCTAACCCCCTCTCTCTATCCATCCTCCCTCTCTCTTCCTCCTTTCCTATCCTCTCTCCCTCTTTCCCCCATCCCCCCACCTTCTCTTACACACATGCCCCTACACCTCTTCCCCCTAACTTCCTCTTCCCCATCTCTCTCTCTCTCTCTCTCTCTCTCTCTCTCTCTCTCTTCCTCTCTCCCTCTCTCTCCCTCCTTCCGTGTGTCTATTTCCATGATCTACCTCTCTCTCCATCTTCCCCTCTCTCTCTCCCCCATCTCTCTCTCTCCATCTACCCATCCCTCTGTCCATCCTATATATCCCTCTCCATGTTATCTCTCTCTCTCTATATGCCTCTCTCTCTCTCTCTCTCTCTCTCTCTCTCTCTCTCTCTCTCTCAACCGCTTTATCCTTCACTCCCTCCCATCACCCCTCTCTCCGTCTACCCCTTTCTCCTTCACTCCATCTGTCTCTCCCTCCACATTCCTCCCTCTCTTTTCCTTTCTTTATCCTTCCTTCACAACAACCCCCGATCTCTCTCTCTCTATCTCCCCCATCCCTCACTACCACCCCCTTCTCTCTCTCTCTTCCCCTTTGTCTCTCTTAGTTTGTCCCTCCCTCCATCTCTCTCCCCTAATATCTCTTACACTTTGTTTTTATCCCCTATATATCTCTCCCCATTTGTCTCCCACAACTTGCTCCCTCTCCATTTCACCCTCTCTCCTTCCCTCCTTCCCTCTCCCTCTCTCTCTATCCAACTATCCTCCCTTGTCTCACTCTTCTCAACCCAACCCATCTCTCTCTCCCTATGCTTTCCCCTCTCTCTCCCCCATCATATTATTCGACAAACATTATCATCTTATCATGTAACAAATAAAACCATCTTATTGTTTAAAAATATACATAAGAAACAAACAAGGAATGAGCATTACATGCACAAACAGAAGAAAAGATAGGCGATAAAAATATACAAATATGAACATAAAATTCTCTAACAAACAGAAGCATGCCATCTAAAAAAACATAATCACCATCATCATAATATCATCTAAAAAACATAATAATGTAATCTAACTGTTATACGAAATCTACGAATGCGAACAAAAGTATCTTCCCTAGACCTAGTGGCTTAGTCTAGGACAAAAAAAATAAAAGACTATATAATTTTCCTTAGAATAATTGGAGAATGGAAAGATTCTTACTTGTGATTTGTCGCAAGCTCTTATCTCTTCTTGGCTTGTCATCTCCAACAGTAACTCTCATCGTTATAATTAGAACTCGCAAAAACAAACAACGCAAGCCAAAGATCTACGACATTTGTGTAGCATTATCCAATCATTCTATTTAATGGATCAACATAGCATTGAAACACATGTACATAAACATAACATAACACATGTAGGAAAAAGATATACTCTTTGTATTTAAAAGGGAGAGAGTTTACAACCAAAAGTGGACGCTGATCTTGTATAGAACCTTCCATGTTGACTTGACCTTCCTTGCCATAATGTACACCTCAAAGCCACCCTAATGCATGGGAATGATGTCTCTCTTATGATCAGAGTAGAAACATAAGGGTATGATTAATATCCAAAATCCAACCTCTAGCTTGTGGATGGTAGTAAATATATAAGAGATGATGGTAGTTTAGGAATTATTATCCATTTGCCAATCTAGGCTTGAGATCCACTATTGATGGGAGGATGAGCTCAATGCATAAGAGGTGAAAAATCCAAGGTAGGGGAGATAGGATTCAAATTTATTATCCAAGATAAATGGTTGCAACAACTCTTTGAAGCTTCAAGAAGAGGAATATTCAAGAATCATTTTATTTTTCCCAAATTTCTCGAATCAACGCACCCCGAGCAAGGGAAAAACTACTCTGATCAGAGTAGGTGTAGAAATGAGAAACCTGCCACTCAAAGTAGGTCCCTGAAGGGCCAAAGTGTGTTGGGCATTGAAAGCACTAGAATGAAGTAGTTAAGGTCAGAAAAATAGGGATTTTAGAGAGTCATTCTTAGGGCTTTGTGTAGGGATGATGACAAGGTATTCATAAATGTTGATGGATCCAATTTGTAGGCCTATTGACTAGATGCGACAAAATCGACTATAACATATTTCCCCCTAAAGCGCAAAGTAAAAAATAATGGTTGATGACTGAAGTAATTTACCTTGTGAAAAGTTTGGATCAAGAAGAATTGGTTGGATCATCATTTTTTACAATACATTTTCATCATGATATATTTGTTGAGGGAGACATACCCATTCTCAAGACGTAGCTAACATTACATGTACAATGATCAAGAAGACATGTCCACTAATGAAAAAGGGTGGACCCATGATTGGATGACCATCTGTATGATCATAACCTTCATACATTGTGATCTTGTATTAATCCTGAAACCATAGCATTAATGGATGGAACTAGATTTGGGGTATTCTCTCTCATTCACTCGATCGTCCAATGTACAAGTCTAACCATGTGAATAAATGAGCTGAAGTCGAAGATGGAAGACACCATTTGATTACTGACCAATGATGTAAGTCATTAAAAAATGCAAGAGAAATCATCGATGATGTTAATGGCTCTCAAGGTACTACAGTACAATTTGTATGGTGTGAATCAATGAGTTGAAGTCGAACACCACACAGAATCTGGCAGTCAAAGGCCAATGATGTAAAATTGTTGCCAAGATTAAGGAAAATTTCCATTGATGTATGTAAGTCCCAAAGTACTAAAGGAGGAGTTTCTAAGTCAACTCCCTAGATAATGAGCTGATGTCGATAGGAAGCGACACGTCACAGGAGGGCCTTGATGTATCCCCAATCAACAACATGAAACGAGTATCATGATTCAAGACAAAATAAAATCAATGTGGAAATGGTTCAGGAATGACATACATTGTATGAAGGTTTAAGAGTATCGTAGCAGATATTTACTAAATGACTTCTCTTGAACACATCAATGACACTAAATGGAATTGGCAGCGACAAAAAACTGAAAACGAAGGCTTTGTAATGGTATGATAAACCAATTGATAAGCAAATTTCCCAACCCAACAACCACGAAGATGAAGTGGAAGAGTGTCGTGTCCAAGAGTGACTCACTGCCATAAGTAGGTAGAATATCCCATTATCTAAATTTTCCCAACCATTTCTAGTGAGTACCTATTTATTTTTTAACAAGCTTGAGGAGGATAACATATTCTTGATCTGTAAGTTCATCCTTCGAACGAATCCCTATGAGTATGTTTAATGAATGATGAGAAAGAGTGGTTCAGCCTTGTCATGTTTGATGAGTCCATCATTGTTTGATGCTTGTACGAATCCAATGAAGGCCTAACTCGACGTCTTTTTCATATTTAGAGAGTTTGAAAAAGAGGCGAAAAAGAAAAGTCCAAAGGTTCCTTTTCATAGATAGTCTCTTGAGTTTGAAAGGGGAGAAAACAATACTTAGGAGAACCTCTTAGTGATGTTTGACTAAGGTATTCCTTTTTTGTAGTTAGTATATCTTAGTCCAGAAAAAGGTTAAACTTATACCGAGTAGACATTTTTTCATTTACTTTAACGAGGTTGAAAAGATAAGTGCTCGATAATATTTTCATGTTTAGGGAGTCTGAAAAGAGCTGAAAGAGGATTCCTGGGGGTTCTTTTTTTTTGTAAGTTTACAAAGACCGAAAAAGTGATAAAAGTATTCTTCCTGGTCAAAATGGCCTGTTTTAATAGAGACACCGTCAAATCCATTAAAACAATGGTCATAAGCTCAAAACACCGCCAAAAGATTAAAAATACCTATTTCATGTTAAATATGAGTCATATTTAGGTCAAAACACTAATAAACTAATGATGAAAATGACCGTAAAATAGGAAAAAGGTAACTCTTTTTTAACATTTCACATTTACCTCTTGGAGAGTGAGTTTTGAGTGTTTTTTCCCCCAATATTTTACCACTGATTGCAACCAATATAGTGGATTATTTCAAGTGTCATCACTTCTAGGGAGGAGCTAGAACCTTCCTCTTTATTTTCATGGTTCCATTTTGTGATTTCATGCACATTTTTCAAGGTTTTGAGGCCCCTAGGGCTCTAATTCTTTGCCCTAGGTCCAATGCACCCCTAGAAGGTAAAAAGATACATTGATCAAGAGGAAAATACACTGGGGACAATGTTGAAATGCACTGTCTGACCTTAGAATGGTGTGTTGGGTGCAATCCCCAACTTGGTTTTGCTTGTTTGCCTCAAATTTTCATTGGTTTTTTGCATGAAATTCATCCAAATGATTCTGTTTCAGGTGCCTATTGGAACAAAATGGTCTTGATGTAGAGGGAAAGAGAACGTGAATAACAAGATTTGACTACAAGTAATGATCCTGCCACAATCCAGGCTTAAGAGATTGTGGGGTCTTAAAATTATTCTGGCTTTGTGGTATGAGGCAACATATAGAGTTATTGAGGTACCTTGTTCGTGCATGGGATGTTCAAGCGCAAGCATTTAGATTTGGTGTACACATTGGAAATAAAGGTAGAGGACATATATTTATTGACTGATCTATCAAGGCAAGGTGCCCCCATCTCTTTGTCTGGTTCAAGGAGTGGTGGAGAAACAATCAAATATTATGTCAATACATGTTGTCAAACGAGATCCTAATCAACTAAGGATCAAAAAACCGACATGAAAGATGTAGTCTATTTGCCTTTAAGAACGATCTTGTTCCTTATTGTCATATTAGCCAACAATGCATCTCTCCATGTGGCGAATAAGTCACATATGCAGTATGCTTTAGAATGTATAGAGCCGATGATATTCAACTGGAGTGAAGGGGTACTGGTAAACATGAAAGAGTAGCTGACTAAAGCAAAAGATGGAAGGTTGAAAAACTTTGGATATGGTTCGATTTTGATCTCTTTTTCTCTAGAGAGGATTCCATTGCTCAAGCCACAACATATTGCACTCGAGCTTGCAAATCAAGAGTCTCACATATGAGGAGACAAGTGGATCTCATGCGTATGCAGGTCCTTTGTCAATGAGCTTCACACCTATCTTATTTAGCTAGTTGTGCATGCATCTTATCATGATAGAAGACTATCCATATGTAGGGATGGATTTCCATAGAGAGTTGAAGCTCACGATTCCTGAAGGAAAGTGATGAGGTGCCATAGGTAAGAAATTTTGACCATTTTTTTTTATTTTTAAGTTTTACAATTTTTTGTGATTTTTGATGTATCCGAGACTAAACTACTAGTTTGTGCACATGCAAATATTGGATCCATTCGACGAGCAAGATCTTCTTATCTTCATCATGCAAGAGACCCACAATAGGAACCAATGACAATACATGTTATTGCAGTAGGACAAGATGTACTACAACATTGCCGAGATCCTAGCAGAGGTTGAGCGTCATATGGAGGGGTTGACCCATGACATAGATGAGACTAAGGTCAACAAGATCCCTATGCGATTGAAGTGACATACTATTGACATGTCAGGCTGTATCAGTTACTGTGAAAGATGGCTCACGTAGTGGCGGGCTACCATGAGTACTATGATTATTCTACTAGGAGGCTTATAGCCATATTTTGACTGCATGTATATTTTAGGTAGTGTGGCCATCATGTGTCTCAGGCACAAATTTTGTAAAACCAAAACTTTGATATATATAACTATCTTCAGTTTTTCTTATGGTTCTATTATTCCGTTTCAATGTGATGTTATGTGTATTGGATCAATTTATATGTGTCGCAAATGTCTATCTAAAACATGATTAACAAGTGTATCTATCAATGTATTTATATTTCTAGAAATATGTTGATATTGGATGAAATCAAAATATCTTTCTAGAAGGCGAACCCTCATGAACATGTAAAACATAGTTGGGCTTCTAACCAAATAGACATTAGTCAATTGTAGAACAACAAGCTATGAGTCAAGTCTGATGACTATACGGTGAAGACCAAGTGATATTGCATCAAACAAGAGTTCAATCACTGCGCTATACTCAATGCTGTTATTTGGAGAGAGAATGATACAAATACCTTATAAACTCACTAACTTTCCATGGATCATATATGGCCCAAGTTGCGGAAGAGAGGTTCTGAGTACTACAAATAGCACCATTAGCATAACCAATGTATGGTTCGAGGGATACCGACATCTACAAAGCAAATGTAAAAGAAATTAATAGGAACTTAGCAAAATATGGAAGGAACACACTGCAAACAAACTCAATCACACCTATATATAGTATGCACATAGTGCACTACGCAAAACTCAAGCATAGTATTTCTTAAGGTACAACCCATTTCTAGGTTATGCCAAGGGAACTCCATCAAAATCAACTAGCTCATATGCCCCTTTAGCAAGAACATGTTTGACAATATATGGATCCAACCACATTGGTTCAAATTTCCATGAACCTAATATATCAGACCCTTGATCGTATAACAATGCAAGGTCTCCTTTTGAGAAGACACAAGGCTTGACACTCTTGTCATATTGCACCTTGATATGTTTATTATGGGCTTCATTAGCTATAATTACATCTCGCCAGGTTTCATCTAAGCATGTTAAATGTAAGAGACATTCCTCTTCAGTGAAAGTATCACGACGTAGTTCGACAACAAGTTTGAGGGATGGAATTTCACATTCAATTGGAAGGATTGCTTCTAGACCATAGACCAATTGGAAAGGTGTAAATCTAGTAGAAGTCCTAATAGAACTTCAGTATGCCCACAAAGTCGTGTAAAGAATGAGATTCTAGTCTGATTTATGGACCCCTATCATATGTTGAAGCATCGTTTTAAGAACTTTATTAATCGCCTCAACTTTCTAGTTTGCCTAAGGGTAGTAGGGAGTGGATCTATCATGGGAAAGTCCCAACATGGAAGTTAATTTAAAAATCATGTGATTGCGAGAATGTTTTACATGGTCCGTAACTACAACTTGTAGAACACCAAACTGCACAATGACATGGTTGAGGAAAAATAAAGCAGTTGTTTCACTGGTATTGTTATATGTAGGCATAGTCTCACCCCATTTGGTAAAATAATCAACCTCTATGATGATATAACCATGTCCCCCAACCGAGTGAGGGTTACATGTCATGAAATCAATGCCCCATTTTGTAAAAGGACCAATGACGATAACAAGATGCAAGGGAGTGGGTGAATCACAGAGATTTTGATCAAAAATCTGGCATGCATGACACTTCTAAACAATGAGGATACAATCACGAAATATGGTGGGTCAAAAGTAACCATCACGTAGGATCTTCTGTGTAGTGGCATATCCAAACAAATGATCGCCACATGCCCCAGAATGACATTCATTTAAGAATTTCTTAGCCTCCTCATGGGTGAGGCACCTTCGAAAAATTGTATCGATACCGCGATGATAGAGAGTGTCATCGATTATAATATATGTTTGGCTTGATATCAGATACATCGTTGGTTAGAGCGAGAGGTATCAAATAGGAAAGTCTAGGTCTAGAGATATATGAGAATGTCTCCATACCATGGGTCAGATGATGAAATCAGAAATAACAACTCATCTGAAATAGAATCGCTAGATGTCGTTTCAGTTTTAGAATTGGGAAGGTCACAAATTAACTCAACAAAAACTAAGGATTTCTTCGACTTGGATTTGAAGAATTCCAAATTAAAATCTTGCAGGATGACAATCCACTTAGAGTATTTTCTCCCAAGTAACTCTCGTGAGAGCATGTACATCATGGGGTTGCAATCTGAAACAACCATAATTTTACAGAGCATGATATAATGGAGAAACCTTTAGATAGCTTGTACAACTACCCAAGCTAACTTCTCGACATGAGTGTACTTGACTTCAGTATCATTGAGATTCTGACTCAAGTAATAAATAAAGTGTTCAGTTCCTACATCATCCTCTTGAACCAATACCATAGCAATAGTAGTACTTGCAGCGACGAGGTACAAGAAATAATCGTGTTGGTAATCAGGGGGTATAATAAAGATGCCCAAACCAGTACCTCTTTCAAGGCATTGAATATATTTTGAGCAATGTCATCCCAATAACAGGAACAATATTGGATACCCAATGAGTTAAAGGTACGAGATAGATGAAACTAGTTCGTAGAAGCTTTTCAACTTCAGTTTTGATAACAACAACCTTCTTGGGATTAATAGGGTGAAGGCGTTTCCGCATTGGTTTAGCATTAGGATACGTTTTAATTTAGTGCACACCGATGTTTAGATAGATACAAAGCATTTCTTCATAAGACTAGGCAAAAAAATCTTTGAATTCCTAGAATAGGGATTTATAATTCTTGACCTCATCAGGAGAGCAAGATGCATTGATATGTAGATTTTCAACAATGCCGGGTTTAATTTAAATGTCGAGAGGGATGGTATCTTCAATGTTCGACAAGTTCTTCTCAAAATTGACATCGTAAATGGATGTGGAATTTGTAGATAACTCAACAATATTGGGTCGATAAATTTCATTAAGGTCTTCCTCGAAGGAATCTGACAAGGAGGAATGATGATGATGATCATCCCATGGTGCATCATTCGACATCATGATCTCCATGATTCTCTCATTGGTGGAAAACATAAGAGAGAAAGGATCAGATGAAGGATTAAAATAAGTCGTGCAAGCCTAATGGATGGCTACGTAATCTAGCTCAATGGGGCTAAGCGACATATGGTCACCAAAACTATCAATATTAGATTGATCTAGTACTACCCATGGATCAAATGGAGTAGTACAATAAAATATCATATTAATATAAGCGACTGAAGTGGATTTGTCAGGCAGTTGGGGAGGAGGAAGCAGAAAGATTCCCATGAGAGAGGAATCCTTAAGCAGTCCAAATCCAACATGCTAATATAGGTGAGAGGTCTCCCCCAGAAGAGGGACACTTCAAGTTACTAAAGAATCAGTGGAAAATAAAGTGATTTGATCGATGGCTATGATACCTCCTTTATGAGGAAAAGTGATCATTTGAAAGTATGTGGAAACAACCACAACCATGGAATAAATCCACGTATGACCTAGTATAAGATTATAATCTAGAGGTCTGTTGATAACTTCGACTTCTATTGATACAATATTTCCACCTAATTCTACCTATAGAGAATTCAAAATCCCACATGGTTTGTAAGTTCTTCCATCAAAAGCTTTCAAAGTGGTAATTAAGGAGAACCAATATCCTTCCAGCAAGACAGGGACATAATATAGGTTGAGGCACCTTCGTCCACAATGGAATGATGAATATTATTAACATGAATAACAACCTGGATCATGAAGGCTAGCTGAGATGGAAGTTGAGGTGTATGGTTCTCATGGTTAAAGACTACCAGGTTGGAATCCAAAGGATCAATACATCCAATTGCCGAGAGAAAATCATTCTTTTGGGTGGGGAAATTTTGCAACACCTCAAGAGTGAACATAGCTGATGGAGCCTGAGTCAGGTCCTCAACTATGTTATAATTTTGAGCAGCTCTTACACGAGGGTTGAATGTCAATTTATGAATAACACCCTTGGGAGGCTTAATCATTAATTTAATAGGTACAACATTTGGAGTAGAGTCTGATGGAGATGCGATCAAATTGGTAGGTTGATCAATAGCCTGACCGTTCGAAGGATTCACATTACCATAGTCCTTACTTCGGGTAGCCACCAAAATATAATTTTTAGGCTTAGTAGAGGAAAGCATTAAAACCAAATTAGAGGAAGTAGGGTCCCAGGAAACCAAATTGGTCTCCTAATTTAGGAATGGATCTGTCAACATAATAGGTGTAGCAGAGGATTTAAGGAAATGATTCACCTCTACCTGGTGTGGAAAATCATGAGTGAAATGATCCTCAATACATATTAGACATGGGTAACAAGGTTTCCTCCTCTCTTAGGAGACTTATTCTTTTTTTAATCCTGCAGAGCATTGTTTTTGTTCTTCTTTCCTTTGCCTTTCTTCTTAATTCTAGTTGCAGAGATTTGCCTTTAGATGATTGAATGGCATTGATCTCACAAGTAGAAGTTGCAGGAGTGAAAGGATGGTTTTGACCAATGACAACAAGATTTGAACCAAATGGTTTACTCATTGATTACTAGCTGGCAGAACCAATCACGCTATCAACATCATGTGATTCTTTACTAGGAGTTTGAGAAACATTATTAGTAGGCTGCGGAGCATCCAATATCTTATCATACAATGTGCCAGATTGGGTATAAATGAGATCTAAGTATTGGGCACAAGCGATCACCTGTTCTTTGGTTACGAATTTGCTTTTGGCTACGTCTTTTGTGATAGATGGCAATAGAGACTTAATGAACTATTCAACTAACAATTGATCAAGAAGGAAAGTCTTCACCATATGACGATGACGTTGCCACTCATGAATATGATCAAAAATTTGAGTGCCCTTACTCTATTTGAAATTGGTTAAGAGTTCAGTCTCAGTTTCATATCTGATGGATAAATGAAAATGTGTTATGAATGTAGTAGCTAAGGCGCTAAAGTTATCAAACAACTCTAGTGGTAATTCTATGTACCATGTAGTTGTCATACCAGTGAGTGTACGCTGGAAAAGATGCAAACAAATACAATTATCATTTAGGGAGTTTGAAGAAAACCATAAATGATATGTCATTATATGTGTGAATGGGTCTTCTCGAAGATTTCCATTGAATTTAGGAATATCAGAAGGGAACTTTGTAGGAATAATCGACCACCAAGGAGAATGAGCAATGGGATCGTTGGCGAGCCTGGTGAAATCCAGCAATTTGAGAGTCGCCACGAATGACAACTTCCTGTTAAGGTCTGGTGGAGGGTGTCCATGACAACAAGGTATAACCTGAGAAATAGGTATCTATGTCTTGGGATAGGGAGGATTTTAATAGCCAGTATATACGTAACCCTATTGTCCAATTCCAAGATGACCTTGCAAAGGTCAGAACATATGAGTTTCGACTTGCTGACCGTAAGGAATCTAAGGGATACCTTGATACAATGGATATGGTTTCCATGTGGGATTTTGCATCATCCCAGCATAAGGTGGATTCAGTATGGTTGTGCCTGTGCCATACCATACACATTCTAACCCATATGAGCTTGAGGAATGGCTTGCTTGTAATGCCTACTTAATCTTATCATGAAAATTTTACTAGGGTTTAAATCACCTTAAAATATTGACTTATAATTATCAAGAAATATTGGTACATACCTACATTGGTGAAACTGTAAATTTAGTACTGATATAAATTTTGTTATTATTCCCAATTTACCTCCCCAAATTTTTAAATTTTGAGAAGACATAGTCCTCTCCAATTAATTACCAAATTATATATATTCATACCTCATTCCCAAAATGTCCTCTCATATTTACTTGGGAGAAGACATAGTCCTCTCCAATTAATTACCAAATTATATATATATATATATATATATATATATATATATATATATATATATTCATACCTCATTCCAAAAATGTCCTCTCATATTTACTTGGGAGAAGACATGGTCCTCTCCAATTAATTACCAATTTATATATTCATCTCTCACCCCCAAAATATCTACTTGGGAGAAGACATGGTTCTCTCCATTTAATTACCTAATTTTATATTCATATCACATCTCCAAATGTCCTATCATGTTTACTTGGGAGAAGATAAGTCAAATGTAAGGATGAGGGAGAAGTTATGACATTAATGAGAGGTGGTTGAGGTGGAGAAGAGAAGGAGGCATAAAAGGGGAAGGATGAGGGGAGGAGGGGGGATCCTTGGTCTTGCTTTGTTTTGGTTTGGTTGTGGTTTTGGAGCATTTGTTTTGAGAGGAAGGTGGAGAAGGGAGAAGGGAGAGAAGGAGAGTACTATTTATCTTAGACACACACTACATCTGGTTGGACTTGGGCTCGAAGGGTTAGGGAACCTGTGGAGGTTTCCTAGGCTAGGAATACTTCCTAGTTGGCTGGGGGGTAAATCTAGTCGGTAGTCAAGAGGAGCGTTCCAACACGATCAACGGCTCAAGGGCATCTACACTGGACTATCAGTACATGTATTCCTCTATGCATAGATTACTCATGTAAGTGATTGAAATGAAATGTTCACTATTTAAATTGCAGGAATTAGATTTTAAACAGTAAATTATCATCGTTTAAATATTTTGTAAGAAAATAAATTATTTTCCTTTTATTGCATTTAAAATTAGAGAATATAGATATGGTAGAGGACCCTAGGATGGATTCTTATACGTGGTATTAGAGCACAGTTTCAAAATCTGGACCCAAGGCCCACTAGACACAAATCTCCACTAATTTTTTTATATAAAAGTATGGGGAACTGATTTCTCCACCTTACTCTAAAACTATGTATGTTCAGTTGCTATTGTCCCAGTCATTCCATAGAGCTTGGGAAACTGAAAAAATAAAATAAAAATTAGTAACTTATTGAAGCCAGTATAACAGTCTCATTCTGAATCGGTAAACCTTCCTTTGCTTCAACTTCCTGATGTAAAAAATATACTCTCCTTCACTACATCTTTTGTCCCTTCTCTCTGGTTATCCGTTGCATCGATTTGATCTTCTACTCCCATATCAAAATTTTCCATAATTTCAATTCCATTGCGCTGGGCTTTCTTCTTCTTTTTCTTGTTCTTCTTGTAATATGAGTCGATATTCTCTCCCTCTTCATCAGTTCCACTTGCGATTGCCTCTTCCAAATTGTCAACCTCTGCAATGTCATCCATGATTTCCATTTCCAAATTGTCAACCATTGCATTCCCATCCCTTTCTTCTCTATTCTTCTTCCCTCTGCTTCTTGCGAGCTTTTTTTCTAATTTTTAGATCGATAATTCTCTCAGGAGCTGCTTCTTCAAGTTCCTAGTTCTTTGGACAATCTGCATTAGCTTCGATTCTCAACTCACCCTGCCTCCTCTTCTTCTTTTTCTTATTATGTTTCCACGCTAGTCCGTCATGATCCTGGTGCTTTGGAATATCAGCATTATCTTCGATTCCCAACGCACCCTGCCTCTTATTATTCTTCTTTTTCTTGTTCTTATTACAGTTCAGCGCTGATCCTTCAAGTTTCTGGTTCTTTGGAATATCTGCTTCATGTTCGATTCCCAACTCACCCTGCCTCTTCTTTTTCTTTTTCTTATGACATTTCCGCGCCAATCCTTCTTCGCCCTTGAAATATTCGAAGGTTTTCTGTGCACTTCCATGCTCGTCCTCTTCATTCACCTCATAATCTTCAGCGCCAATGCCATTACGATTTCCCTCCTCGCCTGAATTGTTGTTGTAATCCATCACTCCATCTTCTTCCCTACATGACATGACCAGTAAATTCATCCACAATAAGAACCTCTTTGCCACGAACAATGTAATTCACATCTCTCAAAAACAATTCCTTTGCTTTTATGGTGTTTAATACAAACGAAGCCCATTGTTCTTGAGGATCATGTAGATTGTTTACACCCAAAAATCTCTTCAGCATCCTCCTATCCTTCCTTCAAAACTGAGAGGATTCTTTTGTATACTTTTGTACGTAATTCAAGACCATTAAGCGTTCCCTGAGATAAATCAGTGGAATAAAGTCTGTTCCAATTTTCATCAACAAAAGTAACACGGAGGAAGTCGTCAATGTACTCTGCATACTCCCGTGTGACACGGTTGGAGACATTGACTTCAGGTCCAAAGAAATACACTTTGGATGGAGTTATTTGTACTCGGCGGACATACATCAGCCCACTGTCTAGAGAAAAATCTGCTAAATCGTGGTACCTTTTTGATCTTTTATTATTGAATTCCTTCATAAGTGATTTTACTGGATCATAACTAGGGTTCCTCAAATTACTAAGATTTAATAAAGCCTGATCTATGTAGGAAAGAGGCCTCCCCTTCACTGGCTGTAGCAAACTGAAGAATTCCTTACCAAGGCTTGGCCCATTAAGAATGCCAAGTTGAACAAGTGAATTTACTTTGAACAGTATATTAAAAGGCAACTTCATACCTTCAGGAGGATTTATAATTGGCACCAGTTTAGAAGTGGAAGAAGAAAACGAAGCACCAGGTTTCATGGCAAGTCTCTCTTCAATTTCTTTGTAGTGAGTGAAATTTTCTTTGATCTGAGAAACGTTTGTTCCATATGGAAACTCCAAACACATTGATGAAGATTTCCCTACACTAAAATAAGGTGTGAAATCCGTGGTTCGGATCCACTGGTTATCGTTTGTGTCTCTGAAGAAATCAAGAGCATTATTATTATCAAAACTTGAGCATAATTCCTCCTTGTGATAGATCTTCGGAGCACTGACCAAATGAAGAAAAGGAGCCCATTCCCATTTACTCATTTGTGGTGATGGATGTAACAAATATCTCTAAATGAAACTTCCGCCCTGTACTCAATCTTGCTTTCCTTTAGATATATGCTGACTTTTCTAATGTCCAGTCCAAAATTAGCAATAACCTCATTAGTTGAAGACCATAATAAATACATATCGTTCGCATAAAACAGGCAGCCCAAGTGAAGTTTCACTATTTCAAGGTGAACGGGTATAGACTTTGGTCTGGATACAATGTCTCTTGGTAGAAACTGGACCTTCAATGTAGAAAACATAAACAAAATCCTCGCTAGGGTGGCATGATTGATGAGCTTCATTGCCAACTCATGACTTTCAAATTGGACACAAGCATACATTTTTGATTTCGAAGGCTTGGTTGTCCTAGGTTTGCACGCATACACACTCCCCTGTCCTGTAATTTCTTCCAAAAGTGCACCAACACTTTACCATCTTCTAATATTGGTAAATTTGATACTTGAACTGTTCGTTCACTCCCCATGGTCACACTACCGAGAACTTAGAATTTCTGTCAGTTGCAACGTTCAGGCCTACATACAGATGGGATTCGCAGACCTTGGCATTCGATAGAAACAACTCTATACGGATGGGATTCATAGAGCTTGACATTCAATGCTTTAATAATTTCTCAGATGTCACATTCGCTGGAAATATGTTGTGGTCGGGTTTTGAACCCAGTCCACCCCACATAGCTCGCCTCAAGCCAAACTAAACAAGAAACTGCCAAATGAGATTAGAAAATGATAGAGCAATGCCAATTTGAGTACTTAACAGATGCAAACATTATAAATACTACTGCAACACTTAACATGACAGTTTTGGCCAATGATGATCCTATTCTATCACCTACAAACAATATTAAAATCCTTCTTCCGTCAGAAAACCCAAGAAAATGATTGAACGGACCCCATATAGAAGACTGAACAGATGTCAAAAAATTTAAAGGTCGATATGACGCCTGCTAATAAATAATTCTACTATCGTGGTCAAATTGCACGCCTTGGGCCAACAAAAATGGGAATAACACTAAAAACAAAACAAAACAAAAACAAAAAACCTTTAATTCTTGGCAATAAATACGCCTGAGCTTTTCCAAGAGCACAACTGCACCTTCTATAGGCTTATAAAAAAAAATTAGTATTTCGTTTACAGTTTCTGTGCTCTAGTAACTGCTTCTATATGACATCAAAACTCAAGATGCAGCTCTAAAGTTTCCACTGGATGGTGGAATTGCATTGCCTAACAAAATGTCATTAGTCGATACTCGATTTCTAATATTCACACGTCAATGTGTTATTTAAAGTCGTGTCTGAAGATATAGTGAAAACACAAAACATTCCTATATTGAAACAGAAAGGGAGTTTAAGTATAACATCCAATAATAACCTAAATATCACAAAGTGGCATTCTTTCATCCCACCATATTTTAGATTTTGTATATGAAGCTAGTAAAGAAGTCACATTTATTGTGGCAATGTAATTTTTCTTCTTTAAACTAATGATTGCAAATAGGTATATATATATACACACACACACACACACACACCTATTTGCATCCATGGATAATTGCTTAGGAACCTTACTTCAAAGACACTGCCTCTTCAAGAGGTGAGACCAATTGTTTATATGTCCTATAAGGGGTCCCAAGATTCATAAAATGGACATAAAGGATTTTAAAAACATAATATAAAATGGTGGGAATGAACAACTAATGGCCATAGAAGGAAGACATGACTAAAAAGGGTATTATTCACATTAGTATTAGACTTAATTATTTGAATATATTAAACCAAGTTATTAATTAGCTCAATATTAAATTATAGCTATGGTACTAAGGAAAACAATTTGTGTTAGAGCGTGACTTACAAGTACATTGCACCAATACCCTAGCGGGTCTCAAAAGAAAATTTGTAAGTTATGTAGAACTCACACATGAGAGGATTTGGTATATCCTTGGGAATCTTCTCAGTACTAATAATGGTTATTTACGAGCATAGTAAAAGGAAAGCTTATGACTATCATTATACACATGTATGTGAGTCAGCCAAGAGGAACAAGTCATAAGAGGGGTTAATGAGTCTTCCGCATCATGCAGATATTTGGACAATTCAAAATGGTGAGGACGCGAAGAAATCAAGGTTAGGGAGATTCATCACAAGGACCTTCTACAAATAATCCATTACCTTCACTGGAATTGACTCTCATCTTGCGTTCCCTAGAAGAAATTAATGAGACTTTAAAAGGGTGCCAAACAAATGAAGTGGAAGTGGAGCACCCTCCATCAGGGGTAGGAAATCTCGTGGGATTAAGAGACTCTGATAGAGGACCTCCAATCGAGGACATTACTAGGAAGCTCCAGAAGATTAATCTCCTAGAGTTTATAGGAGGTCGTGCCAGTGAACATGCAGAATCCTGGTTAGAAGGAATGAGAAGGTGCTTCGCACTAAGGGATTACAATTCCAATTCAAAAGCTAAAATAACAATATTCCAACTCAGAGATAGTGCTCTGAATTGGTGGGGTAACTTGGAGCGTCAACTACACCTCACTCCAGACACAGTTACTTGGGAATTATTTGAGGAGAGATTCAAGAAAAAGTACCTGCCAGCATATTATGAAGAACAATAGGTAGGAGCCTTCCATGCCCTGGTACAGGGAAATCGTACAGTAGAAGAATATGAAATTCAATTCATGGAATTGGTCAAGTATGTCTCCTACATGGATACTGACCAGTGCCAAGAAGATCATTTTATTTATGGATTGAACCCTAAGATTAGGGCAATGGTACGGATGTGGAAACCATCCTCAGTTGCAGAAGCTGTAGAACAGGCTTGTTATGTCGAAGAACACTTAGAATTAAAAGGTGGAGGCAAAGCCATTTTTCCACGCCAACCAAGGTTTATGGGGAAGGCCCCTCGTACCTTCCCCAGGGGAGGAAATTTGAGGCCATCACCATATGGAAATAGAGTTGCACCTAGAGCACCGACAGTGGGGATTTCAATGGTTACTAGCGTAGCTTCACCCGCAGCTTCAAGGGCGCGTACAAATCAAAGTCATACGCGAGGAGAAACAAGTGGGGATAGGGGTCCCAGGGGAAGGAAATCTTTCCAAAGAACTCCACAACATTCAATTCAAGTTCTACCACGCATCACTTGTTGGGGATGTAGAGGACCTCATTACCAGTGGGACTGCCCTGAGTTACAAGCTGGTAACCACCGTGGAGAAGGAAAAGCACTAGTGGGGGGGGGGGGCAAGTAGCCACCATCGAATCTATGCAGTAGTTGATAACCAGCAAGTTGAACACCAGTCTACCGTGGTAGAAACCTTAGGTATGATAAACAAAGTAAAATTTAAAATTTTGTTTGATTATGGTGCTACAGATAGTTTCATTTCACCAATTGCATTATAAAAATGTGGGTTGGCAACCTATGAGCATGATGAATTTAAACAAGTTGAGATGGATTCTGGGATGAAAAAAGCAGTAGGTCTGAGTGTTGACCAATGTCAGGTAAACCTTGGGGTGTGTATGACTAAGTTGAAGGCATATGTCTTAGCATTAGGGACGTATGATGTAATTATTGGAATGGACTGGCTAGAAGGTCATCGAGCTTTGGTAGACTATTTCAAGAAGAAGTGATTTGTTTAGATGGTGAAGGTAGGCCAATTGAGATTTTTGGAATCAAGAGAGGAGTGTCACTATGATTCATATCCATGATGAAGGTAAAACGTTGTCTCCGACAAGGTTGCAAGCTATATGTAGTCAAGGGCGTAAGTTACCAGAAAGGACCCTCCCTAGATCAACATCCAATTTTGTTAGAATTCAAGGATTTTTTTCCCTAAGGAATTGCCTGGATTACCTCCTGTAAGGGAGATTGATTTCACAATCGACCTAAAACCTAGTGTAGAGACAATATCTAAGACACCCTATAGGATGACAACTCCAGAACTTTGTGAGTTGCAGATGCAATTAAAAGAGATCTTAGACTTGGGATTTATTAGACCTAGTATTTCACCTTGGGGTGCACGAGTGATTTTTGTCAAGAAGAAGGATGGTTCCTTACGGCTATGCATAGATTATAGGAACTTGAATAGAGCCACACTAAAGAATAGATACCCGATACCTTGAATAGATGACCTATTTGATCAAACGAAGGGAGCAATGATTTTCTCAAAGATCGATCTACGATCTAGATACCACCAATTGAGGATTAAGGAAGAGGACATCTCAAAAACTGCATTTCGAACTCGGTTTGGGCACTATGAGTTCGTAGTTGTTCCATTTGGTTTGACCAATGCACCAACAGTATTCATGAGCCTCATGAATGGTGTGTTCAAGAAGTATTTAGACCAATTTGTGCAAGTCTTTCTGGATGACATTCTTGTGTATTCCAAGAATGAAAAGGAGCATGAAAATCACCTAAGGGTTGTATTGACTTGCTTAAGGGAAAATCAACTATATGGAAAATTGTCAAAATGTTCCTTCTTTCAGAAGAAAGTTCATTACCTTGGGCACATCATTTCAAGAGAAGGGATTTCAGTTGACCCAAAAAAAGTGAAGGCCATAATGGATTGGCCAGTATCGAAAAATACTCATGAGGTACATAGTTTTATGGGGCTAGTAGGGTATTATCGCAGGTTTGTGGAGGGGTTTTCAAGGATTGCAAAACCTATCACCACATTACAACAAAAGGGGGTCAGATATGAATGGGCATATAAATGTGGCATCGCATTCACAAAACTAAAGAGGTTACTAACTAGTGCACCGATCCTTCGAGTACCAAACATGGAAAAAGACTTCATTGTTTGCACCGATGCTTCGGCGCAAGGATTGAGTGCAGTATTGATGCAAGAAGGCGGAGTAATAGCTTACACATCTAGAAAATTGAAGAAACATGAAGAGTTATATGCTACCCATGACTTAGAATTAACAGCAGTGATGTTATCCTTGAAACTGTGGAGACACTACCTCATTGGGAGAAGATTTGAGTTAAGAACAGATCATCAAAGCCTGAAGCATCTCTTCACTCAAAGGGATTTGAATGCCAGACAAAGGAGGTGGAGCGAATTCATGAGTGAGTATGATTTTGAGATCTCATACATCAAGGGAAAGGAGAATGTGGTGGCGGATGCACTAAGCAGGAGACCACGAACCTTCTCCCTAGTAGCCTTAAAGGTAAATTTAAGGGAACGTGTGTTGGAGAAACTCTTTGAAGATAGTTGGTATCTAAAGGTCATCTCAGCACTCCAGAGTGGGAAGCAGATAGAACCAAAGTTTGAGGGATATGTCCTTGAACCAGATGGGCTATTGAGATTTCAAGGGAGAATGTACATACCTAAGGAAGGGGGTATAAGAAGAACCATCCTCGAAGAGTCCCATAGAGAACTCTATTGTGCACATCCGAGAGTAAAGAAGATGTACACAGACATGAAGAAACTCTTCTCTTGGGTAGGCATGAAGCATGAAATAGTCCAGTTTGTCACCAAATGCCTTGAATGTCAACGAGTGAATGCTGATCATCGCCATCCAACAGGACTCCTACAACCACATGACATCCCTATATATAAATGGGAGGTAATTTCCATGGATTCTTTTGTGGGTTTGCCACTCACTTCACAGAGGCACAATGCTATATTGGTTATAGTTGATAAATTGACCAAAAGTGCCCATTTCATTCCAGTGAGAGACACTTAAAATGTTTTGTATGTGGCATGAGTGTTTATAAGTGAAGTTATTCGACTACACGGGTTACCCACGAAGATCATTTTTTATAGAGACTCTCGATTTACATCTACGTTTCGGAGAAGTTTTCATTCAACACTAGGGACTCAGTTGAACTTGAGCACTGCATATCATCTAGAAACAGATGGGCAGACTGAAAGAGTAAATCAGGTTCTAGAGGACATGCTTAGGATGTACATCATGGATAATCAGATTCAGTGGGAAAGGTACTTACCATTGGTAGAGTTTGCCTATAATAACAATTACCACAGTTCAATCGGGATGCCTCCTTATCAAGCTCTATATGGAAGACCATGTAGGATGCCATTGAGTTGAGAAAAGTTGGAGGACCGAGTAATAGTTGGCCCAGAATTAGTTCAAGAAATGGAGGAAGAGGTAAAGCGGATTCAACAAAGGTTAAAGGAAGCACAAGATAGACAGAAGAGTTATGCTGATTCACATAGGATTTATCGTAGTTTTGAAGTAGGGGACCAAGTTTTTATTCGTATCCGACCCAACAAAAGCACCATTCGGTTTAGGAAGGGGACAAAATTGTCACCTCGGTTCGTAGGACCTTTTAGGATCAAGGAGAAGATTGGAACAGTGGCCTATCATCTTGTACTGCCACCCCATTTGCATAAAACTCATGATGTTTTTCATGTATCTATTTTATGACATTATATTTCTGATGATTCTCACAAACTAGACTGAAGGGAATTATAGGTCTCGGACATGGGAACCGTAGTGGTCGAACCATTACGCATATTGGACCATAGGGTTCGACAGCTTAGATGACGCATGGTGGACCAAGTTAAGGTCCAATTGGACATGTATAGCCTGGGATCTGCTACCTGGGAGGATGCAAAGACTATACGTCGTGACTGCCCATCACTTTTTGAGCATCTGTTATGCCCATTTTTTTTACTTAGACAACTACCTATGTTAAGGTTCTATTTTGCAGTTCCATGTTATTTATTTATGAACATTATGTAATATTGATGCATTTGGTTGGACACGTGAAACTACTTATATAAATCATTTGATGGATTTGGTATTGATGATGGAAATGGTTGATGTATGGCCTAAATGTATGACTCACTTAGTGATGAATTATCTAGTGCGTGACTTATCAGAATTATTTTGTTTCATATATGGCTCAAGTGGATATGATTTGTTTAATGAATGACTTAGTGAATTTATGATTTATTTCCAATATGAACTGCAATATTGACACGTGGATACTAGACTTAATAACATGATGATTAAAGATCACTTATATATCTTGTTGTTATATAAATGCATGAATGAGAGCTAACCCACAGGTTGGAAAGAACTATATGATAGCCAAGATCTACTCTTCCATTGAGGGAAGGTCGAGACATCTCATGGGGAAAGGTATAATGTACATTGTTCTATTACATTTGGTATCTACTTGATATGCACTCTTATGACATGAGTAAAATGTAAATGATGGGTGGCAAGATGACCTGACTGGATTATTCGATGACAAGTCCAATCAGCATTGTAGTGTGGTCCATATTAGGGCATTGACCCTAGTTGCGAGGAGGGGTGGAGGTATTTCCCACCGTATAACCTCCAAACCTGGAATCGTGGGAGGGCAGTGGTGGACACGCTCCCCTAGATGTGTGATGATGATTTCCAGTTGCCTGTTGGGGAAGTTAAGTCAATATAGTCAACGCTTCCAACATGTTGGTTTTATCAGTGTTAGATTGGTATAGTCGATGCCATCGTATCAAGCAGCAGAGGATGGATAGGGTGGGAACGGAAGTAGGTTGGAAAGGATAGGAGGATATAGATCAATTGGAGACTCTTGATGGAACACAATGTCATTGTCTGACTTATCAAATTTTACTACTATAACTCTCTCTCTATTTTGATATGCCTTATTTCCAAACTGCTTCGAACTCCTTGTATCTTTCACACTCTAACTTCGGGATGAAGTTTTCTGAAGGAGGAGTGTATGTAATGCCTACTTAATCTTATCATGAAAATTTTACTAGGGTTTAAATCACCTTAAAATATTGACTTATAATTATCAAGAAATATTGGTACATACCTACATTGGTGAAACTATAAATTTAGTACTGATATAAATTTTGTTATTATTCCCAATTTACCTCCCCAAATTTTTAAATTTTGAGAAGACATAGTCCTCTCCAATTAATTACCAAATTATATATATTCATACCAATTTATATATATTCATACCTCATTCCCAAAATGTCCTCTCATATTTACTTGGGAGAAGACATAGTCCTCTCCAATTAATTACCAAATTATATATATTCATACCTCATTCCCAAAATGTCCTCTCATATTTACTTGGGAGAAGACATGGTCCTCTCCAATTAATTACCAATTTATATATTCATCTCTCATCCCCAAAATGTCCTCTCAGATTTACTTGGGAGAAGACATGGTCCTCTCCAATTAATTACCAATTTATATATTCATCTCTCATCCCCAAAATGTCCTCTCAGATTTACTTGAGAGAAGACATGGTCCTCTCCAATTAATTACCAATTTATATATTCATCTCTCATCCCCAAAATTTCCTCTCATATTTACTTGGGAGAAGACATGGTCCTCCAATTAATTACCAATTTATATATTCATCTCTCATCCCCAAAATATTTACTTGGGAGAAGACATGGTCCTTTCCAATTAATTACCCAATTTTATATTCATATCACATCCCCAAATGTCCTCTCATGTTTACTTGGGAGAAGAGAAGTCAAATGTAAGGATGAGGGAGAAGTTATGACATTAATGAGAGGTGGTTGAGGTGGAGAAGAGAAGGGGGCATAAAAGGGGAAGAATGAGGGGAGGAGGGGGGATCTTTGGTCTTGCTTTGTTTTGGTTTGGTTGTGGTTTTGGAGCATTTGTTTTGAGAGGAAGGTAGAGAAGGGAGAAGGGAGATAAAGAGAGTATTATTTATCTTGGACACACACTACATCTAGTTGGACTTGGGCTCGGAGGGCTAGGGAACTTGTGGAGGTTTCCTGGGCTAGGAATACTTCCTAGTTGGCTGGGGGGTAAATCCAGTTGGTAGTCAAGAGGAGTGTTTCAGCAGGATCAGCAACTCAAGGACATCTCCACTAAGCTATCGGTACAACTATTCCTCTATGCATAGATTACTCATGTAAGTGATTAAAATGAAATGTTCACTATTTAAATTGTAGGAATTATATTTTAAATGGTAAATTGTCATCGTTTAAATGTCTTGTCAGAAAATAAATTACTGCCCTTTTATTGCATTTAAAATTAGAGAATATAGATCTGGTAGAGGACCCTAGGATGGATTCTTACATTGCCCAAACGGTTGTGATTGTAAGTTATCTTGAAGAGGCTGGGTATACATGGGTTGAGATGTGCCAGATACGGGAGAAATGGGTTGAGTTAATGGTATAACTTGTAGAGGTTGTATCACATTCATTTGAGTTTGGACAAGTTGAGACATGGGTGGTTGAAAAAAAAATTGAGGGGTAGATGGAACAAGTTGAGAAGCTAAAGATGAAGC
This sequence comes from Pinus tabuliformis, assembly GCA_031772625.1. Classification (NCBI taxonomy): domain Eukaryota; kingdom Viridiplantae; phylum Streptophyta; class Pinopsida; order Pinales; family Pinaceae; genus Pinus; species Pinus tabuliformis. The sequence goes on along the minus strand of CM062818.1, from coordinate 1,389,718,996 downwards.
CACAACTGAACTAGGTTGAATAGGGAAAGTAGGTTGCCAAAAACTAACATCCATCCTTGAATAGGGAGGACTCATTTTAGACTGAGAATGACGACGTTGATGCCAAGCTTGCAGCGAGCCAACCATGGTGTCTAGTGCTAGGTCTAGGTCAAACAGTGTCGAGTGAGTGAGAGAATTTGAAGAAACGTCCATCTAAAACCATGCAACATTTGACGACATACAACCCTGCAACAAACCGAAAGCACCCAAGGGTCAAAACCGTTTATTGTGCCCACCATCTCTGCAATCGAACAACACACTACAACAACCAAGCAACACAACACATCAGCCAAAGAATCAACCATGAGAACCGATAAACCCTCCCTCACCTCAAAAATACAACGTCATGTGCAGACAATTACCGGCGGAGCAGAACGAGAAGCAATCGACCCTAGACAGAAATGAGCTAACCCTAAACAAACTAACCCTAATCATCAGATAACAATACAACTTTCACGCCAAAACACAAGTGGGCTCCACGTCCGGGTGGGGAACACATGGCTGCAGTTGATGGACGCGTGTCATACCGCCACCTCGGACCACCAACTATCCAAATTCAGCCACGTAGGGAGGCCACACAACTACTGGCCTCCCTCCCCTATTCCTTAAACCTTACATTAAAGTGTATAACATGGAAATGTGTGCTTTCGTGTTAGACCATGGACCAATGAGAGCCACTTAGTGTCATGTCACTACTTATTTGTATATATGAATTGTGTGAACTAATAAATTTTATTAATAATATATTTATTAAAAAAATTATATTATTTTAAAGCTTTCAATTTTGAATAAATAATTTTTATTTCTTTTTAATTATTTGTTAATAAAATTTTATTTTTCAAATATCCTATAACTTTAACATAAAAATATCATCGCTTTTACTTTTAAATTAATGCACAAAATTACATCTTACTTTTTTTCAGAGGGAAAAAGCTGAATGTATTATATTAAGATGATATAAAGATCGTGAATACATTGGCTGAGATGCCACAGGCTAGATGATATATTGTTCCAGATATACAATGGAGGCTGAAAGCCTCAGCCAGGTACCAAAGCATTTTGTGCAAAGCCATAATATAACAATCGTGAAGATATAGAAGCATATATTGTCATCCAAAACTGTTGTAACCAAAGGTGCATGCAGAGGTAGATAGTGCCCCAAAAATGTCCGATAGTGCTGGAAGATCTGCCCAGGATGAGGCAGATAAATAGAGAAGATTCAAGATCAACAGATATATATATATAAAAGTCTGTATGTGAAATGTAGCAGTATAGTAGACGCCAAAAGAGCCCAGCTTAGGATGGATCAGGCAAAGACCCCCGAATAATAGGAAGAATGGAGAAAAGTGGAAGGGGGCAGTCCTGAAAGATGCGCCGGTTCCGCCACTTCCAGATATTCCAACAAGTTGTAATGTAAAGAGCCTGCCAGATTGGGCATTGGGCGCCCCACCAGGAGAAAGCTTCCTGTACAGAAGAAAACAACTTGTGAGGAAAACCGAAGATGCAGGAGAGTTCATACCAGAGAGCTGTGGATGCTGTGCACTGTAAGAACATATGGAAGTTCGATTCCAAAGCCACGTGACAAAGATGACATCTACCGGGCCCAGACCATCCTTTCTTTTGTAGAACGTCCCAGGTGAGATTCTTGTTGGAGAAGAGGAGCCATGAAAAGAGAATGGATTTGAGAGGGCAGGGGGCTCTCCAAAGAATGATAGGAAAGACAGAAGGAAGAGAAGGTAAAGCAGCAGTAAAAACAGAATAAAGGTTCCGGACAGTGATGGGGTGAATTGAGTTGCTGGAGGACCAGATTAGTTCATCCTTGGTGCCAATTTGGAGAACCCCGCGGTGAGTGAATCTGGATATGAAGGAGAGCCATAATGGACGGAGGGGGGGGGGAATGGCTAGCTGAAGGTCAGATTTCCAGTTAGGCTCAAGAGAGGACCAAGAGTGAATGAGATGGTTCCAGGTAAAGAGGCCCCTAGAGTGAAAAAAGGAGAGTAAAGACGGAGGGATCATAGACTCAAGGTTGTGAAGGGTAGGGTCGATACCAATGAAGACAGACGAGCCAGTAGAAAGAGTCCATTTTAAGTTTGTGAGGAAGAAGGGTTGGATCTTTTTGAAGCTGTGCCAGATAGGGGATCCACTCCTGATTCCGAGAGAGGACCTTCTGTGCCAGAACGCCAGATTCCTTCCTTTCAGGTACTTTTTGTTGATCAAGGTACTCCACGGACTGTTCCCAAAAATGCCCCTGTGCAGAGATTTGCAGATGAGCGCTTCTCCAAAAAGATTCATATTTAGAAGACCCCAGCCGCCCTTTTCTTTTGGTCGAGTAATGGTATCCATCCTGACAAGGTGAAGCTTTGAGTGGAAGGATCGTCCACCCCACAGAAAATTTGAAGCTATGGATTTCATTTTCTTGATAACAGAAGCAGGGAGGAGAAAGAGGTGGCACCAATATACCGCAAGTTGGGAGAGAACCGCCCGGACCAAGATATATCGACCAGCAAGGGACAGAAAGCGCAATTCCCATGAAGAGATCTTGATGTAGAAACGGTCGACCAACCAGGCCCAGTCCTGGCATCTATATCTCGTGGCTTTTAATCGGAACCCCAAATAAGAGAAACCTTCCTTTATCTGACGAAGATTGATCTGAAAACGTTCAGCGATCCAGAGAGCCAATGTCGGGTTTGTGTCATTGTGGTATAAAACAGATTTCCCGCAGTTGATCTTGAGTCCAGTGGCGCCTTGAAACCTCTTAAAAAGCATATAGAGGCAGATCCAAGAAGATTTACACAGAATTGCAAAAATTAAAATGTCATCGACGAAGAGGTTGTGGGAGAGGAGGACGTCTCTGCAGATCTTAACAGGCTTGCATCTACCGTCCGCTACAGCGAGGTTGATGTGTGCGCTAAGACAATTCATCACCAAAATAAAAAGGAGGGGAGAGAGAGGGCATCCCTGTCGGAGCCCTCTCTCTGCTTGAAAGAAAGAGGATGGGATTCCATTTATAATCACTGAGAAGTGGACACTTTCGACGCACGACATGATCCAGCTGATAGCCAAGGGCCTCAATCCAATTTTGGCAAGGAGAATTCTGAGGAAGCTCCAGTCCACGCAATCAAAAGCCTTTTTTAGATCAATTTTAAGTGCTGCAGCATCAATGTTCTTCGAGTATATGGAGTAGAGGCATTCCTGAGCCATGGCGACTGCGTCCATAATGAGTCTGTCCTTTAGAAATGCATGCTGTTCCTTTGTAATGAAGGAGTTGAGAACTTTCTTCAATCTTTCAGCAATTATTTTAGAAATGATCTTGTATAGCGAGTTGCACAAAGCAATCGGCCTGTATTCACCAAAAGATGTGGATTTTGCTTGTTTCGGGATCAATGCAATGAAAGTGGCCGAGAGAGCACTATTAATACTTCCGGAGAGGCGAGAGGCGTCGACCATACCCAGCAGATCGTTTTTAAATAGATCGTAAAAGTGGGAAAAAAATTCCACCGGCAGACCATCAGGACCGGGGCTCTTATCTTTTTTAAAGCCCCTGATGGTTTCAGATAGCTCCTCCTCCGTAACAGGCTTGTAGAAGTCGTCGTTGGCAGCATCGTCGAACATGATCGGCAGAGGGTCCACTGCCCATAGCGAATCAGTTATATCACTGTGTTGCCTCTGGTATTGCTCCTTGAAGAATCTAGTTGCTTCTGCTGAAATTTCCTGGTGGGAGAAGATACATTCTCCGTCATCCTTCTGGATTTTCCATATGGCGTTTTTAGATCTGCGGCCATTTGCAAAATTGTGGAAAAATCTGGTATTCCTGTCCCCCTCCTTGAGCCATGTAGCGCGACTTTTTAACCTCCAAGTAGCTTCCTCTTTTAATAGAAGTTGTCTTTTCTTTCTTTCGAGGGTGCAAATGAGGGAGGCCATATCTAGAGACCTGCCATTTTGCTGAATGGATGATGCAAGCCGGCTTAGTTGAAGGTTGATGTCGAGCAGGTCCTGTGAGTCTCTGCGCTTTTTTTCAATCTGCCATACTTTTGTTTTATCCTTGAGCAGCTGAATTTTGTCGCGAAAGGTGAGAAGAAAAGCATCCTCGGCCTGATTGATATCCTTCCAGCTGGACTTTATGAAGTCATTGAAAGATGCGTCCTGTAAATGAATAGAATTGAACTTGAAGGAGTATCCCATTCGTCGATCTGTAAGTCCCCAGTCGAGGAGGATAGGCTTGTGGTCAGATGTGAAGGCCCCTCCCATATTTGCGGACGGCATTCCCCATTGCCGGATTAAACTGGAGTGTAGAAGAAAGCGATCAATTCTCTTTCCAATGTAGGCAGAGCCCAGCCGGCCATTTTCCCATGTAGGAGACATATTTTCTGGGATGATATCGACTAGGTCCCGTTTTAAAAACTCAGTTCTCATCCTATCAGCCAATCTGTCAACAGGTCGACATTGACCCCAGCATTCTTCCGATGAGAGAGTGAGATTTAAGTCACCTGCAATAAGCAAGGAATTAATGTCTAAAATGTGAGAATTAAACAAAGAGTCCCAGAAGGAGATTCTGTGACTGTAGGGCGCATATATATTCAACATATTGAGAGTGTTTGGACGTCCTCTGATTGAAGCCGTGATGAGAATGCCAGCAGAACACTTGAATGCTTTTGCTTTGATCATGAGTGGATCCCACAATGTGACCAAGCCTCCTGACAGCCCATCTGCATTGGTGGCAGCCATATGCCATTGTGGAAACATTTTTCTGAAAAAAGCCAAAGACACCGAACTGGGGTGCATAGTTTCCTGGATAAAGATAATGTGGGCCCGAGCAGAAAGAAGGGTATCCCTTAGAGCCAAAAATTTTGGGCCAGCTCCAAGGCCCCTGATATTGTAGGAAATGAGGAAGGTCATTTAGAAGGCTGACCAGCCAAATTTGCTCTAAGGGGCTGAGGAGAGGAAGACTCGAAAATAGGAACATCTATCAGCGGGAGGTTTGTGATTCCCAAATCAGTGGCAATGGTTCGGCCTCTGAAGTGCCGGCTCCCCCCTCTTTGTTTCTTCCTGACAGTGATGTTCTTTGCAGAGTTAGGGCTGATGGAGGGGAAGGACGGCTTGTGAATAGTTAGGGGTTCCAGAATCGAGGGGTGGCAATTTAGAAGCTGTTCAATATCACTGTCACATTTATTGATCGGGGAATCCGATGGAGAGTTGTTTGGGGTTGGGGTCGTCTGTACTTCTTTCCCTTTGTGGGGGGCAGATGGCGATCTAATAGGAGAAGGCGAGGAGGAGGATATGAGAATTGGGTGTGATCCCACAAGAAAGTCAGATGCATTCATGGCCGGAGGGGGGGGAACCGCTTCCTCTTCAAACTGAGCAGAGACGGGAGGGCTATAGAAGAGTGACCTATTCTTGGGAGGAGGGGACGATGGAGCTGCTTCTTTGAAGGCCGCCAAACCTGGGGAGCTTTTAAAACCTGCAAAATTGGGAGACTCAGGCCTGAATTGTGAGTCATCCTGTGAGCTCCGAAACTCTGTGGATTTGAATGAGAAATTTTCCCCCCGGGGGGAGGCCTTTTCAGATCGGGAGTCAGAATCCTCTTTCGGCATCTTTTTCGAAGAGATGGAGTGTAACCTGTGGTGGTGGAATCTGCAATCTCTAAAGAGATGTCCCATACGATGATAGGAGGAACAGCGAAACGGGATGCCCCAGAAGTCGAGCCTTTGACATATCGCTGAGCCTTCCCATAAAATTTCTATTTGGTCAGGATAACCGCCCTTGTATGGTCTTTCAACAAGAATCCAAGCGATTCTTTTGTCCTTTTCGCCTCTGACCCAAGGGTCGACATAAATAAACTTACCAATGGTGCCACCAATAGTGGCAAGAATCTCCGGCGTCCATAGATGAAGAGGGAGGTTGGGAAGTTTTACCCAAATCATACTGTGAGAGGGGGTGTTTTTGAGGGGATCAAACCCCAGGTACCATTTTGACAGAGCAAGGAAGCTTCTACCCGAGACCCACGGTTTGTTCAAGACCAGCTCCAAATCGGCCTCCTTCTGAAAATGAAAAGAAAGCCAGTCCTTCATGAGACGGGAGATAATCGGGGTGTATCCAATGATGGGGGACCAAGATTTTGTGACCCAGCTCCGCATCTGTGCATCATCCAACTCCGGGAAGTACCATTTCCCCACCAGTGCATACTTTTGGAGACTTTCGATGCGCTCGACGAGGGAGGGACCAGAAATAGAGACCGCCTTTGGGGGAGGGACCGTCTTGACAGGGGCTTTGTGCTTGTGGCGCCCCTTGTGTTGATAATGGGAAGCAACGTTCCCAAGGAGGGGAGGGTCCCGCAGCCCCGGAGGCAGAAAGTCCGACAGCGTGTTGTGCCACCTTGAATCCTGACTAGCTTTATTCCGAGCTGACTCAGCCTCTATGGCCGCGGCAAAAAGTGCTTTCGTGGCAGGGGAGTCACTATCCTCTGCCATCTTGGTCAGAGGAGGAGTCCCGAACAATCAGAAGAGAAATCCAAAAAAGGATCCCCCGTACCTTGGAAGATCCCTAGGAAAGAAGCCTTTAGAGATTATAACCTGGATAATAAAAGTTCAGCGTGACAAGGACAGTTAGAAAGGACAGGATGAGGATGATCACCAGAAGCTCTGATAGGTATGGAGGATAATCTCTGTAGAGAGAAGACTCTAGAAATGCATGATGGGGGGAAAAGTGACGATATACTGCCGCCGAAAAGTCACGTAAGGCAAAAATGGAGGAGGGATCATTAATGGGACAGTTAAAGAGATTGCAGGGGATTGCAGGATGATGAGCTAGGCAGCGTCGGAAAAAGATTTGAATTAAGATTCCGGGGAGGATGACTGGAAAAAACTGATGTCCCCTGGGAGAAACGAAGGCAGAAACAGCAGGCTATTTCACTTTTGGACGACTGTTACAGTCGAAACAACAACAGTAACACTGGAAGACAAACCACCATTTCCCAATTCGAAAGCGGATGTCCTGACACGGACTGAAAATGTAGAAGGAAGCTCTAATTCTGTCGATGAGAGCACAAAGCATTTTTGCCTTATAGAGGAAATCAGAGGACGAAAAGTTAACCCTGCAATCGCATAGAACTGAAGAGAGACTAAAAATGGGAGAGACTGCTGAAAGTGGAACCTCTAAAAGTCATAACCCATCTCGGCCAGGGAGAGACACGTAGAATTATAGCTTTATTGAGAAAAACCAGAGGACCCTAAGAGCGTTGAGTTATCATAAGGAAGACAGAAATGGACTATACAGAACAGTTCCTTATAAATGCGTAGACTCCCCCGGAAGCAAGATATACAAAGCCAATCCCGGAGATAATATGTCCCATCTGAGAGCTGTAAGCGATAATCCTCAATAAAGCACAAATATTAACTCCATTAAACAAGACAGAAACAGAAAATTATAGGAAAGACCAAAAAACATACCTGGAGCCGCGCAGCGCCAGGAGCAGGAAGCCGAGACCATGCATGGAGGAGCAGAGACACCTTAACGAGCAGAGGGAGCAGAGAGATGTGCCTCCAGCCCACAGGACTGGAGGAGGAAACCCGTAGAGAATGTTAGGAGCTCGATAAATAGGAAAAGCCAGGGAGAGACTTGCATGCGCAGGTGAACGTAAAGATGCCACGTTCCCAGCACGAAGGAAGCTAAGAGGAGTGAGTGTCAAGTTCCATGCAGGGGAGAAAAGCCTCCCGGAAGACGCTTGTAATACCGGCAGAGTAGGGCGCCAATGAGCAAACAAGGGGTGGCAGAGCCGGAGCGCATGCAGAGCGTCGAGTAGGGGGGGCTAGAAAAGTCGCTCGGTGTATAGGCAGAGAGCTATTGGCGGATAGTTCACCTGGACAGAAACTATTTGGCAATGGCTGCCATGGTTCAGCGAATGGCTGCTCCCTTCCTGGCGCGCGCGCTCCATCCAAACCAAAATTACATCTTACTTTACTTTTTGCAACTTCTCCAAATGAGTTACTTAAAAGTTCCAATAATATTATAAACTAACATTTCATTTATTACTTCTAATTATTAATTTTGTTGTACTTGACTTCTCTAACAACATTTCATATTTAGCTAAAAAAAAAAAATTAATATTATTATATATACATAAAAATATTAATTTACCATTTAATAATTAAATTTTAATATTATAAAATATTTATACTAAAAAAATCTTAATAAAATATATAACAATATTCTTTTATAATTAATCATATTCTCTCTTTAAATATCTAAATTTTTGTCTTTTTTACCTATCGAAACTTTTGACTTTTATTATTTAAACTATAAAAATTAAAAATTAAATTATATTTTAATAATTAAATAGTTTATAAATTATCTTTTGGAATTTATTTATATTTAATAATTAAAATATAGAAATTATAGTTTTTTCTTACTTTTTAATATAAAATTTTCGTTCTTTAAAAACAAAAAACAAACCAACTTTATACTTACTAAAGTTCTTTATCGTAGAAATTTTATAATCTTTTTAATATAGGAAGTATGGTTTTTCATACGTTTTATTAAAGCTTTTGGTCCACAAAAATAATTCCCATGGGATGAACGCCTTTATTGAAATTAAAACCACCATTGCAGGCTCACAATGAAATTAAAATGAATAATGGTAGATACACTCAAATTAAAACTACAATTAAAATTAATATCAATATTTCAAATGCCAATTTGACTTAAAGGCCACTATTAGATAGTCCCATTTAAATTAAATCCTCCATTACAAAAATGTATTAATATTATGAACACTGCTACAAACCCATGAAACCAAAAACCATTATTGCAAAGACCCATTGAAACCACTATTGTTATAAACCCCAGTGAAATAAAACCACTACTATTAAATGCACTCAACAAAATAAAAACTATTATAACTTCTTACACACTAGTTAAAATTAAAACCACCAGTAACATAGAACCATTAAAAATAAAGCCACTATTGCTACATGCACCCATCGAAATAAAAGCCAATATTTCAGGCACCCATCAAAATCAAAGCCATTATTTCAGCTAAAGCCACTACTACAAGGCACACAATATAAGTAAAACCACTACCTAAGATACCCATTAAAATCAAAACACCTATCCATGGTACACAGGTATGGGGATATCATTCCAAATCCCAAAGGAAATCAAGAACTTACCATACTTGGGGTTTGAACTATGCTTCAAACAATGAAGCGACACTTTCAGCTTATCCAAGCCTTGTGCTAAAAAGCTGACGCGAAGAAAAAGTGCCACTGTGTTCAGAGATTTTTCTAGTACATCATTTGCAAAGTATGCCAACTCTACAAGATGTCTTCCTTGTAAAACAAAGCCAAAGTTGAAGTACTAGAAGAGGAGTTTGAAAAAATAGAATATTTTTAGATCCTACACATCTATTATTCAAGTGTAAATATCCAAGCCAATTTGGGAGTGTCAAATTAGGAATGATCACCTAATGCATGTCTGCACATCATAAACTGACTGCACCTAATCTGTGACTGCATGAAAAAAACAAACAAGAGTTAGTGCCCCTATAGAGGTGCATGCTCTTTTATTTCACACTCGCTGCATCAAGTGATATTAAAGGAAACAAAATTAGGATGTTCCTTGAATGTGGTTTTATTATTCTACTATGGAATGTTGGGTTGGTTTGCTCTTTTATTTCATATTGCATGCATAAGGTATCACTATGGGTAGCAAAATGAGGACAATTCTTGAGTAAGGTTTTATTGTTCCACTGTGGAATGTTGGGTTGGCAGGTTTGATAGCTTCCCTAACACTTTGCTGCAACCTTTGATCATCAAAATGCTTTAATGGGGTTGGATGGGTAAGGATTTTGTTCTTTGAGAGCTCTTTGTGTGTTGGATTCTATAGAACACCTAGCCATGGTTATGGTCTGTCTTATGTGTGAATTATCAGATGTTAGCAAAGGAATAAAGAATGTAAGCACCAAATTTCAAAGACACAAAGTAATATATCAAAATTATTCTAGGAGGTAATTGAGATGATAGAATGATTGGGAATATAAGTTCACGATGTAGACTCAAGTCCAAAACCAACAAGAAACTTAGATTGCACTTCAACTCTCATTATGTCAATAAAAGGAAAAGGAATTTATAGAATTCATGCACAGTCATCTGGGGAGGTATGAGGAACTGGCAAAAAAAATGGACTCCCTGCACTCTTTTGTTTCCAAAATGCCAACCCATCTTCAACTTCTAGCACTACCCATGTAATCATGTTCATCTAAAATTAAGGAGGAACCCTCTGAACATCATTTTCCTTTCAAGGTATCATGGAACTATGTTGTAGGATCAGACATAACAGGGTCATCAACAGATATGTGGATATGCAAACATCTGAATGCATCATGGAGAACCCAGTTGGCCTTAAAGAATCAGTCCCTTAAGGTCTAGTTTTAATGTAGCTCTCTATTTTTATCACATTTCATCGGGCAGATTTTTGCTAAAACAATATCTAAAATACTACAACAATATACTTACTAGACATATAGGATTAGAGCTTGGGAAGGGGGGATAAAACAACTTTTGGGTGAGAATTTTGGTTATTTTTGACTTTCTGACTAGCGGTTTGCAGTTGGTCTTCTTATATTTTTTTTTAACTACACTAACTATTTGGTTGTGTCAACCTACATATTCAAGTTTACATAGGTAAATTATTAAATTCCCAATTGGGATACCATCCAATCACCTTCTTAAATACTGGATTCCTCCCACTTTTCTATAAAGAGTACCATACTCTATATTTTAAGACACAACAAATTTAATACATGAAGTGACTCTCTTGTTCCCTATATTAGTTTTGAGTCTATGTTCATTTTTTGTGTTCCATTATCTGTATACGGTTAAGCCTGATATTATCATGCAATCTGTAATTTTATTTTACATCGTACTACAGTTGCAGGGCATCGATTTCCTGCATGTTCCTTGGCCACCTTAATTTTAAGATTTGGGCATTATTGGGTCACTGCAACACCATCTACCATTTTCCCCTCATTATGGTTGAATTAGTTTGTTTAGCATTGCTTACAACAACTATTCATGGTCATCATTGGCTACTGCTTGAATTTTTTTGCAGATGGTTTGGCTCTCCTTGTGATAGACCTCACACATCACAAACTTCCTCTTAACTGCTACACCTTCTCTTGCATATCAAGCTGCTCATTTCCCGTAAAATTGCTCAATGGTAGCCTTCGAGTGTTTGACCTTTTGACATAAAGGTTAAATAAATATTTTAAGAAACAATTTTTCCTATGCTAGGAAATTTCCTTTGTAAAACTTGGGTGCTTGAGAAGCCATGCATTCACCAAGAAACTCATTGTAGAAAGTTGAATTCTGGAATATTGGTGTAACATTGTTTCCAAGTGTGCTTGCAAGGCACCAAGTACACCAGCAACAACTCTTGTAACACTATCATCCCTACAAATAAGAAAATCCATGAAACATCAGTAGGTAAACCATAATGTATTATGAGAACTGCAAGTATCTTAATATTTTAGTCTGCTGTTGTCTTTGCTTTTTCTATAATAGGTCGTTGGTTAGTTTGGAAAATGGGGTTAGGGCTCAAAGGTAAATTTTGGGAACAGATTGGGGCTGAGTTTTGGGACGGATGAAGGTTACCTTTTGACATGATCCGATCCTTGAGGGAGGGGGGAAATTTCTCCTATAAAATGACTAATCTAGTACTAACTTCCATTTGGAGCCATGAATAGAAAAAATATAAAGAAATGGACTCTAATGAGGAAAATGTTGTCACATGCCTTTGATTAGATACACTTTCATGATCTGTGCAGGGAGAGAACAATATCGCTGATGGCATTTACAAGTAAGGAATTGTGATATCCTTTCATGACCCGTGCAGGGAGAGGAACAATATTGTTGATGGCATTTACAAGTAAGGAATTGTGATGGCTCATGGAGATGGATTACACAAAAAATTTCCTGGTGGCATATTTTTGAATATGCTTACCCTATGTTTTATTAAATCTATCTTCAAAAGACATTAAAAGTTTGCAGGTTAGTTATATATATATATATGAATTCCTAACAGAATGTTACTAAACATCTACTGATTGTAATTTTATTTCATATTAATGAAAATTACGATTTTTTTGCCAAGGAAGGAAAATGTATTGAGAATACTCATTCTCAAAACAAATTTTTATGCTATAAATGTACCAATACAAATAATGTAAGTCAAACAATAGCTAAATGAGACTAATAATTCAAAAGATGGTAAACTCTAATCACTAATTTAAAAGACAACAATTATTTTCGAAAACTAGAAGACTAAAAAAAACTCTTGCTACTACCTTTCTTTATCTCAAAAGATAACATCAATAAACTACAATATATGTACCACATATAGCATCATTAACTCGGTCTTTGCATTCTTGAATCCTTAGAGAAATCCTAAATATGCCTCAAAAATACCATTTATCAATTTATTATTGTACTCAACCATTTCATCATTTGTGCCACCTTGCTAGGTAGCAATCTCTGCTATAAATGGAAGATGGAAGCACTGGCATAACATAAGCAAGATACTTCTCAAAATTTCCATTAATAGCAAGAGAAATATCCCCAAAACATGAAAACATTGGGGGATGAACTGAATGGTTCAACTGACTACTTGATGAGTCTTTTAAAAGATGGGTCATAATAAGGAAAAATCTCATCTTCCAAAGAACGAGTAATGTCACCTACCACACCTACTATTACTGCACAAACTTGACGGTCTTCAAAATTCTGGAGACCCATTTCAACATACTTTTAAAATTCTAGCATATATTTACAAATTCAACATCACTAGCATAAGCAAGAGGACCTATAGCTAGCATGGCTTCCTCATGCATTGTTGCAATTCTGCAAGCAAACACTTGTAGAAAGAGAGCCATCATTTGGTTTGTGTATTGTAGAATAACATATATTGTTGCCTCTTTATAGCTAAGCTTCTATATAATCACCTGCAATACACCTCATAATAATGCCTGAATATCACCTTGTTTCTCTCTATCATCCAAAGACACTAGATTCAATTCCATAGTCTGGCCCAAATTTGTCATTATTAAAGGGAGAAATTGAATTATAACATTTTCAGTTTCTTGAGTTGAGCATCTCACAATTTCATTCAGTGTCTCATAACCAACTATTTTGATGTGAGAGTCAACAACATTTTCCTCTCTATCATTGCAAGAAGAGAAGCAATTATATTTAGAAGTAACAAAGATAGAGGACAAGATTTAACATTGACCTACTAATATCCCCGAGCAAGAAAATATAAATCGCCACAAACCTTATCCGCAACATTTGGAACATCTTTAATTCTTTCGAACAGTGCCGAAATAATGGACTGAAGGCTTTACAGAGTAATAACAGGGGACTGGAAAGTGGGGCCATGAAAGAACTCAAATATTTTACCAAGAGTCCAAGCTTTAGTATTTTTCCCATCGTTGTTCTCATATTTCAAGGCATTATGATTGTTTTAAATTTTAATCCTTAGTCCTTCCAAAAAAAAATTGGCTACAAGGGAGAACAAAATTTGACAAGCCAATTGTTAAAAACATTACAACGCAGTAATCTAAGCTTTTACACATTTCGTGTTGCATTTACCTTAGTCCAATTAATACTCCATGGATCATTAACTCATTGATGTTCAAACAAAATATTAATGACAAGAACATCCATAATAAGCATCGTGGTTGACACATTTGCAAAAAATGAAAATAAGACGGTTAAGTCAACTGCAATGCATCTCATTATAGTGAATTGTAGTGCAACTTTTATAGGCTGATAAAAGTAAATGTCTTAGTATGTAAAAACTAAAAGGCACATGGTTAAAACCATCCTTATATCATTTACAAAATTCCTTTTTAAATATTTTGAATTTCAGAGGATTCAACATAAAAATTATTCAATGTAAATTACTTGAGATATTGTCAATATTATTCAATGTAAACTCGTCAGCATGGTTCTTGACCCAATTATTGAGATGTGTAGCTTGGGAGCTACTCCTACAACCCTTGGGGTATTGGGTTTGTGTGGATTTGACCCAAAGAAATGTGGTTTTGTGGGAAGTGTACCTAAGTGGTGGGATTTATACACAAAGCTATGGGGCTAAGGGGCACCTATAGCTACAATGGAGTGGGAGAAAGTAAATGAAAATAATTTTGTTTCTATGTTAGTGTCGTTTTGACATGTAGGCTCAAGTTGGCTTTGGTTAGAAGACGTGACACTTGGTGGAAAATAATTCCACCTAGAACACTATAAGAAGAAAAAATATTGATGTCATTTGACATCTAAGTGCAACACATCTAATGTGAAGACAAGCCTTAGATAGCCGCAAATCCTCAAAGAGCCGAGTTGTAGTGAAGGAAGGGGAACAATTTCTCTTTTCTTGTGTTCTAGTATAGGCCAAGGTTAGGAGGGTTGGATGTGTTGTATCTGCCATGGTTTTGTGCATACGACTATAGTTTATCTCTATGTTAGTGATGTGTTGAGTTTTTTCACTAAAGGAGGGTCGAGACCCTTGTATTTACTAGAAAGTAAGGTCGTAAAACCTATGGTGTAGCATAAGTGTAGGGTGAGTCTCCTCAAAGTAATGCGTAAGTGATCTGAGGGCTGTTTAAGTGATGTAACCATAACAAGTTGAGGTCTAATGTGGCCATAGGATTAGATCCATCATGAGGTAGCTGCAACAACCCTAATTGGGCCAAAAAATCCTTAGAACAAAGTCGCACAAGGATGAGACTTTCAATACTATGTAGAGATCCTTGAAAAAGGTATTAGCTAGGTTTTTTTATGTTGACGATTACAAGCAGGAAGATGAATTAAGGATTGTCCAATAAGATGCTTTGGATACTGTATTGTATGCACTATGTACAATCACCTTGGAGAAAGAAATGTGGATATGAGTGTTGGTATATATAAGCCTATGTATAGTGACAATTGAAGTGGAAATTCATTATTAGAAGGCAGATTATTGAAGGCCCTAAGCACAATGATGTAGGAGGAGTATTATCATTGTTAGAAGAAAACCTTTGAAGACCTTATGAACAATGATTTGAAGAGGAAAATTATTGTTAGAAGCCAGACTTATTTGAAGCCTAATATCATTATCTTTGGAGCAGCTTAGATCACTGAAAGAAGTCAAAGTGTTGAGTTGCTATGTGCAAACAAATCTAGAGTAGCAGAGGACCTTGTGAGTATTTGAGGCAAATATATTGGAGTAGCAATATTATCTGCATGTTCAAGACAAGCTGATTGAAAGCATTGGTGCAAGTGCTTCTTCAAAAAGTAAGTCAAGTTTTTTCTTGTTCCTGGGCAGATTGAGTGTTAAGAATTGTTGGCATCAAGACCCAGTTTTCATTTTATTAGGGCTAATTGTAAGGGACATGATCCTTGTTATGAGATCCCTATGTTTGTTTTATTAAATTTGTAATACAAGAAAATTTTGGGCTACATAAATTATTTTGTACTTGGTTGATTCATTGTTAGGTTGGGCGAACACACCTATGGTTTTGTGCATGATTTTTGTACATGTTTTTTTTGGACGCGACGGTTTTTGGTCCATGGTATTGGACGCGATGGTTTTCGGTCCATGGTATTGGATTCTTCGGCATGTATAAATATGTATTATAATATTGAAAGGAACAATAATGAAAAATCAAGCTGGTAGTCCCGGTTTTGGAATCCAGGGGAAAATCTCTGTGTATATGTGTTTTATGTGTTATGCTCTCGCATTGTTTATTTTATGTGTTTTAGAATTCGTATGTAGGTAATTTTTGTACGAGGTTAAAACCTACAAATTTCCACTGTGAAATTTACTTGGAGTTATGGTATTCCAGTGTTGTTGTGATCGTGTTTTAGACATAGACCTGATTCTAAAGTGCCAAGGAAAAATCAACATAGTATGAGAACTACTTTGAAGGGACAACTGAATCAGAGTGTGCACAATGAACAACTCAAGAGAGAGTTGGTTGGTTTCTATTGAAGGACTAACGATAATGGTGAAGTAGTTTCCTGAGACTCAAAGGGAGTCAAGTTTGAATGGGAGTTTTTAAGTTGATAGGGAGAATCCATAACCCAAGAAGAGCACATGGTTAGTGGGTAGCAAGGAGACTTCTATAGCTAGAAATAAGGCACCACAGATTGGCCTGAAGGCCTCTCAGGAGAAGAAGAAGTGAGAGGCTTCTGGTGGTAGGGACACTACTGAGGATAGTGTGGTTCATTCTACAAGGTATGCTACAATGGTGGATGCCATAGATTGAGCTAGTGTTGTTGACTAGTTACTTTAGAGTAGTGGAAGTATCTCCCTCGCTAAGAGGGAGTGTTGAGATGTGTAGTTTGGGAGGTATTCCCACAATCCATGGGGTACTGGTTTTTTGTGGATTTCATCGATAAAAATGTGGTTTTGCTGGCAACGTACCCAAGTGGTGGTCTTGCTACCCAAAGATGTGGGAGAAAGACCTAAGAGAAATAATTTTTTATTCTATTGGATATGTTGTATCTCCCAGAGACAGCCTTGGATTGCTTCAAGACCAATGCCTGGGCACATCTAAAATGGTGTGTCTGAAATGATTACAGGAAACTGGAGACAACACTTATGATGTATGGATACATATGTACATAGAAAATAGGTCGGTTCATTAATCCAAAGAAACGAAACATAGATTTGTGATACTTCTTCACTAGTTCAAATCTCAGAAATAAGCATAAAAATAGTGGAGGCCAAGAGCTTCAAGGTCTTACAGCTTAATAATCTTTTGCAGAGTGGGTGAGAGAGGATAAGAGAGAAGAGTAACCCATCACATAGAGCATAAGGCTTCAAGACTTCTATATTCAACACACAGAGATTGGGGCAGTAAGGATTTCTATGCTTATTTGGGTTACAAGAAAAAATAATGAATGAAGGGAGAACTGAAAGCTATGATTCATGTGCTACAGATTTAAATATCTAATCTCAATAGTCCTCATGGGCATATACACAAACAATGTTCAAGGAAATGAATCTGTGAAAGAGTTACAGGCATTTGCATTAACATATAGATATTAATGAATCTTTGAGGGAGCTTGAAACACATCTAGCAGCAATAATTACATGAATTTGGGGAAGAAGCATGAACATAAAATGGGTTAGACAAAGGGGAACACATACTATAATCCTTTGAAGAGGGAATCACCATTTTTTCCTTGATATTATGAAAAGATTTGTATTGCAAAGGAAATACAGTCTGAAATTATAACATGTCGTCTTTCTCTAGAATTTTTGAAACTAAGTCTTGCATTCCTCTATTTATATGGAAAGAGGAGGAAGAACATTTATTACACAAAATATCTAAGGTCCCTACTCAGCTGTCTGGTCGACTAGCTGTATTAGTCCTAAATGGCTCTATGGCCCCAAAAATATTACAGAGTTGAATGCCTCCGGATTGGAGATACGTTACAGTACAACATAGTAAATAACCACAAGGAAAAAATACATGAAGATCCCATCGCCCATCCTGTGATCATATCGATTTGCAAGAGTTGTTCTAGCTAAGGTATGACCTCCTGCACTATTTCACGAACCACAATCTTTTATTCCTTTACTCCATTCAATGCTAACTCCTGGACCCATGTCTCATTGATCTTCCTCTAAATCAACCCATTATGTGCCTTGAATGCACCACCTACTCCTCTTAAAACAATAGTTGTCATCCCATCACGCCCTTTAAACCTTTGTACTGCACTTCCAGTGCCCTGACATGGTGGTTGAGCAGCATTCCATGTGTAACAACGCAGTCTCACAGGCATGGGCCTTTTTCCTCTAAAACAGGTGAAATGGGCATTTTTGATTTTCCTCTTAGCCCCCTTTATTATAACCCCTTGTGTGGCTTTTCTCATATGACCGGGGGTTGGAACGAGGGGCTTAGCCCTCAGGCGCTAAGGCCTTTAGACCCGTGTCTCAGAACCTTTTCCTTTGTATCACAAAATCCTGCATACCGACGTTTTACCATGCTTTTCCCTTTTCCATAGTGCAGGCTGATAGTCTGGACGTGAAATCCTTATAGACCAATCTGTAATAATTTACTGTGTCCGGGGGAAAGTCCCGCACATCACATTTGGCCTTGCACTACTGTCTTAAGATTTTCCCTTTATCCGCTTGTAATCGCCAATAACCTGTTGACGTCATTGCTGAAGTCATCACTGCCACATGTCATCCTAGAGGAGAGAGAAAAGGGCCTACCCGACCCTATTTTGTCAAGAATTTCTTTGTTAAACTTTTTGACCCTCTCCTAACGATTTTACATTATATTGGAGGATCATCCCCTACAATGTATTTGAAGCCTTAGAACCCTGCCGATCTGTCGATATGCGGGATGCGGAGTTGCCGAGATGCGAGACTCTGATATCGGCCTTTGGCGCCGAAAACTGCCAATAATCCTTAAGTGTGAGCCATGACCTCACCGATATGTGGGATGTGATATTGCCAGAAGTGCGACATGTGGCCCACATGAAGGAGAGAGAAAGGGAGTCTACCTGCCCTATTTTGCAAACCTTTTCCTTTGTATTTCGGAATCGGCCCCTCTTGGCGGTTCAAAACTATATTGTAGGGTTGGCCCCCTACGACATCTGTTAAGTATGGAGCCCGCATGTCCGCTAATATGTGATGCACTCTGCATCAGGCCTACCTGAACGCCAATATAAGACCCGCGATGGACCTCCCAGGCCCAATTGCAATTTTCTCCTCAGGATTAGCCATTTTTTATTTTTCCTAAACTTTCCAAGGCAATATTTAATGGGCTCTAACTTTTGCTCTGGAAGACCATTTTCAGACTTCTATATACCATTGGAAATATATTTCTGAGCATTAGGCATTGGAGTGGGATTATTGCAGCTCTGGGATCTTCTGTGGCTTGGGACAGTGGCTCCAAAATTTCACTATTCTTGGGAAACCTCGACCAATTGAAACCTACAATGTAGTGAGTGACAACATTGGCTCCAACTGGGGATAGTGCCTTGCTGGTAAGGTGATAAGGACCTGCAGACCAATAGCTTTTCCTTCCATTGGGCATGGGGTTATTTTTAAACAAAATGTAATTTTGTGAAAGAAAGGACTTTTTTTACAATAAACTGAAAATTCAAGTAACAATTTCAAAATACACACACCGAATATTTACAGTGAGAAAGATACAACTGTCTCTAATTTTGAAAATAAAAGTTTAGGAACTGACCATTTACATGTAGTTCTGGTAGTTCACCATCCAATTTTTTGAGCATGTAAGTGTTATTTTGCCTTTCTTCTGCAATCTTGAAGGGGCCAAACCATAGCGGATCAAATTTCCCATGTTTAGCCTTTGTCTTCTCGTCTGACATCCCACATAAGAACTAAATCTCTTCGCTGAAGAGGACTGTACTTAGCGTTCTTGTCAAACATAGATTTCATCCTTTGTTGATAGTTTGGTACCCACTTTCTCTCTATTCTCATTAAGCTCCACCAGCTTATTTATTCTTCTAGTCAAGGCGCTAGGTTCTTCCTCAGATTCTTGCAGCAACATAGCTACTGGCATTACTAATTGGGTAGGGAAGACAACAACCTTTCCATATACTATCTCAAAAGGAGATTTCCCTGTGGATCTTTTGGGTGTTACACGGTTAGCCCACAAAGCAAACTTTAGTTGACAATCCTAGTTCCGTTGATTTTCGGTGATGGTCTTCTTTAGAATTCTCACCACAGTTTTATTTGAAGAATCGGTGAAGACATTCCCTTAAGGGTAGTATGTAGTGGAGTGCCCAATAATGATGTTGAATTTGTGGCAGAAGTTGGTGAACTTGGCAGATTTGAAGACTTGTGCATTATCCGTGATGATTTTAAAAGGACACTCAAAGCGAGACATTATGTTCTCCTCCATAAATTTTATCACTACTGAATCAATAGCATTCCTAGCTGGGATAGCCTCTACCCACTTGGTAAAATAGTCAGTGGCTGTTAAAATCCACTTGTGTTGGCTGTTGGAAGGTGGGTTGATTTCTCCAATGAAGTCCAATCCCCACTGTCTAAAGGGTTCCTCTACATGCACAGGAATCAAGGGGAGAGGAGAAAACTTATGTTTTTCAGCAAACAACTGGCATTTTTGGCATGACCTAACTTGAGAATAAACATCTCCAAACAACGTGGGCTAGTAAAATCCTGCCTTGAGGATTTTGTGTGTTGTTTCCTTCCAATTGTAGTGTCCTCCACATACTCCCCCATGGAAAACCTCAATCACTTCACGGGTTTCTCCCTCAACGGCATATAGCAACAATACCCCCATCGAGTCCTTCCAATAGAGCAATCCATTAGATATAATTTATTTCTGTGCCTATAACCTCAGACTCTGGTATTTAGATCTATCTAGTCCCAATGGGCATCTCAGGAATAAGAGGCAATGAACAATGTTCTTATACCTATTCAATCCCTCATATTTGGAATAGATCTTTTGCTCAACCGTTTTTATTTTGCTCTGTTCATCCTTTGGACTACCCTCCTCTATGATCAAGCTTATCCTCAGGGCTTGGAAGTTGGATTCAGACAAGATCTTGGCCAACCCTTGACCTTTGATGAGCTTGGTAGGCTTGATTTCTAGCTCATATTCCTGTATTTTAGCTATCCATCTGCCCCTCTTTCCTTTGTTGTCTCCCTGCATCAGAATGTCTTTGACTCCTATCATTAGGATAAATGTTATGATTTTGGATTGCAGCACATACATATGAAATGACTTCAGTGCCTTGACCAGTACATAAGCCTGTTTCTCGAATATATCATACTTCAGCTTAACGTCCCTTAGGACTTGGCTAAAAAAGGAAACAAGCTGCTCATAACCATCTTTATTTTTCTGTAACAACACAACAACAATGGTATGTGGAGAGGCGAAAGAAAATATGTAAAATGGCATTGAATAATCGAGACTGGCTAGAACTGGGGCCTCAGCCAAATCTTGCTCAATCCTAGTGAAAGAATCACGGGGGGTGGAGCTCCATTCAACTTCATTCTCCTTCTTGAGCATATCTATGATACCTTTAACTATCTTAGCATAGTTGGGCACGAATCGCCTTAAGAAATTTATCCTCCCCAAAAAGGCTTGGACTTCTTTCTTGTTTCTGGGCAAGGGAATGAGGCCGATGGCTTTGACTCATTTAGGATCAATCTTTACTCCTACCTACTCTATTATGTGCCCAAGAAGCTTCCTCTCACATTCAGTTAATGTGGGATGGACATATTAGATTCGAAGCTGAGTGGGGTGGATCTACGAATTGACAAACACATGGTCTAGTGGTCCTTGAACCAGATTGTGGATAATGGTAAATCGACTGGCCTAGTAACCCCTAAACCAGACTTCGGGTTGCGGTAAAGCCATATTGTGTGCCTCGGTGGGCCTAGGAATCCTTACCGGTTAATGGCAGGATATACGGTAAAACCAAGAGGTGGATTTTCTCTCTGTTGGGCGTAGTAGTCCCTGGATGGGATGTACGGTAAATCTTGGAGAGTATGTCTCGGTGTAGAGCCTAGTGATCCCTGAATCAAACTATGGATTGTGGTAAAGCCTAAGAGGCTAGGAGGCACTCAAGTTCCTCATGGTGTAGGTGGAGAACTCTAGTGGCATCCATGCTTGTTGGTCTTTTTGGTGTGTTATATGAGTCCCACTTTCATGCTTGGAATATGGCATAGGGGTGATTGGCTGAAGCGAGACTTGGTTCAGCCAATTTATGGTCAGGTGGAATGTGGTAGTCCCATCTTCGATTGGTTTATTGCATTCATTAATGAGAAATTCATTCCCTTGATTTTCATGTGTAAATATACTGATGCATATATGGATTTTGTGGCTGATATGTTTATGATATTTTTGTCCCTATTATGTTGGTTATATGTATGTTTTATGACAACAACTATGTATGGATCTCAGCATGTTTTTACTTGTAAATGAATGGATAATGTGTATTTGACCTAATAGATGATAATGCAGAAAATGACACGAGGGAACAGTGGTTCTTAGTGATTCTTAGATAAGTACAAGATCCCTATATTTAATTTTGTTGATTACACCTGTAGATTACATGCTTGCGACATGTTTGACGAAATGCCTGTCATGGCTAGTAGGGGTCTGGTTAAAGTCTTGTTTAACTTATTGCTTTGGCATCATTATTTCCCTATGCTTTTACTGATCTTAAGCTATCACTCCATTTTGGGCAGTGACTTGGGCTCTAGGCCTGAAAAAGTGGCTTAAATCCTGGGGCCGCTAGCACATAATTGGAAATTTTAATTCCTGGTTGCTAGCAGAAAATCCTGTGAGAGTGACTTTGGGTTTTTGGATGCTCTCTTTTCCCATAGAATGGGAGAAACTGAGGCATAAGATGTCCAGAACATCAGTGGGACCCAGGGACTAGCTATCTGAGTGGCTGACATGTCTTGTGAGGATTCTGAAACTGATGTTGGATGACTCTGTGTGATGTTTCTGTTGATTCAAATTCCTTAAGGTCACATAGGAGGTTGAATCCAATCATAGTAGCATCTCGTCTCATGTTTATCCCGGTTGACTAGTTACTCGGGTAGAAGTTGGAGGAGGGTGTTACAGAGTGATATCAGATCATGGTTCAACCCTTAGACTAGATGGGCAGTGTGTGTGGGTCATGCATGCATGTCAGTTGCATGTGTGTCTCTTACACTTGCATTCCATGTTCTTGTTGCATTTTCTTGATTATGGTTGTAATATGGTTGTCATGGAGAATTTGATGTTGATTTTGTGGAATGAATTTGTCATAAGTATATGGTTGGTTACATATTGTTACATGTCGCTTACATGTTGGTTTTATGTTTCCTACTTACATCATTGTATGTTAGGCTGCATTCTTGTAGATTTGATTACATGTATCAGTCTTGTAGTTTGATTACAAGAATTGACGTTATGCTCGAATACATGCATCTATGTGTATGTGTAGTTGATTTGGCATTGCTTGTGCATGTTGATGGTTGCATGTGGCAATGTGTACAATGGAGTAATGATTACTATCATGCATGAGGTCATATCATGCATTGTTGATATGACTTTGAATTGATGACTGAACCTTAACTAGAGTGACGTTTATATGTTGATACATTTATGGTGAATGTACATATGTTGTTATGTTTATGTTATATATGTATCACGCTAATTTGGTGATCTTGCAGACAAGGTGTCCTCCCCGAGATATACTAAGGTACATTGATCTATTTTGATTTGGTTTATCTGACACATTATTCATTGCAGGAAAGAGATCAAATGGCTAGCAAGTTGGTAGACTACATAGAATCTCCTTATCCATCACATGAGAAGCATGGTGCGGGGCATAATTCTGATTTGGCCGATACATTGAAAATCTTGAAGGAAAAGATAAGGAGTTGTAAGGCAGATAATGACCGGATCATACAAACACAAGAGAAACAAGAAGAGGTTAATGCTATACTTCTTTAGAGTTTGTCAGACTTGCAGCAACAAGGGCCACTTCGGATCAACCATGGACATGAGGATACAAATAATGGGGCATATGGCAGTAGGTCTCCTAGTAGACACAAGTTAGATATATCTGACATGGTGAGAGATGGTAGGTTGATGGACACTCTAGATAGGAGGGCCTATGAGTATAGGTACTATTCTAGTTTTGGTTCTGATAGACATCATGATCGTCATCACTATCATCCTTATAGGAGGAATGATATGAAATACTTACCGGGTGAGTTTAAGAAAGTGAAGCCACCTACTTTTGATGGAGATGTGAGGAAGCTCGAAGAGGAAAAGGCTTGAATACTTGGGATGAACAAATTCTTTGAGTTGCATGAGTACACAAATAACATGAAGGCCAAAATAGCTATCTTCAGCTTGAAAGGTAAAGCAGACATCTGGTGGGAAGATGTTAAGCAGGTCATAGACATCGGGACAGATGATTTGAGTTGGCAGGAGTTCAATAGACTTTTCAGGAAGAAGTATTTATTAGAGAGGTACTATGAATGTAAGGCTAAAGAATTATATGAGATAAAGATGGGATCAATGACAGATGAAGAGTATAGGACCAAGTTTCTAGAGCTATTGAGGCTAAAGTTCAGTGATTTGTGAGTGGTTTTCCATTAGCTTTTATAGATCGGATTGAGTATGATGATCCTCGATCACTTGAGGAAGTAATTGGGAAATTGAATCATTGATATGAACAATCAAAGCGTATGAATGAATCTCAACATGGATGGAAGGAAAAAGACAAAGGTAGAGGTAAATGGCAACCTAAGAGAACAAGGCCTCATAATACAAATGGGAAAGAAAAATTGCACTGCAAAAGAAGTTTAATGTAGTTAGACAGGGACATGGGTCACTGTTATAGACATTTTTGGACACTGTGACCCCAATCATACATGTCCATAAAACAAGGGCTCCTAAGTCCCTAAAAGTGTTGCTTCACACCCTAAAGGAACAAGGTCAGCTGATTACATCATCTCCCAGAAGTTCTCCATAGAAAACTGCTCAGAACTGGTCAAAGCTGGACCATACAGACTGCCCAGTGCAGAGGGTGCGATGCATCTCACCTGCTCAGTGTAAAGGGTACGATGCATACTGGAAAGCCCTTCTGTAGGGTGCGATGGGCGAGAGTAGACAAATGGCAGAGACAGTTTGCAAGGTGGATCGTCATGGAATCTTCCAGAAACTTCTCCTATGACACTTGCCTCTCTGAATTCACCCAGGGATGAGTAAGAGATCATCAATCTCCAAGTGGAATCAAGAACTATCAGAGAGAGGACACTAATCAAAATCCCAGAAGCTGACTCACCCCCCTGCAATCATCTATATATGGATCCCTCATCACAGAGATCCAGAGGCTGGAATTTTGTATCTTGTAAGGAAGTGTTGTTGGTTTCTTGGTGGAATATCATAGTGTTGGGTGATCTAAGCTTTTCATGAGGTGAAGAAGGGCTTTCATGCTGGGAGGATGATGCTGGGTCATATCAATGGGTTGTAACCCTCTCTTCTAATCTTTATATCAATAAAGCTATTCAAGTTTTCCTCCACATTCTTGTATGTCTGATTGTATATGCATTTGTGTGGTCAATATATATCTGGTCCTATATTGTTTATGATTGTAGATCTATGTACTTTGAAGGTATTATGTTGCTTTGACTTTATAGGTACTCTTTGAAGCAGAGTGTTCAAGGGAGAAGTGGCAAAGACCTGTCGGTGAGGAGAAGGGACAAGCAAAGAACCGAGCGAAAGGTCAAGGTTGGTTTTCTTTGATCCTCTCCTATCTACTTCTCATAAAGGAAAACGAAAGTAACTTTAATCTGTTTGTTTCTAAGATAGCTACCCGTCTTAGTGGGACTAGCATCTCTGCATAGACACTAGATTTCCCGATAACAGTCACAACAACAACAACATACAGGTGAGGACATTGGTCAGTTATAGTGTTGGAAATGTGGTGAGGAACACCTTAGGAGAGATTGTCCCCAACATCAGGGTGGTAGGCTTAATATATACAGTGATTAAGAGGCACAAAATGTTAGGGATGTTGGCCAGAGTATTCCTCGTATTTATGCAAATATGGACAACATACAGGTAGAACACAAAGCATCTATCATTGAGATGTATTGTAAGCTTTGTGATCAAGTTATTTATATTTTTATTGACCCTGGATCTAATTATAGCTATGCTAGTCCTGACTTGGTGGATACATGTGGTTTGAGTAAGGAATTTCATGCATATTCTTAGTTAGTGCAGTTGGATACAAGTACAAAGAGGTGAGTTCATCATTGGGTAAGAGCTTGTGCATTTGATTTAAATGGTATGCCTACCGCATCACATTTAAAAATATTACAGTTGGGATCATACAACATGTTTTTGGGCATGGATTGGTTGTATCTTCTTAGAACCAAGGTAGACTGTTCTGACAAAGACATTGAGTGTGTTGATGACAATGGGGAACCAAGAGTCTTATAGGGTAAGAAGAAATCCACATCAGTTAGGATGGTGAAAACTATGCAAGAAAAGCATAGCCGCATGAAAGGGTGTATGTTATTTGCAATACACATTTCTAGTGATAAGGGTAAGGAGGTTGAAGATGCAGATGTGTTGAGCAGGTACCCAGTTTTGTAGTAATTTCAGGATGTATTTCCTGAGGACATTACAGAGTTGCCACGTCACACGGAGGTAGAATATTCTATTGAGTTAGTGTCGGGGGCAACTCTAGCATCAAAATAACCTTACAGGATGAGCACGCCTGAGTTGGTTGAGTTAAAGTTGTAGTTGAAGGAAATGTTGGACAAGGGATACAATAGGCCAAGTGTAGCACCTTGGGGTGCACCGGTATTGTTTGTGAAGAAGAAAGATTATGCTCTCAGACTATGCATTGAATACAGGCAGTTGAAAAAAGTGATCATCAAGAACATGTACCCTTTTCTAAGGATTGATGACTTTTTCAATCAGCTGGAGGGAGAAACAGTGTTCTCGAAGATTGATTTGAGTTCTAGATACCATTAGGTACGCATCAAAGAGGAGGACATTTACAAGGTTGCATTCATGACTAGGTATGGGCATTATGAGTTGTTGTTGTTCCATTTGGCTTAAATAATCCTCTAGCTACATTTATGTGTTTGATGAATAGTGTGTTCTGTACATATTTGGATAAGTTTGTCATTGTGTTCATTGATGATATACTGGTATATTCTAAAATGAGGAAGAGCATGCCAAGCATTTAGTAGCAATGTTGAGGTTGTTGAGGGAGCATCAGTTGTATACTAAGCTCAACAAGTGTATTTTCTTTCAGAGTGAGGTACATTACTTGGGGCATGTGGTCTCCAAGGAAGGCATTGCAGTAGATCCAGAGAAGATAAGACCCATCATGGAGTGGGTAAATCCTAAGAGTGTGGATGAGGTGAGATATTTCATGGGTCTGGTAGGCTATTACAGGAGGTTCATCAGGAACTTCTCATAGATTGCTTATCCTATCACATCATTACTAAGGAAGGGTAAGAAATTCTAATGGATAGAGGAGTGTGAGGCTAATTTTGAGCAGCTCAAGCAACTGTTGACACATGCACCAATGCTAAAGATTGCAGATATAGAAAAAGATTTTGTGGTATGCACAGATGCTTGCAAGAGAGGGCTTGGTGGAGTCCTTATGCAGGATGGACAAGTGGTACACTATGAGTCCTGGAAACTAAACGAGAATGAGTAGAACTACCTCACACATGATCTTGATTTGGAAAATATTATACATGCATTGAAGATGTGGAGGCACTATCTTCTTGGCAAGAGGTTTGTACTTATGAGTGATCATATTGGGTTGAGGTATTTTTTTGACCAACCAAATCTAAACGCAAGGCAGGCTAGATGGTTGGCCATGATCAACGAGTTTGACTTTGTAGATCATATACATCAAAGATAAAGAGAATAGGGTGGTAGATGATCTTAGAAGATGGGTCCATGTACATCACTTGGCAACTATGAGCTCCTATGGGACAGATCTGCATGATAGGATCTTGCAGGCAGGTCAACAGGATGTCAGGTATATGGAGATTGTGCACAAGTTGTGGCAAGGTGTTGGTACAGGTACAAGTAGTGGTACAAGTATAGGTGACAATACATGTATGGGTATAGGTGAAGGTACATGTACAGGTGGCAGTACAAGTACATGTATAGGTGCAAAGGGTATGGATTATTTTCGTATAGCAGATGGATTGGTCAGGTCCCGAGACAGGATATATGTATCAAATAATAGTGAACTTAGGAACTTAATCTTGAGGGAGTTTCATGTGAAACCATATTCGGGTCACCTAGGATATTAAAAGACACTAACAGTGGTGAAGAGATTTTACTATTGACCGAATTTGAAGAGGGATGTATCAGAGTTTGTGGTGAGGTGTTTCAACTCTCGGTGAGTGAAAGCATAGTGTAAACATCCAAGTGGACTGCTATATCTGATTGCGATTCCACAATGTAAATGGGAGGTTATTTTCATGTATTTCATCACAGGGTCACCAAAGACAATGAGACAACGTGATTCCATCATTGTTATCATGGACATGTTGACAAAGGTTGCATATTACATTTCAGTGAAGTCTACATTCTCAGCTAGTGATGTAGCATAGGTATTCATTAGAGATGTGGTCAAGTTGCATGGTGTTACAAAGAATATTTTGGCAGACAGGGACGCGAAGTTCACTTCCAAGTTTTGGAAGGAGTTATTTTTAGTTTTGGGCACATAGTTGGCCTTTAGTACATCTTATCATCTGCAGACAAATGGATAGTAAGAGAGGGTCAACAATATATTGGAGGACATACTGAGGATGTCTGTGATGCACCATCAACAGAAGTGGGAAGAGTATCTCCCTTTGGCATAGTTCGTATACAAAAATAGTTATCATGAGTGATTGAGGACAAGTCCTTTTGAGGCATAGTATGGGTTGAGTTGAAACAGTCCGATCAGTTGGAGTGATATGGTTAACACGGTAATGATTGGGCTAGATATGTTGGTAGGCATGGAACAAGAAATACAAGTGATCAAGAAAAATCTAAAGGAAACACATGATAGGAAGAAGAGTTATGTAGATAGGAACATGTTTTTCAAGGAGTTCCAAGTTCAGGAACATGTGTGCTTGCACATCAAACCAAAGAAGAGCTCCTTGCAGATTGGATCATGTGCCAAGCTCACACCACGGTTTTGTGGACCCTTTAGTATCATTGAGAGGATTGGGATAGTAGCCTATCTATTTGCACTGCCTTCGATAATGAAAATCCATGATGTTTTCCATGTATCTTTTCTTAAGAAGTATGTTAAGGATGTTGATCATGTGATTGAATGGTCTGTATTGCAGGTGGAACCAAATGGAGAATTCCAACCAGAGCCTCAGTGTATATTGCAGAAAAAGGTGCTCATGCTCTAGAACCAAGCAATCGAGAAATTTAAAGTACAATGGAAGCACTTGGGCCCTGATGAAGCTACATGGGAGATAGCAGATTAGATGCAGGCTATGTATCCTTCCTTGTTTGTCGATTGAGGAAAAGAAGCTTTGATATGGTGTTATTGGTATATGCTTTGATATGGTGTTTTGGTATATGCTTAGATATGGTGTTTGGTATATGTTTTGGTATATGATTTGGTATATTTTTGGTGATGTTGCTATGTGTACATATGTATATGGATGTAAATACCGCCATGCACTAAGTTATAAATCTCCACTAAGCGGTATGGGTGTCATGTCATTATCATTATGTTGTCATGTAACTATGCTATCATGTGGTTATGTTATTATGATGTTGTGATGTCATACGGGTTGGGATTCAATAGGATGATCATTGTAAATACCATAATGAGCTATGTTATAAAGCTCTAGTCTGCAGTATGTTGTTATGATGTTTTGTTTTGAGCAGGTCTTTCATTGTAAATACTACATCGAGCTATGTTATAAAGCTCCATGAGCAATATGTCTTCTTTTAGCAGGTTGTTGAGGTATATATGTGATTGAGGGAGGGTTCTGTAATAGCCTTAGTGAAAATTCCATGTAATAAAAGTTAAAAACAATAACCACGGCCGATGGGACACTTATTCCAAGCTGAATATTGGGAAAGACATCCTAGCGGGTGTTCATTCGATTGTTTATCACTAAGGAAATTGGAAAAGGTGATGGCTAAGGTTTTGGAAACACAAAATGGAGTTTTTGGCACAATTATTTATAAAAATAATGGAAATTAGGAGAAAAAGGAGGTGAAAGGTTATAGGTTGCATGTGAGGAGGAAAATGAAGGAAATTAATGGAAAATGAATAAAATAGAGGCCTCATTCATTAAAAGACTTCTAAGGATCAGTTGGTAACCTTTTTCAATTCAGTGTTGGAGCTCTCTCATTATTATCTCTCTCTCTCTCACATACTCTTGGACACTTAGAGTTTTCTTGGAGCACTTTGGAATTGGAGCGAAGAAGGTAAAGAAGATAAGAGGAAGAAAATATCAAGCAAGGAAAGGCATGGTCAAGCAGTTACAATAGGATTCATTGCAAGTATTGACTTGCATGTGTATTTTCCTTGCTATATTTGGCATGCATGGGATTGCATGTGGTTCTTTTCTATCATGGCATGGGTTTTTCCAAGTGTGACAATATTCTTCAGCCTAGCCTTTCCATTTCATGATAGCTTTGATGAGATGGGTTCTCACATTCGGTTAATGTGGGATGACTGGATTGGATTTGACGCTAAGTGGGGTGGATCGTTGAACTGAAAAACACATGGCCTAATGGTCCTTGAACCAGACTGTGGATCACGGTAAAGTCATTGGCCTAGTAACCCCTAAACCAGACTGTGGGTTGTGGTAAAGCCATATTGTGTGCCTTGGTGGGCCTAGGAATCCTTGCTGGTTAATGGATGGATATACGGTAAATCCAAGAGGTGGATTTTATCTCCATTGGGCCTAGGAGAGCATGTATCAGTGTAGGGCCT
Source organism: Pinus tabuliformis (assembly GCA_031772625.1). NCBI lineage: Eukaryota > Viridiplantae > Streptophyta > Pinopsida > Pinales > Pinaceae > Pinus > Pinus tabuliformis. The sequence continues at coordinate 1,389,688,469 of CM062818.1, read as the reverse complement.
AGTGATACGTGGATCAACCTGTGGATTGTGATAAAGCCTGAGAGACTAGGAGGAACTCAAATTCCTTGCGATGTAGGCGGAGAACTTCGGTGGCATCCATGCTTGTTGGTGTTTTTGGTGTGTTATATGAGGTCCACATTCATGCTTGGAATATGGCATGGGGGTGATTGGCTGAAGAGAGAGTTGGCTCAGTCAATATTTGGTTGGGTGGAATGTGGTAGTCCCATCTTCGATTAGTTTAGAAATTCATTCCCTTGATTTTCATGTGTAAATGTACTGATGTATATGTGGATTTTATGGTTGATATGTTTATGACATTTCTATCCCTATTATGATGTTTATATGTATGTTTTATGACAATAACTATTTATGGATCTCAACATGTTTTTACCTGTAAATGAATGGATAATGTGTCTATGACCTAATAGATGATAATGCAGAAAATGACATGAGGGAACAATGGTTCTTAGTGATTCTCAGATAAGTACAAGATCCCTATGTTTATTATGTTGATTACTCCTATAGATTACATGCTTGAAACCTGTTTGATGGAATTCATGTCATTGCTAGTAGGGGTCTGGTTAAGGTCTTGTTTAACTTATTGCTTTGGCATCATTTTTTCCCTGTACTTTTACTGATCTTAAGCTATCACTCCATTCTGGGTAGTGACCTGGGCTCTGGGCCTAAAAAAGTGGCTTCAATTCCAGGGTCATTGGCACAGAACTGGAAATTTTAGTCTTTGGTCACTAGCAGGCAAGCCTATGAGAGAAACTTTGGGTTTTTAGATGCTCTCTTGCCCATAACATGGGACTGACTGAGGCCTAAGATGTCCAGAACATAAGTGGGATCCAGGGACTGGCTGTCTAGTTGGCTGACATGTCTCCTAAGGATTCTAAAGATGATGTTGGATGGTTGTGTGTGATGTTTCCGTTGATTCCACTTCCTTAAGGTCACATAGGAGGTCGAATCCAATCTTAGTAGCCCCTCATCTCATGTTTACCTCGGTTGGCTAGTTACTTGGGTAGATGTGGGAGGAGGGTGTTACACTTGGAATTCCACTTACAATTAATTACAAATAATAATACATTTTACATTCATACCTATATAAGAAAAAATAGGGTAGAGACAACTTGATAGCCTAACAAGACAAAACACTATATGCTTGAGTTTGGGGAAACTCTAGCTCAACAACTTCCACTCAATGTTTATCGGTCACGTAGTGGTACCAAGATTGGTATTGTGCGATGACATCCCAAAATTGTGTGATGGTGTCTGGATGGAAGCGGAGTCTAGCCTACATGGCATCCGAGTACAATTTTTTGGAGCCATTCTCTTCTTCCCTCCAAAACATGATCAACATTGTCCGCACTTGGACAGGACCACCAATGTAGTTGTTCATGTTGTATATGTTCCCCTCCAAGTCCTCCTTCATGGCAATATATTTCAGATAATCCAAGTATTCTTCTACCTCCTTTCTAACCTAGTTCCTCTATTTGGCTTCAATGAGTAAGCCAACTGATGGGATCTTATGGGTCTTCACCAAGGAATCCAGATTGTTTTATATCCATGCATACGAGGCCTGAATGTTGCCAATGAATGAGGTGAGCTACTTTTTTTCTTGATCAGCATCAACACTCTTGCTTTCTCACCCTTTGCATGTGGCTTCATCTTCTTACCTAATTCAAGTGGTGCCCTTTATATCGCATTTTCCATTCATGCATGACAACGATTGAAACTTGCACATTTATGAGAATTTTGATGAAGTATTTACATTGTTGTTGTAATCAAAGCACGTGGACAACTTCCTTATGCACATTAACCATCTCCTCATAGAGATATTGCATGGCATATCCAAGTTTAGATACTTCATGAAGTATCGTTGCCTTCATTTCCTCCAAGGGGACCTGTGCAGAAGCTACATTCTGAGCTGTTGCATGGAAATTTTCAACCTCTTGCCTGGGAGCCTACAAGTTCTTTGCCAATTGCTTATTCTCGACTGTCAGACACTAGTGTTTGACTTCACTGCACTTGCAAAGGCCACGTTGGCTAAGGCAATGGATTGGGGATCTCTCCGCATGTTGGCCATAAGCACCCTTTCTCTCATAAAAACAAGAGATGCAAGATCATCTAGAAAATTATTCTTACATGCTTGTACAATATTATTATGGAGTTCATCGTATGAAACATTGTACATATCCATAACCAAATCATCATCAAGAGGAATAACTTCCCCTTCCTTTCCTAGAGCTGACTCTATTGCTAAGGGTAGTGGATACTGAATAGTGACATGTTGTGTGCTGGGCATCAGGTCAACATCCTGATTCTGCAGCTATGGTTCCACCTTTGTATCATCAATCTCTATCATTTTTTCAATCTGTTGAGCAATATATTGATCCTGCATCTATCCACCCTCCTCCTCTATTAGTTGCTAGCTCTATTATTTCTATTCATCTTGTGTCCACATTGTTTCTTCTGCTATTGCGCATTGCCCTTCCTCTTCTTCCTTCTTCTGCTTCTCTTCTTGTTCTTAATTTTTATTTTCTTCCTCCAATATTCTCTACTTCTCTTCCCTATTCCTTCATTCTTCTCTCTACATCCTTTGTTTCCTTTTTTCCTCAATTTATAAAGCCGCTTTTGTAACCATTGGATCTACTTTCATCTTGCGGCTTCTTTCTCCCCATAGATTGTGAGCAATCTTTCTCTTTCCTTTATCCAGCATGAGGTTCCTCCCTTCTGTTGTCACTACTTCTAGAGTTACTACCTTCTATGGAGTGGCCCGTGAAGTTCCTACTATACTGACTGGTTCGTGGGGTCCGGAAGCATTGTATCAACTCTTCAATGGATCCTCCTCCTACCAATGAAATGTCCCTATGAGCCACTGAAAGTGAATTCTTGCACAATGGTTCTTACAAATACCTCATGGATAGTACATATTAAAGTCTCGAGTACTGAATCTAAACTTCTCTATCACCTTTCCTTTGGTATCCATGACTTTCAGGTTCTTTATCTCGTACAATCCAATTTGCATAGGAAGAGTTGGCTAAGGTGCTTTCTTATTCCTATGCAAAGCAGCTAATAACCCTGTGGCGAGATGATATGACACTTCTTGCATGACGAGCTTGTTGGTGGCATACCTTAGCAAAACATGTGGAGACTACTCTCCACCAAATAATCCAAGGAAGGTGCCATCCGGTAAGGCAAACCAATCTGTGATATCTAATATTGCCTCCATTGCCGCAAGCGACATGCAAGGTGGTTCTTCCTCAAATATCGTCTTGTATAGTGGAATGAGGAAGTGGTTATTTATCTCCTCCATAACCCCTCGATGGCTGCAATCTGAGAGAAGCTAGAAGTATATGTGCACGACAAGTTCTCAAGGTGACCAAGCCTAGTTCATACTAAGGAATGCATTATGTGCAAAGATTGCATGCAACAAATATGCAGACGTATACAATATTGCTTGCATGCCCTTGGGAGGATTCAAGGTGTTACCTACATGGATCCTTAACTATTGAACCAACAAATTTGACCAGCTGAGTGGCTTCCCATTGTTCACAATCTAGTTTAGAAGTACTTCCCACCCTTTTGGAAAGGTCTGTGCATTCTGTTGACCATCGATTTTGCAAGCTAAAATGATCAACATTTGATATACCGTCCTAAGAGACCTTTTCTTATATTTTTTATTGGGTGTTTGTCGAAACTTTGATGGCTCCTTCACCCAACTCTTAACAACATCCCTCATGACCACATAGCTATTGGTGGCATAGAAGAGTGAATCCATGTGTGCTTATGGCTTAGGAAAATGATACATACGTCGATAATCTGCTACCAGAAAAGTAGCAAGCCTCCATCCGCTGGTACTGCTCAAAGTCATGGTCTTCACATCAATATGTGAGACAATCCAGCTAATGAAATATTTACATGGGAAGGTTGGATATCTTCATGAAACCCTATGTAACCTTAATCTGTAGACATTAATGTATGCCTACTGATCCTCTATATCTGCTACGAAGTACTTTGTGGAAAAAGATTCATTAACGTTTTTCCATGTAAGATCTAAGTACTTTTCTACATACAGTTGAGTGTCCGAGTATACTGACAAGTTCTTTGGCAATTTATCAACTACCGGTACTGCTCTCAGTGGTATCTTTTGAAGCAGTTATCTTAGGTTCCATAGTAATAGTGACTAACAGAGAGAAGTGCTCAACAATTGTGGTACCTATGGGATAGAAAAGACACTCATGGCAAGAAAACATTAGCCTTTTGCAAATCTATCTTCATAGAAAGATCAGGTATAAAACTGATGCACTGGCGAGAAAAATCGTGCAATTCTCTTGGGAAAGTGAGAGAGACTAGTAGTGGGAACTATGGACTGCACAGTCTTAGTAGCGAAGCGATAGCCTAAGGCTTGATACTGCACAATGCGTAGTCCCAACTTAGGCAGTGACTAAGAGAGATTGCACATTGCACAGTTTCAGTGGCCAAGGGGCATACTGAGCCCTGAAACTACGTATTGTGTAGTTGGGCCAGCCTGTACTGTGCACTACGCAGTCTCAGAGGCCAAGCCCCATCTTGTTATTCTGAACTGCGTAATGCCCAACTGGGCACTGTGAAAACCAACCGAGGAAATTGTGGATCTTCTCGGTGCAAGTGTGGAAAACAAGAAGATCCAAGTGATGGTGCAAGTTTAAGTGTATTTTTGACTATGTATCGATGTTTCAATGTAAATAGAGTGAAGAAACTTAAAAAATGGAAGGAAAAACGAATGTGTGAGGAGAGTTGCCGCAACGATGATTGCCAGTGTGCAAAAACAAGAAAATCAATGTGACTCTTAGAAGGCAAACAAAAACTTGAAACAACACTTCTACAAGCTAATACAAGTTAAAATGCTAGCAATCACAAAGAGAAACAAGTAAAACAACACTCATAGGATCAAAATGATAAAAGGCGACATAAAAAGCAGCAAAAGACGAAAAAACTAAAACTCACCCAGAAAAATGATGAAAACTCCATCGAAGGTTCCTTGATCTCCTTGGGAATGCTAGAACTCCAATATCGAATGTACAAATGAGCTCAATAGGTGTCTATTAAATAGGTTTGAGCGAATTAGGGTTTATGGCGGACATGCCTAAAATCAAGGAAAAAGTGACACTTGGAAAAGTTTCTAAAAATAAATACAGTGCCACCTTCGAGAAAGTAATGATGAATCCCTATTTTATAGGGACTTATTTTTACTTTTTTGCTTTTCTTCTTTTTTCTTTTTTTGGAAACTCGCCATGCATATTGTCGGGAAAGATTACACAATTCTGGGGAACTTGACAACTTTCCAGCTTAGTGCAGTGCGTAGTTTCTGAGCTCTGTGATGGATTGCATAGTTTATGGGCTTATTGTTGAGTTTCCTTCCATGACTGTGTAGTTTCTGAGCTAGAGGGGAAACTGCCAGTTTGGATTGCGCAACTCTGATCATCAAGGCAAGATTTCCCTCATGGATTGCATAGTTTTTGGAGGCAATCCCAGAATTGTTGTGAGGAAAAGTAAGGAGGTTATATTGTGACTCAGAAATATCATCTAAGTGTAAAAACAAGCACAAATGAAAGGGATAAGTCTCAATCATAACATAAATACTTGATGGAAATCAAAGGCAAGCACATCTCAATAGAAAGGAACGCTCCAAAATCAAAGCATGGGAAAAATTTTGGAGGGTGGTTGTGGCCATTACAACACCTTTATAGCAACAACATACTCTTCTTCTGTTATTGAAAGTACAACGATGTTTTTCAATTTTGAAATCCAACTGATAGTTGTTCAACCTACAGTAAACACATACCGTGTGGGATCCTCCTATTATCTCTTTCACTTGCCATATCTACATCAAAATATCCTTGTAGAGCAATGTTTGAACCACCAAAGCATAATTATTGATTTGTGGTACCTCTCAAATACCTCAGAATCCACTTCACTACCATACAATTCTCTTTTCCTTGATTTTTCATATACCTTATTATAACTCCCACTGAATGTGAAATATAAGGTCTTGTGCATACCATTGAATACATTAAACTTCCAACTACTGATGCATATGGAAATTTACACATATAATGCATGTCTTCATGGGTATTGGGACATATCTCCTTAGTTTGGAATGGCTAGATAAAGGTGTACTAGTTGGTTTTCCATTCTGCATATTAAAGCTTTCCAACACCTTTTCTATGTAATCACTCTGAGACAACGTTAATTTGTGATTTTTCCCATCTCTAGTTATTATCATACCGAAAATTTGTTTTGTAGAACCCAAATCCTTCATTGCAAATGAATTTGCTAATTTTCTTTTGAGCACATTTATTTATTGCATGTTAGACCTTGCAATAAGCATGTCATCTACATACAATAACAATATAATATAGTTGTGATCATTTTTCTTTTTAAGGTAAACACAATGGTCATAGTGACATCTAGTATAACCTTGTTCAGACATAAACCTATTAAATTTTAGATACCACTACCTTGGAGCATATTTTAATCCATACAAGCTCTTATTCATTTTTCACATTAATTTCTCCTTCCCTTTGACCTCATACACTTTAGCTGTTGTATATATATTTCTTCCTTCAAATCCCCATGGAGAAAGGTTGTCTTTACATCTAACTACTCAAGATGTAAATCTTCTGCTGCCACTAGAATTGAAATAGTTCTTATTGAAGTCATTTGAACAATAAGATAAAAAAAATTCATGAAAGTCTATACATTTATTTTGTGCAAATCCCTTAACCAAGGCCTGATCTTGCACATGCAGTGGGAGTTGTAAGCAGGTAAATGAACAATGATATGCAATGTTATGCACAAGGCTTGATATTGCACATGCAGTGGGAGTTGTACGAAGGTATATGAAAAATCCATGGAAAGAGCATTGGATGGAAGTAAAGTGGATTCTCATGTACGTGAGAGGTACCACAAATCAAAGATTATGCTTTGGTGGTTAAAACATTGCTCTATAGGGATATGTTGATGTAGATATGGCAGGTGATAGAGATAACTAGAGGAGTACCACATGGTATGTGTTTACTGTAGGTCGAATAACTGCCAGTTGGGTTTCAAAATTGCAAAACATTATTGCACTTTCAACAACAGAAGTAGAGTATGTTGAGCCTACTACAAAGGCTAGTAAAGAAATGATTTGGTTACAAAGGTTTATTGATGAATTGGGCAAGAAGTAAGAGATGGGTACGTTATACAGTGATAAATAGAGTGCCATTCATCTTGCAAATAATTCAACATTTCATTCCAAGACTAAAAATATACACCTTAAGTACGATTTCATATGGTCAATGTTGAAAGATGGACAGTTAAAGCTAGAAAAGATACACACTAGCTAGAATCCTACAAATATGTTAACAAAAGTTGTAATGAGGGAGAAATGAAGATTCTTTTTAGTTTCAATTGGACCTCTTAAAGTATTATGGTGTGAATAAGAAACAACTAAGTTTAAGTGGATTCATTGTCTAGCAAGTCAAGAAATGATGGAGTTTATATAATCAATCTCCAAGTGGGAGATTGTTGGGTGTGGAGCCTTGTTATCCTATTGATTATTCAGAGGGATTTTTTATTTTTTTTAATCCAATTGAATCCCTATTCCTAACGAGGCTGCAATTCTTCTCGTTTAATCCGTCAGGGGGTCCAGGGGGGCCTAGAGTGGTGATTTTATGAGAAAAATATTGGGATTTTAAAGTTGGAGGCTCTCTTGATTGTTTTGAGTATTTATACAAAGTTTTGGGTATGTCCATAAAAGTACCAATCACAGATTGGAACATTGTTGGTGTGTTTGACTTTCTAAAAATGAATACTACATGTCCATTTCTCACCAAAGAGATTTGTAACTTAGTTAAATATTGTGGGTCACAAATTTACCCATTTTAGATCAATATGATATGCAACAAGAAAGGAAATTCCAAGGGATTGTAAAGCAGTGAAGGGATTTATCCATTGGTAGGCTAGCTAGTTGAGAGGCATGTGAGATTTGTGGATACCCCAGGCTCAATGAGAAGAAGGGTTCTCTATGTTTTTTCTTTTGTGAAGGATATTTACCTACATCCATCCCAAATCCATAATTGTTTATAGCTTCCCCTAATGGTATTATAACATGGTTGAGGAGTGGCTAGTTATAGAGAGAATTGGTGCATCTAAGCTTATAGTTGGTTGAAAGGACTCCTTCAAGTTATTTTCCATCTTGAAATTAGATAATTGTTGCCGTTGATACTTGTTATTATGGTTATTTTACTTTATGAATTTTGTCTGCAAAATTAGAGATAGAAAATGTATGTCTTTTCTGATATGGAAATTCAAAATGTGGCACATATGTTAAAATATCATACAAATTTGGTATAGAGATATGATGGTGTACAAGTCTCTCCAGTGATTCCTCCCTTGCCTCCATAATTATATGGGTAAGATTCATGTCTATATAAACTATACCATTGAGCTTGTATGAGGAGTAAGCCTTACTAGCTATAAATTACAATAAGGCCAATGGAAGTATAATTGCATAGCTAGAGTAACCATATACTAATGCATGACCCAAATATCTACTATATCCTAAGATATAGTATAATTAATCGAGACATTGTAAATGTGGTAAAAAATTTGGTTAATACCAAAGGAGAGTAAAAATTGTAATGTTTAATTTCTATAGTGAAAATTTATTCATATGATTATGGCACATATATATTTATATTCACGCAAAGACCTTAGGTTATGTTTGATTTACTGTATATTAATTGTACCTTACAAGAGCTTTTATGGGGTAATTGTTGTCAGAAGTAAATAAAGTAATTACATAATCGTTCTACCTAAATAAAAAAGTGTATAAATTTTGGTGGGAAGTAACCTTGCTAACTTTTCATTTTACTTTATTACTCTTACTTATATCTATGCTTAAATACATCAATTTTGGTGAGTAGTAACTCCCAATAAATATGCTTATTTACATTTGAATCCTATCTATTTTGGTGCAAGACTTTCAATTTTAGTGAATAGTAACTCCCAATAAATATGCTTATTTACATTTTAATCCTATCTATTTTGGTGCAAGACTTTCTTAAACTATGATATATAATAACTCCTTGTAATTATGGTTATTTATATGAGTATAAAAAATGCTAGAGTTTCCTTCTTCTTAGAAATTGAGTTTGAATCTTCAAATTTATAAGTTCATAGTATATAATGAGAGCATAGTAAGGTATCTCTATGCATAATGACTTCCATTCTTCAATAGAAATAATCATATTTATGTATAATGCAAATTCTCTTAAAGTTATTACCTAGTTTGCACAAATATATTCTCTTAGGTTTATTACAAAGTTTGCACAAATATATTTCATCGATGATTGAAGAATTTGTGGGGTTTTTAATAGGTAAAAATGTTAATTTTGCAAATGGTTGACAATACAATGAATTCTCTAAAAGTGACATCAAATTTTTTTAACTACCAATAATGTCCTCGAAGGTTCAATGGATTTGATGCAGTTCCTAAAACTGATACATTAAATTTTGTCTTTAGCCGAAAAAAATCTTCAAACATATTTGATGAAGTTTCCAAAAGTGACTTGTTAAACTTTTCCAACAACCATAATACCATGGATTGTTTGGAAAATCTTATGAAGTTTCTAAAAGTGAGATGTCAAATTTCATTTATGGACAATGAACTAATTGAGGTCAATGAAAAGTTAAGGGTTTCATTCCATCAACAATTAGTTAAATTTTTTGGGTTTTATATTGGTAAATTTCAAATTTCACCTAGATTGATGAAACCTTCCACATTTTGAATTGTGCATTTAAGAAATTATTTAATTTAATGATTGTGAAATAATTAAATGTACTTATTGTTATTATTAACTTAATATATTTGTATAAACATAAATACATTAATTCATTATTAATTAAATGATTAATTAAATGTAATATAATTAATCTTTAGGCCAATGGATGACATGGAAGGCTAAAGTGGTCTTAGTGTTTCCATGACACTACACCTATGATGACACATGGACCTAGGGTGCCATATGGTAATTGCATACTAATGCTAATGTGGCAGCAAGGCTAAAAATATTCAATTGATCATTTTTTAATGATCCAAATTTAATAAAACTTATATCCTTGGAAAGTTATCAATGACTAGCATATGTTGATGATCTCATAAAATAGTTTTGATTGGAATTGCAAAAGAGAGATTTTGATATCCCATAACCTTAATCAATCTTTAAGGGATTGGGTATGTGCATTACAATGTAGCGATAAAATATTAGGGTTGGAAATATTGCTTAACAAAATAGGTTGATTAGTTGTAGCTCTAACATTAAAATCTCATAATAAGTTGATATCACCTCCTTTTTTTAGAGTATAAATATCTTGTTTAAGGGTATTATAAGGACAATTTTTGTCTAGGTTGTTTTCTTATAAAAAGTAGAATTAATAGGTGCAAAATAACAATTTGCTATATAAATGTTCTTTCCATTAATATAAGAGATTTCAATTCAAATGTACAAATTGATAGGTTGTATATTATGAAGTCAAATGAAAGGAAAATATACTTTCTTATGTAAGAGGCTATGCCTTCAACCCATTTACAATGTGATTTCTTGTTCCATGTTGACCATAAGATAAATCCTTCTACGTTAGGGACCTTATACTCCTCGATAGGAAAAATAATATCAATTTCACTTGATATCCAACTTAGCATAAGAGTCTTGCACCATGGAAAACCATGATAATTCCAAATGGGATATGGAATATCCCAAATTCCTATTTATTATGAATATTAAACCTAAAATATTGAAGGGATAAGGCCAATCAACAAGAAAGCTTGAAGCCATTACAAAAATATAATTGAACTAGGGTGGGTAGGACAACAATCATTCCTCCCAAAGATCAAAGCTAAACGACTAAGTATGCCATACCTATTATCAATACAATTTACCTTGATACAATTTAATCTATATTTATGTTCATTTATTTCTCTCCACCTTATTACTTCTATAAAGTAAGTTGTATCAGTTTGTGATTTATTTTTTTAATTCTTTTATTGTTACTAACATGTCTTTATCTTTATGCTTTTTTATGTTTTTTTATTAACATTACATATGTACATAAATACAAATTAATCGGAAATTTAATTTATTTTTGTTTATAAATACTTTCCACTTTCCCATATAAAATAAATGCATAATTCATTCCATACTTAATATAAAATTTATATACAACATTAAAAATTACTTATAGCAAAAACATTTCAATACACTTTATAGTTAAATTATATATTTTAAAATTAATAAATCTAATCAAAATTATATAATTATATAATTTAAAATTAATAAGTATAATCAAAATTAATCAACTTAAATTGGAGTGGAAACTACTATGTTTCCATAACGATAATCTCCTATACATAAATTGAAAATATGCACAACACATTTGAATTATGAATATAAAAAGAATTGATTAACTCCTAATTTCAAAAAGTCCATTGAAATCAAATCCCATGACAAGCATGGTAGACGAAGTTTCAAAAATTTAGCATTGAGAACACTCTGAGAAACCGACCACCTTCTTTATAAATAGGGGTTTCTTTGTAAATTTCGGCAGGAATCCTGAACTTCGCTTGAATCTTGAAGTCGGGAATGCAGGAATTAACCTTCCCCAGAATATGTGAATCATTGTAATGTGCAACGGCCTGGACGAAAGCCTGAACACGGCGACACAGGATCCTAGCGGCCTTGTGCATTATAATGATTCACATTTTCTGGCATTCCGACATGATCGACCTGGATATTAACTATAAAGAATTAGTCCACACCCAGCCTATGAAGTGTTGGATTTGTCTTCAAATCTGCTTAATGAACCTATCCCTCTTGATCTTGGCAGCTTATCATGTCTGAATTGCTCTCTCAACTTGTCTGGAAACAGGATTTCTGGTACCATACCTACAGCTTTAGGGCATCTTCTAGTGAATGCAAATATAGACCTTTTCCACAATAATCTGACTGGATTTTGCCCATCATAGATCCTACTCTTCGACCAAAGGTTGAAGGAAAGGAAGAATTCTCAGTATCTCTGGGGATTATATTGATGAAGGAGGTATTTAATTTTCCAAAGAAAAATTGCCATCAATCACAACAGATTAACCATTTTTTTTTACGTATGTACCAATCACAACAGATTAACCAATTCCTTTTACATATGTAGCAAAGCAAAAAAATAAAACCTATAAAAATTAGCATAAAAATATTACTGTCTTTGTATTAGTAAAGCTTATCGAAATTAACATAATGGTATCACTGTCGCTATATTTAAATTTACGAAATTAACATAATGGTATCCAATGCAAAAGTGAATTTCTGCCTGCATGCATGCCAAAAGAAGTCTGGAAATTTTTCCGACCAACGTAGTGGATTAGGAACTTTAGGAACGTAGTGGTTGCAGTAAGGTTGGCCTGGAAATCACATTCACCCCTGAAAAAGGATGGAGCAAAAGGATTAGGGTTAGTAATAGCCAACGTAGTAGGATTAGGGTTAGTGAAACTAATTAAATTTGATTGCCTAAACATTTTAAAGCCTGATAAGAAAACACAGAGCGAAGTTAAAAACCACCTTGAAGAATAGAATAGTTACCTGGCTCAATTATGGTTGCTATAGGAAATCTAGATTGCCGCAAAAGACTGACCTTAACAGTCGTCCTAAGTTTTTCATTAATTTCAATGATTGAAAATCTTAAATCATTTTCATCCCCGATATAATATATGACCAGCTTCCCATTTACAGCCATAAACTTTGATCTAGAGGCATTTTCGTGAAAACTGGGGTCAATCCCTTGTAACTTAAGCCAAACATCCTGATCCTGATCATAAGCGCCGACGGATAGTTGGCCATCCACAACGTGAGAAGTAATTAACATGTTCTGCACAACAGCGGCCGTGCTCAAATCCCTCCAGCGACTCAGCAAATTCTGTGAAACTTGAGTCCATGAATTAGACATCACGTCAAATGCAATTCCATTACCAAATCCTCGCATAATTATTTTCTTTCCCAAAACAGCAGACGTCAATAGTGGGAAAAGATCTGCAAAATTTTCTTCGTTTAAGACTTCAGACGCAGGTATTGGCGTGGGCGTCCATGTATTAGCAGATACATCGTACACTTCACCCCAATCATCCAGTCGTCTCTCGTGCCCTCCAAACACATAGACTTTTCCATCGATAGAGGCTGCAACGGCCCCGTCTCTCGTCTTCATGGTGGAATAGGTCTGAGACCAGTTAATCAAGACTGGATCAAAGAACTGAAAAGATTGGCCCGTTGTACCACCTATAACAAATAGCTCACCATGGGAGACTGTGCTCGCAGGTGTCTGGCCGGTGATCATATGATGATTTGGCAGACGCACATACGTGTTCTCATAAATGTCTAGGGCAAGAAAACGTTCGCTCTCTGAAAAGGCTGCGTAGACCCAATAACAGTTTCCATGGTCCTGCATCCTTACAAAATCATTCATGCTAACCATTAATGGTCTGGGATTAAAAGTAGATACAAATGAAGAAAGGGATAGGGACGACGAACTTCCAGAACCATTATCCTCATCTTCGAAACCGATGGCTCCGCGGGACGAACTTCTTCCCCTACCGCTACCCTCTTCAATCGAAGGAATGGCTCCACGAGATGAATGGCTATCGTCGTCTTTCGCACTAATGGCTCCACGGCAGAGGCAGTTTCCCATGATACTGCTAAGGTTTGCCTCCCAAACGCCAGAGAATCTAGCCCTTGTAAATTGCTTCGCTCTGATGAGGAGGTTTATAATGGGCAAACATCAAAATTTCATCTAAAAACATCTATGCAAATATGTTTGATACTAAGCTCACTGACCTTTCAAAAATTCAAGAATGTATCTTAAAACAACCTAATATGTTATTCAATCAAATATTTCCGTTAAAGATGAAGAACCGGAAAACCCATACATCCAAATTACATCACCTCAGTAAATAAGCAATTGTTTTAGTCATATGTGTCTATTTGCATGAAAGCAGTTTTTCAAGTTGGGAGACACTATATTGGATGCGGTGTGTTTCTATTTCCCTCGTAATTATAGTTTTGTTTTTTTTGATATAACCTATGCTTGTTTTTGTTTGTTTGTTGTGATCTGAAGATAATATACATGGAGAAATGTGGATCATATGTATAAATCGACGTGTGGTTCTGGATGATGACTCTTTTTATTTTGTACACCTGATTATATAGGTCCCCTGTTTATATTTGGTATATCTTTCTGGGCCATTATATGTGGAATATGATGTATAGAATATTGGGCCATTATATGTGGAATATGATGTATAGAATATAGTGTTGTTTACTGGATGGGTAGTGAGATGCTCACTCAGGATTGCTTTATGTTGTATCTAATATGGTTTTTGGAACGATAAAATATGTAATATGTTTTTATATAGAAATATATGTTTGGTATATTTTTTTGGGTTATTATAATGATGATGATGATGGTTATTGTCCATTAAGACTAAATTTTGGTCTATTGGACCTAAAGCAACAAATTATTTAGTTTGATTTAAGATTTCATTCCTATGCTCAAAAAGCTTGGAGAGAAGCCTTCCGATCTCATTGTATTTAGCTTGATTTAAGATTTTATTCCTATGCTCAAAAAGCTTGGAGAGAAGCCTTCCGAGCTCACTGTAATTTTGACAACGTAAAAGGCTAGGAGGGTCATTATTGCAACAAAGATTTTGAAACTAAGATCTAATGTGGTTGTACTCTGGGCGCTCTAAGAGGAAGTGATTTTCATCCTAGATGTTCGTATTCTCGCAGAGATGGCAGAACCTTTCCATCCATGGTGTTTTAGGAACTACCCAATGACCCGTTTCACTATGGAGCTCATGAGAGTTCGCTCTAATCTTAGCTATATTAATTTTCTTCTTTTAGCTAGTTAAAACAGAAAGATACTTTTGATCTTCTAGGGTGGGGTTGATGACGTCCTTATAATATCTTAATTTTCTTTTAGCTACTAAATCTTTCTCGCACCACATTTTTTCTTTGAACTTAGAAGTAACAATATTTTTAATGTTATTAATATTTTGCAATGCAACATTCTGATAGATCTCCCAATGGTTTAACCAGGCCCTAGTGTCTTCATACCAACCTCGTTTGAGCTTTAGGTGGTTTTGGCTGGAATTTAAAGCTAGCTTAAGAAGTCTATGGTCTCCTATGTTATTGAGTTTGTGCTTCTACAACAAAAGCCTAGTCATAGCTAGGCCCTCAATAGGGGAAAGATCCACTTCTATAAAGAGAATAAGATAGGATGTGTTGCTTTTAATTTTGAGATTATACATTATAAAACACTTATATATATGTAATATGATATATAAAATAGAATGTAGTTTACTAAATAAATAGTAAAATACTAACTTAAAAATAATTTAGGTGGTATCTCATATCCTTCCTGGAATGACAAAATATGTAATATACTCTCATATGCAAATATATATCGCTTTTTTTGTACTTCAAAAAATTTGTTGGATTCGTATGTTTGTCTTAATGTGAAACCTACTGATAGACTAGGTTGTTTCAACTAAGAAATATAGTGCGTCTTAAGGTAATTCGATTATTATTGGAAATTCTTTATTTTCACGTTTAATTAAAATAGCGAATATTAAAATTATGAAAAAAAAACTGAAACAATAAAATGTTTATACTGATCAATTGAAATAATAGTGTAAAAATTATGAGTTTTATTGCGTGTATGTTAATTTTGAATGACGAGCAAAAATATTAATTATTTATTAAATTTTTTCACATTTTAATATTTATTTATAAAAATTAAAATATTAATGTAAAAATTTATCAATTTGATTGCGTGTATGTTAATTTTCGATGACGACCAAAAATATTTACTATTTATTAGATTTTTTCGATTTTTAATATTTATTTATAAAAATAATAGCGTTCTCAATATTTTTTTACATAAATAAAAAATAACTAAAAGTGTTTAATTTAGAATATAATTCGGAAAGAATTAAAAATAACTAAAAGTATTAGTTTACAATTTAATTCAGAGTTTGATTGGATATGTTATTTTTCAATGACGGCCAAATATTTTTCCCACTCCTTAATATTTATTTATAAAAAACAATAATCTTACTATATTTTTACATAATTAAAAAGTAATTAAAAGTGGTAGGGCTCTAAATAATAAATATAAGTGGTAGTGTTCTTAGTAATAGGTCCAAGTTGTTATTGTTGAAGTATTTGACTATTAATATTAATTTTAATTTGGATTTAGATATAAATTTTATGAGATATTTATGATTATTTTTAATATAATAAAGAGTATTATTTTTAAGTATTTTTATAATTACATAAAAATATTATTGCATCAATATCTTGGTGTAATAAAATATTAGATAATATAAAAAATTAGAAATTATAAGTAGAAAAAAAATTGAAAATAGTTTTGTTAAACTGAAAATAATTTTTTTTTAATTTATACTAAAATTAAATATTGGACAATTTGCAAAACATCATATTAGAGAATATGTCATTTTTATAAAATTATGCAACAAGAGAATATGCCATTTCTATGACACCAAAATATCTCAATATATAAATTCCTAAACAACAAATATCCAAATTTTATTTCAATTTCAAAATATTTATTACAATTTCTATATTTTTAACCTTCTCTACAATCTTGTAATAATCCTCTTAATAATACTTTTTAATAAAAAAAAATAAAATTTTAAAAATATTACAATACAAACTTATTTTAAATTTAATAAATATTCATAATTATTATTATTTATTCAGTTACATAATATCCATACAAATTTTAAATAAATAATCTTTCATACAGATAGATCCCTAGTTTTGAAAATTCCCAAATAAAAATATTTCAAAGCTTATTTCTTTATAGAGTAACATGTATTCGAGAAAATACAAACTTATATTTTAAAATTAAAGATTTAATAAAAAAACATTCAATTTCATATATATATTTTATTTATTTTATTTGATATCTTTTAATAGTTTCAAAATAAATTAAAAAAATTAATATTTTAAGTTTATAATATAAAATTTTAAAATATATTTTAAATTTATAATATAAAATTCTAAAATATTTTAAGTTAAAGAGGAACACTTTTTTATTAAATAAATTGTGTACTATAATATTATCAATGTTAAATTATTATATCAATATCATTTAAAAATAAAATAAAATGATCTTTTATTAAAAGATTTAAATATGGATTTACATCCCTTAGTTTAGAAGGGTAATAATGAAATTCTTTATCATAATTTTATTACATCCCTGTGTTATTATTAAAATAAAATGATTTCTTATTAAGAGATTTAAATAAGGATTTACATCCTTTAATTTAGAAGGGTAATATTGAAATTTTTTATCATAATTTTACTACACCCCTATGTTATCATTAGTGGGTTGTTTATTAAGTATCATATATAAAGAATAATGATGATGATTGTTAATGTCTACTAAGACTTATATGATCTACCAGATCTTAAGTAGGTAAGAGTTGATTAATCATAGTTCTTTAGCATTTTATTTCTCTACTAAAAAAAAGTGAGATAAGAGTTCCCAAATCATCAAAGTTTTGCTAACATAAAAAGATGATAAAAAGGTTGGTGGTGTGATGAATATTTGTCAAATTAGATTCAATGTGATTTTAAGACGAACACTCTAAGAGAAATTGCTTTCCATATTGAACACTCCTACGATTGCATCGACGACAAACTCTTTCATCCCATGGCATTTTCAAAACTAACCAACTCTTACTTTCATTACTAAACTCATGAGAATTAGCTCTTATCTCAAAAATATTCATTTTATTCTTAAAATTAGTTAAGACATAACAATATATTTTGTTTTCAAGATTGGCATTGATCAACTCCTTGTAATATCATAGCTTCCTTTTTCTCTCTATCTTTTATTTCCTCACAACTTCTCCATAAACTTTGAAGTAATAATATTTTTAATATTATCTACATTTCCCAAGATGATCTCCTCCTTTATTCCCCAATGGTACAACAAAATTTAGGATTCCTTATGCCACCCTCAGTTGAGTTGAATCTCTAGTTTTATTTTTTTAAAGAGTTAAAAGCAATTTAAGAATCCTCTTGGCATCCATGTTGCATAAAAATTCTTATACATAAGATACATATTCATTGTCATGTTTTGAATCAGGGAAAGCCTTCCTTTAATCAAGAGGGTAGGGTAGGGAGTATTTATTTTACTCTCGAAGTTATATGTTATAGATTAATTTTAGATTAGTTAAATCTTCCTCCATGATTCTCTACATATACTACAACACCAAGCCTTACATTGCTTAAAATAATGATTGTACGATAATGACTGTAAAATTTCTAGCAAAGTGATTAGTGATGCTCCTAGTAAAATATTAAAACTTGATAAGATAAATATGTACAAAGATCTCATTAAAAAGAAAGGAAAAATGCTATATAAAAAGAAAGAAATACCAACTCATGCACCTTTCTATATCTAACCCTAGAAAATTTTGAAGCAAAACTCCAATTCCTAATACTAAAGAAAATAATATGGTTCAATTAACGAACTAGAATATATACCTTAAAAACAATTATGGTGATCCCTTAATGCCATGGAAATCATTTCAATGCTTCTATCTAGTCTCATAGAGGGATAGAGAGGACTTGATAGAGAATAGGAGAGAGGGAGGGATAGAGGGATGGAGTTGGAGGGGGAGAGAGGGAGGGAAGAAGAAAGATACAGAGACCGAGAAGTGGAGAGAGAGAGGGAGTGACAAGGGAGAGATGGAAGGAGAGTTTTTATGTTTGGGGTGAGATAATGAGACAAAGAATGAGAGATGGAGAAAAAGGGGGAGAGAAGGAAAGAGAGAGGCATATAGTAACAGAGTTAGAGGGTGAAGAGAAACACGGAGAGAGAAGTGGGAGAGAAAGGGAGAGAGAAGAAGGACGAAAGATAGGATGTGAGAGAGTGGAGAGAGGTAGGGAAAGAGAGATGGAAATGGAGGTAAGAAGAAGGACATAGAGAGAGAAAGGTGGAGAGATAGGGAGGGAGTGATTAGGAAGATGGAGAAAGAGGGAGAAAGGACAACAAGAGGGAAGAGAGATAGAAGCCAGGGAGATGGAAAGAAGGGGAAGAGAGAGAGAGAGAGAGGAGGGGGGAGTGGTATATAGATAGATTGGAGAATGAGAGTGTATGTTTTGGGGGTGATATAGAAGAGAGAGAGAGAGAGAGAGAGAGAGAGAGAGAGAGAGAGAGAGAGAGAGAGAGGGGAGGGGGGAGTGATATATAGATAGATTAGAGAAAGAGAGTGTATGTTTTGGGGGTGATATAGAGAGAAAGAGGGAGATATAGTTATAGATGGAAGGTGAAGAGAGGTAAAAAGAGAGAGATGGAGACAGGGAGGGAGGGATTTAGAGTTTGATAGATATGGAGTGAGAGGGCGTGTGATTTTGTGGGGCTGAGATAGAGAGACAAAGAAGGAGAGATGGAGGGAGATATATATATAGATGAGGGGGGAGAGGGAAGAAGATTTTTTGCACTAGATGCATTGATTTAAGTGTAGATGGTGATTTCTAATCCTATTGGATTGCTTGCACTAGATGCATTGATTTTAGTGTAGATGTTGAATTCTAATGATATTTGATAACTTGCACTAGATGCATTGATTTCAATGTAGATTATTTCTAACCATATTTGATTGCTTGCACTAAATGCATTGATTTGAGTGTATATGGTGATTTCTAATCTTATTTTACTGCTTAAACTAGATGCATTAATTTCAATGTAGATGTTGATTTCTAATTATATTTGATTGCTTGGACTAGATGCATTGATTTCAATGTAGATGATTTCTAATGCTATTTGATTGCTTTCACTAAATGCATTGATTTCCATGTAGATAGTGATTTATAATCCTATTTGATTGCTTGCACTAGATGCATTGATTTCAGTGTAGATGTTGGTTTCTAATATTATTTTCTTAATTGCACTAGATGCATTGATTTCAGTGTAGATGTTGTTTTCTAATCTTATTTGATTGCTTGAATTATATGCATTGATTTCAGTGTAGATGTTGATTTATGATTTGATGTAATTGGATGTATGATGGTACATTAATTTTAAAGTGATTGGATTAACAATGTGCATTGATTTCGGTGTAAGCACAAAAAATTATTGACAATATACATTGAATTTTGTGTTATAGTAAATCAACCTATTAATATTGGAGAGAAAGAGAGATAAGGTATGATGTTTAATACAATAGCTCGAGCTAAATATGTAAATGGTTTACGATTAAAAAGTCATTTTCATATAATCAATATGAAAAGATGACAAAACTAACAAGGGTGACAATAAGAATAGTACAAGAAAATAGTTTGAGACTGATCACAATGAAGACTATTTGTAATTGACTACTTCTTATTCTTCACATTTTCTATCATTAAACACTATGACATTGTCATTTTGCATTCAAAATTCTTATTTCATCATTAAAGTTATTAACAATATTTATCATCTCAACTAACTGAGGCAACTAAGAAAATTTAAAATTGAAATGACTAGATAAATCTCAAACATATTTAGCATATTTAAAATGATAATATCAATATTAGATGTGTTTGCACATATTTAGCATATTTAAAATGATAATATTAATATTAGATGCATTTACATATTATTAATAAAATTAAGATATGTTCGATAGATTTTTCCTTGGCTACACACGACTGAAACCAGCCTAGATCAATCTTAACTCCGAACCTATCAAGTGCTAAGAGGGATCAAATCTGTTGAGGTGAAAACCTTTCCTCAAGTTTTGCAGTCAAAAAAGAGGGTTGCACCTTGAGATATTTGATCCCTCTCGACGCTTGATAGATTTGGAGTTAAGATGGATCTAGGTTGGTTGTATTGGAATCGTAGGCCAAATATCATACTCCATGGTATGATATTTTCATGTTCTTTTACCTCTTCATTGGTTGAAATATTGAAACTCCAGTTGGAATTGTGGCTCGAAATGTCTCATCTATCTTTATATTAGAGAGCATAGAGCGAGTGTACTTACACTTCTATGGGCCTTTATTTTTTTTCACGCAGCCTATAGATTTTTTCACTTATGCTATATTTTTACTCCTCTAATGGACAAGGATGACCTGTATAACTTCCAAAGGAGAATATTTGCTTCTAGCTATGAGTTTAGTTTTCATTATGTTTAACTAGAATTCTAGATTTGGTGAATTTTCAGAAGAATAAGAATGCCAAAGCAATTGGAGGTGGAAGGACTATGTTCATTCTAGCCTAATGGATTTCTCGCTTTTTTCTATCCCAATTCACATTAGGTAATGAATTTTGCTTTTATTTTAACATTCATTTTATTTGAATCATAAGCATAATCTCTGACTCCGTATTATAATATTTTCTACTTATTTTACCTCTTCATTGGTTGAAATCTTGAAACCCTATTATTGATGATGCAACTAGGAAAACCTGGATTTATTGTATTCTAAATAAATATGATGTATTTGATACTTTCAAGAAATGGAAAGGTTTGGTTGAGAATGAGACAGGAAAGAAGTTGAAGTGTCCCAGATTAGACAATGGAGGTGAATAATGCAACAAATAGTTTGATAACCACTGTTCAGAGCATGGAATTCACTAAGAGATGACAACTCCACAAACACCACAGGAAAATGGTGTGTCAGAAAGGATCAATAGGACAATCATGGACCATGCAAGGTGCATGAGATGTCATGTAGGATTTCCCTTACAATTTTGGGCGGATGTTGTAGATACTATTGTTTATCTAATAAATAGAGGGCCTTCAAGTTCCTTGGATGGTAGTATTACAAAGGAGGCATGGGTAGGTAAAAGTTAAACTACTCATTTTTAAAAACTTTTAGTTTGAAGCCTTTGTCCACAACAATAAAGGAAATACAACAAAGCTTGAGGCAAAATAAAAGAAATGAACCTTTATTAGATATGGTGTAAATGATTTTGGTTATCACTTATATGAGTATGAAAATCATAAAATCATTAGGAGAAAATATGTCATATTCATTGAAAAGGTCTTGCATAAGGATCAAATCCAAGGAAAGAAACAGGAAAAAGAAAACAAAGTAATTGATGAGATCATAGAAAAAGTAATGGTGCCTGAAACACATGATGATTAGAAACCACAACAACAACAACACACCTCAAACACCTAAAAGTGGTGTTAGAAGACATACTAGGATAAGTAGACCCCTAAACGATACCATCCTTCATTATATTTTGTATTGTTCACTGATTTTGGTGAACCGAAAAGATATGAAGAATCAATGTAGGTAGAAACCAAGAAGAAGTAGGAGCAAGCCATGGAAGAAGAGATGGACTCCTTGATGCATAACCAGACTTGGGACTTAGCCAAGTTTTCTATAGGTAAAATAACATTGCAGAATAAATGGGTTTACAGGTTGAAGGAAGAAGATGGAGGTAAACAGAGGTATCAGGCTAGAATTTTGGTGAAGGGGTTTGCACAAAAGAAAGGTATAAACTTTGATGAAATTTTTTCTCCTATTGTTAAAATGACTTCAATCATAACTATTTTAAGTCCAGTGACAACAAAAGATTTGTATCTTGAGCAATTAGATGTAAAATCAACCTTTCTCCATGGGGGTTTGGAGGAAGAAATATATGTGCAACAACCACAAAGATATGACGTCAAAGGGAAGGAGAAATTAGTGTGAAAATTGAAGAAGAACTTGTATGTCTTAAAACAAGCTCCAAGGTAGTGGTATCTAAACTTTGACAGGTTTATGTCTAAACAAGGTTATAGTAGATGTGACTCTTATTATTGTGCTTATCTTAAAAGGAAAAATTGTGGCAGATATATTATATTGTTGTTGTATGTAGATGACATGCTTGTTTCACAGTCTAACATGCAAGGAATAAATGTGCTCAAAGGAAAATTAAAAAAATCATTTGCAATGGAGGATTTGGGTGCTGCAAAACAAATCTTTGGTATGAGAATAACTAGAGACAAGAAAAATCACAAATTAACGTCATATTAGAGTGAGTACATAGAAAAGGTGTTGGAAATATTTAATATGCAGAATGCAAAACTAGTTAGTACATATTTGGCTACTCATTTCAAACTAAGTAAGGAGATGTGTCCCAAGACTTAGGAAGAGATGGATTATATGTGTAAAGTTCCATATGAATTAGCATTTGGAAACTTAATGTATGCAATGGTATGTACAAGGCCTGATATTGCACATGCAGTGGGAGTTGTAAGAAGGTATATGAAAAATCCAGGGAAAGAG
Source organism: Pinus tabuliformis (assembly GCA_031772625.1). Lineage (NCBI taxonomy): Eukaryota > Viridiplantae > Streptophyta > Pinopsida > Pinales > Pinaceae > Pinus > Pinus tabuliformis. The sequence continues at coordinate 1,389,665,103 of CM062818.1, read as the reverse complement.
CAATAGATGGAAGCAAAGTTGCTTTTCAGGTATTTGAGAGGTACCACAAATAAAGAATTATGCTTTGGTGGTTCAAACATTGCTTTACGGGGACATGTTGATGAAAACATGGCAGGTGATAAAGATGACCAGAGGAGTACCACAGGGTATGTGTTTACTGTAGGTGGAACAACTGTTATTTGGGTTTCAAAATTAAAAATCATTGTTGCACTTTCAACAATAGAAGAAAAGTATGTTGCTGCTACAGAGGCTAGTAAAGAAATGATCTGGTTACAAAGGTTTACGAATGAATTGGGAAAGAAGAAAGAGATGGGCACGCTATACAATGACAACCAAAGTGTCATTCATCTTGCAAAGAATTCAGTATTTCATTCCAAGACCAAACATATACATCTCAAGTACCATTTCATATGGTCAATGTTGGAAGATGGACAGTTGAAGCTAGAAAAGATACACACTAGCGAGAATCCTACAAATGTGTTAAGAAAAGTTGTAACCAGGGAGAAACTGAGATTCTTTTTAGTTTCAACTGGTCTTCAAGTATGATGGTGAAGATGAGAAACAACCAAGTTCAAGTGGAGTCATTGTCTAGCAAGTCAAGCAATGATGGAGTTTATATAATCAGTCTCCAAGTGGGAGATTGTTGGGTGTGGAGCATGATTATCGTACTGATTGTTCAAAGGTTTTTTTTGTTTCAATCGCATTGGATCCCTATTCCTAACGGGGCTACAACGCTTCCTATTTAATCGCCATCAAGGGTGTCCAAGGGGGGCCTAGAATGGTGATTTTATGAGAAAAATGTTGGCATTTTCAAGTTGGAGGTTCTCTTTATTGTTTTGAGTATTTATACAAAGTTTTGGGTATGTCCATAAAAGTGCCAACCACAGATTGGAACATTGTTGGTGTGTTTGGCTTTCTAAAAATGAATACTGCATGCCCATTTCTCACCAAAGAGGTTTGAAACTTAGTTAAATAGTGTGGGTCACAAATTTACCCATGTTAGATTAATATGATACACAATGGGAAAGGAAATTTCCAAGAGATTGTAGAGTGGTGAAGGGATTTATACATTACTAGGCTAGCTAGTTGAGAGGAATATGAGATTTGTGGATACCCCAGGCTCAATGAGAAGAAGAGTTTTCTACATTTTTTCTCTTGTGAAGGATCTTTACCTTCAACGATCTCAAATCTCTAATTGTTGATAGTTTCCCCTTGTGATATTATAACATGGTTGAGGAGTGGCTAGTTGTAGAGAGAATTGGTGCATCTAATCTTATAGTTGGGTTGAAAAGACTCCTTCAAGTTATTTTCCATATTGAAATTAGATAGAAAATGTATGTCTTTTCTTAAATGGAAATTCAAAATGTGGCACATATGTTAAAATGTCATACAAATTTGGTATAATGATATCATGGTGTACAAATCTCTCTCATGATGCCTCCTTTGCCTCCACAATTATATGGGTAAGATTTGTGTTTCGTGTTAGTGTCAGTCTTTCCAGCCTTCCTCCAGTGATCAAATATGCTCTTACAAAGTGGTCTCAGAGTGTCAAGGTCAAATTTTGTCATTTCAAAGAGTCTTCAAGCAAAATTTGGTCACTAGGCATTAGGTCTAGGGTTTGCTTTCACTCCTTTCAAAATTGCCCAAATTTCAGTCTATTTTACTATTCAGCTAAGTGTATCATCATTCAAAGGATTGTAATTATCATGTCATGTTCCATTGGGTCATTTTACACCTTGTTCATGCTTCAGTTGCGCCTAGGCAAGGTTCATTTCCCTCTCCTAGGGTTTTGAAGGCGATTTCTCTTGGATGGTCAAATCATTAGAAAAACTGGTATCCAGATGTTCATACACCTTCCCCTATCCTTCATGTACCTTATCAAACACTTCCCATCTCTGAGATCCCCCAAATTCCTCATTTTTCGCGCAAACCCTAGTTTCTTGCTACAACTTGGCAATTTTCTAGGTTGGGCCTGTGTTTTGCCCTTTTGGACCCCTTCCCCTCACTCGATCTCCATGATTCCACTTTCCCCTGCTTCCTAACATCCCTCCCTACTCCCAAAAATTTCCTCAAGAATTTACAAGCCCCTCATCCCCTTCATTTCGCTTCATTTCCACAAAATTCCTAGTTTCACACATCGAGATAAGTTTCATTCAAAAGATGTTTTAGAGAAATAAAAGATGAATTTTGGAAAACTGAGAGAGGTTTTTTTCCAAAACATAACAAAGAAGAAAAACCTCCTTCGTGTTTTACATAGGTGTCATGGTTTTGGAGAAATGTCAAAAATACAATCGCCTCGGGAGAATTCATACACCTCTAAAGTGACCTTGGTAAAATCAAGTTTTCTCCTAGCTTGGTTAACCAAATGACTTTCTTGATGAGTCAAATGGTAACTAGACACAAATAGATTTCCAATGAGCTATCATGAGCTCAATTTGGAGTTGAGGAAGGCATTCAAAAGTTGACTGCAACAGCACTCTGCCTTGAGGCAGCCTCATTTGGCACATTTTGACTAGTCTTGGGATATTTAATTTTTTATAGGGAAAATGAACTCCAAATTAAAAAATTATAATTGTGTTAGAAATTAGACTCAAATAACTTTCCAACGAGCTATCCTGCGCCCGATTTCAACACCGGGAAGGCCTCCAAAAGCCTCCTGCAAAATTCACTATGTAGCTGGGTGCGCGCTACGCATCAGGTTGGGTGCGCTACGCACCAGGGGCGCGCTACGCACCAGGGGCGCGCTACGCATCAGCACACTTTTCTCAGTGTAAATTTACTCGTGCGCTACGCACCAGGGGTGCGCTACGCGTTGGGTGAGGCGCGCTACGCGTTGGGTTTTTCGCCCAGAAACTTGCCAGCAAGCATTCAAATCCTTTCTTAACTCAAGCAAACTACAGGTAGGCTTCATTTCCATGGTTGGTTTTGGTTTTGCAAGATTAATGTGAAAGAATTATGATAAATATGCCATGAAAATTAAATGTAAAAACCCTAAGTTGCTGTGTGGATTTAAAGGCCTAGTTTGCTAGGGTTTCAAAGTTATATGCTGCCCAAGGTTTTCCCATTTTAGTGCTTCTTTTTCCCCCCCATATTCACCAGCATTTCCCTTAAAATTCCCCATAAAATTCTACACTATCCCTCCACAAAATCCCAAACCCTACTTCACCCCAAACCCTACAATATCATAATTTCTATGCCCTTTCCCTTCCCTAAATTCCTTGTTTATTTTCATTGCCCCTAATTCCCTCATGTTTCCCTTTCCCTAAAAATTCCCTTATATTTATGTCCCCTTGGTAACAACATTTTGATAAAAAGGAAAAAGTCAAACAACAGTCAATTCTGTGCACAGTCAGCATATATATCCCAGTCATCTTGTTTTCAAAACTATGTCAGAAACCGAATCAGCTTATGAGCAGAGTTATGACAGTGATTCAACACCAGAAATAGAGGTGCCAAGGAGGTATCACAAGGGTGGCAAAGGTGGTCGGCATGTCAGGGAGGAGCCCACTTCTTTGCTCATTTTCAAGCTTGTCCACTTGCAATGAACTGTTTTCAGTACCAATCATGTTTTGAATATTGTGAGCGGATCTCACAAATCCAACATCACCGAGAACTAGTTCGCTTATTTGTCCTACATTTGCAGAATGGTCATGTAAACCTTGCTGGAGTGGATTTCACCCTATCACCCGAGATTGTTGCTCAAGCCATCATGATACCAAATGTAGGGGAGGAATGGAATAAGCACCAGCAGTTAGACAGATTTCACTATGAGCCATATATCAAACCTGGGTGTATGAGGCACTTAACTGCTGTTTTTCCTTTCATATTCCTAAGGGATGAATATGCACCGTTGATGAGACTTATTATTTGGTATTTCACTTGTGAGGGCAGATTTTCACGTCTATATTTGTACCATATCCATTTGTTGATGCATTTCACAAGAGTACGAATGATGAATATTCCATTTTTCATGTGTCGCAACATAGAGAGAATGGTGCCCTTAGTACAAAGGAAGGCCCCAGCACAACATCATAAGAGCATCTATCATTATGCACTGATTAAGATCATAGTGATGCATCAGTTGGCACAGCAGGGTATTGCTTGGGAGGAGTTCATTTCTCGCGAATTTTTCACGGTGCCACAGCGACCTCCCAAGATTTTCCATGATGAGGGAGGGCCTTCACATCAGTTTGACATTCCTGAGCCTGAGCATGTCAGCGCTCCTTCATATGTTACATATCAGAGAGGCCACAGGACCCTATTTGCATCTGCACGGCGAGTATTATCTCCACCTAGGGTGGAAGGTGTCTCGCCTTCTTCATCGGTACAGCGAGTATTATCTCCACATCAGGTGGAAAGGGTCTCGCCTTCTGTAGTACAGGTACAGGCATAGGTACAGGACAGAGGCAAGCAATCCATGTTTGATGAGGGACCTTCAGGGGATCCGGACACGGATATTATTGACCTTGATATCAGCTCTCCTAGCTTAGAGCTAAAGGAGGTCATTCAACAAAAAAAGGTTGAGAATCACTTGTTGCAACAAAAATTGGAAATGGCCAATTGGACAATCAACTACTTGGAGCAGCGCAACAAATAGCTAGAAGATGAACACACTCTTTATGAGTTGCGGCGAATCCGAGAAGACCGAAACTTGGCCCGCAAGAGACCCGGTGATTTGAAACCTATTGAGCAAGGGTCTATGCTCATCCGGGTGAACACTCATTTAGAGAAATTGTTAGCCAAGGCGAACAGAGACAAAGATATGCTCCGCCATATGAAGAATCATTACTGGGCCCACATGCATGTTTGCAAAGCGAAAATGAAGATCCTTAAGAGGCGATTGAGCAAGGCATTAAAACGGAGAAAAAGGCCCGATCCACTCCAAATTTTGGCCGAAGCCTCCTTGAAGGAGCATGGTACTTGATGATACACCCCCAGCTCAAATCTCAAAAAATTTGGAGAAGTTTTGGTCAATTTTGAAATTTTTGTATTGAAAACAGGTTTTTGCCCTCAACGCGTAGCGCGCCGCGCGCTACCCTGAAGATGGGGAGGCAAAATTCAAGAAAGGTTTGCATTTTTGGATTTTTCATGATAAAATACACCTGCTCAGCCACTTCCAAGACATTTCATCAAGTTTTGGGCCCCCAAAAGGTCAAAAAACATGCAAAAAAATGACCTTTTGCCCCTTTTTGGACACACAGGAAGCAGCCTTGGGAGAATTCATTTTTGGAGTGGAAAATGGGCACCAAATTGAGAAATTCCACTTGGGTTGGAAAGTAGACATCCCGACCTTTCCAACACGCCCACCTGAGCTCAATTTGGATGCTGGGAAGTGCCCCAAAAGGGGGCTGAAAGTCGCGCTATGCGTAGGGGTTTGGCGCGCTACGCATCAGGGTATTTTCCAAGTTTTTCATCTTCAGCTCAGGAAAACGCAGCCATTTGACCAGTTTTGACTTTTGGAGGGATTTTTCACCTTCCTTGATGTAATTAATGAAATTTCATGTTGACATGACACTTATTTACCTATTCTAGAAGATTGATTCATAAAATAGCAAAAAATTAATGAATGAATTGGTTTCCTAGCTTATAGAGGCAAGTTGTTTTGACTGCCTAGATTATAGTGCTTTGTTTAGAATTGGTTGAAACAGCTCCTAGGATGATGAGCTTGACCCCTAGAGGCAAGGAAATGTGTTAGCTTTCCTATATTATGTATATTCTTAGTCATTTTCATGGTTGGACTCTTGAGGGATAAGCTTAGACTGTATTACACTTTGTATCTCTGCAATTTTGGAAAGGAAAGACCAGGGTTTTGCAACACTATTTGGGATTCCTGTGGTTATTTGTGTTGATGGTGTGTTACTCTCATGTAATTGTAAGTTTGTTATGTGTATCATTTTCCTACTATTCTCTTTTGCAAATTAAGCAAATGAAGTGTTAAGGTAGAATTCATGGTTTTCTATGCTCTGCCTTTAAGTTTGCTTAATATCTATGTTTTCATCTGTTTAAGGAGAACTACTGTAAGTTTCTTGCTCTCCTTAGCTCCTCACCAGTCATACCTATCCATTCAATTCCTTTAAAGGCATCAAAACAATCACCTACCTTGCCCCAAAAAGACCTCTGCAAAAACTGTGTCACATCCCCGCACCCAAAATTGCATTTCCCTGTTTTCCAACAAAACCCTAAAAATCTTAAACCAAACTATCTTTATCAATTTACTAGCCTAAAATCAGTATTCATATCGGTCATCTCAGGCCCTTTGAAGACCTTTTGCCAAGATAGACCCGGAGAGAGCCCTCTCTTGTCCTCATAGGGCTAGCTACGAGGCTGAGTTTGGTTTGATGTTGCCTTGAGTTTCGCCTTCCTCAGCCTGAGGCAAATTCGAGCGCTAACATAGTGGCGACCATACTGGGGAAGAACAAATGGTTTGCTGGTTGATGTCATTTGTTTTATAAGCTACAAATAGAGCCTGAAGTTATGCCAGGTAGCCTTCGAAACGCTTTTGCTTTGCATTAGCGGAAGTAGATAAACACTGCTTCAGTCAATCTCCGGTCTAGCTTGTAAACGTGACATTTAACTTGTTAATTACCCCAGTACATGTATCAAGTTCAGATCTGATGGTTGATGGTGGACAACGATCAGACACTTGAAAGGCTGAAATCATTCACCTGGCGACTCTAAATCATTTTCGAGATCAGATCCAAAGACTCCACTGAGGATGATCCCGACCAGAAAAAACATGAAAGGACAACATGGACAAATCAGGTATTCAAGTTGGAATTTCATCCAAGACATTTTGTTATTTGTCATAAATTATTTCTTCTCTTTTCCCAAGAATGTCAAGAAGGCTTTGCAACGCATATTGTATTTGAGAAGAGATCCTCGGCCTGCAGTTGATTCTTTCCCTTTGAAGATCGTGAATACCAAAGATTTGCATGTCTTTGAGCTTGATCAAGATCCTTTTTCCGTATTTTGTGATGACCATATTCAAATTTATGAATCTCAAGAGACCAAGACTGATTCTATACCTGCTGTACATACCCCTACACCTTGTAAAATTCCAGATCGGTATAAACCTCTTGTTTTACCTTCTGTTCTCCATGCCTTCCCTAAAAACTATGATCTATACTTGCCGAGGTTCGATGGTGAAAGTAAGAATGTCAACGCTGAGCAACATGTGCAGAATTTTGAGTCTTTTCTAGACCTTTTTGAAGTTGATAGCGAAGATGTTAGTATAAGGCTTTTTGCTCTTTCTTTGCAAGCCAAAGTGAAGAGTTGGTTCAAAGCCCTGCCTGATAGAAGCATTTCAGATTTCCAGCAGTTTGTCAAAGTTTTTCTCGACAGGTGGATGATCGGGCAGAACCTTTTCTTGATTGTAGAAGAGTATAACCAGCTGAAAAGATTGCCAGGGGAGACAGTACAACAGTTTTCAGCTAGATTTAACCAAGTTTATTATTCGATTCCAGTTGATATAAGGCCTACTCCTAGATCGGCTCTTGCACTATCCGAGTGCCTTTGATCCGGAGATGGAGTTTCAGCTGAGAGAAAGGGATATTGCAACACTTCACGAGATGCAAAACAATGCAGTAAATGTAGAGGCTCATCTACTGATCCGAAGGGCAAGGTTGAAGGAAGAAGAGATGAAAAACATAGATCCAGAAAAATCGACACCTCTAGAGGTAAAGCTTGACATTTTGGTAAGTGCAGTGGAAAAGATGATGGACAAGATCAACGCAAGGGATGATTATGATGTTCAAGCTCATGGCTTGTTGATTGAAGAAGAACAAGTTGCTGATCCAAAACATTTTGTTTCTTATCCTAGTTGTCATAGATCTGATAATGATTGTTTTGTAGATCACCTTGGAGAAGAGAGATCTGTTGATAAGACATGTATGCTTGATGATGTCTTTTATACTAATGATTTGCCTCAGTTTGATCAGTATGATGATGATTATGTTCTCCAAACAGAAGCTAATCTTGCAGACAAATCAGCAGCTAGTTTATGGGAGGAAGAGGTTCACTTACAGCAGCTCGAGTACAATGATCAAATGATGCATATAAGCTATGACAATGATGAGGAAAGTGCATCAAAGTTTGAAGTAAGTGAAGGATATTTGCCTTTTTGTTTTGATTTGTTTCAGTTCATCAGAGATAACTACCATGCAATCAGAAATCAAATGTCAACAAGTCTTGATTTGAATCATCTTGAGAGCAATGAAAATTTTGTTCAAGACTTCTCATATTCAGATTTGCAACCCCCGAAAGCCATTGATTGTCAAGTTGCAGCTGAAGACTTGGAAGTGGACACACATGATTTAATGATTCAAGGTGACTCCGTACCATTCTGTTTTGAATCATTTCAGTTTCTGAAGGGTAGATTGCATGGTAAATCTTCAAATGAACAGCCTATAACAAATCAACAATCTCTCAGTGTTAATGTTGAGGATGAGACAGATAACAAAATTCTTCAGCAGCCTGTAGCATCAGATTTGCAGCCACCAAATGAAATTGAAGGGTAGATTACAGATGAAGCTGTGGAAGACGAAATACATGATTTGATGATGCAGGAAGATTCTATACCCTTTTGTTTCGAAGCATTTCAGTTTATAAGGCAGAATCTTCGTAAAATCTCTCAAGAAAAAGATGAACACCTAGAAGGATGTCATACATTTTCAATGGATACATTGTAGCAGTATTTTCAAGTTTTTCATGATCCAATAGCTGATGTTTTGGATGAGGTTTGCAGTCAAAGTCTTTCTCCATTGACTACATGTGAGCTTGAAACATGTGCTGATATGAACTTGATCCGGCAGCCGGTTTCTTTCTCATTTTCAGCAGAGGTCTTGTCACAAGGCTCAGATCAAAGTTTGCATTCATGGTATGAGGAAACGAGAAGTAATCCATTAGATGAGCTAAGTTCCAGTGTGCTTCAATTTCAAGATCCTTATGCAGTGTTTTTGGAGGAGGATAGAGAATTCATATCATTCAACGGATCTGTTTCCAAGTTGTCATGGGAGTTGCCTTTCAGTAGTTCTCTCTTATTGTTCATAAGTGAGCACTTGCGGAGAATTCGAACAGCAGACAGGATACTTACTTGGTTGCATTGGTTGTTTCATTTCACTTGATCAGGTGATGAATGAAACTGTTAGAGTAGGTTTTGATGAATAAGCTCCACTTTGAGCATCATTTTCAGTTGGTCGACTATGTTTAAGTATCGAGTCAGTTTTTAGTTGAGTAATGAGTCCTTTGTGAGTCAAATTTCTGTCTTGTTGTTAAGTTAGTTTGTGTCGGTTTTCAGTCATGCATTTTAGTTTGAGTTTTTGACTCCATTGCCCAATGGATAAGGCGCTGGTCTGCTATCCCAAAGATCTGCCATTCTTGGCACCTCCAAGGAGCTACCATCCCCATTGGAGCCAATGTTAGTGTCAGTCTTTCCAGCCTTCCTCCAGTGATCAAATATGCTCTTACAAAGTGATCTCAGAGTGTCAAGGTCAAATTTTGTCATTTCAAAGAGTCTTCAAGCAAAATTTGGTCACTAGGCATTAGGTCTAGGGTTTGCTTTCACTCCTTTCAAAATTGCCCAAATGTCAGTCTATTTCACTATTCAGCTGAGTGTATCATCATTCAAAGGATTTTCATTATCATGTCAGGTTCCATTGGGTCATTTTACACCTTGTTCACGCTTCAGTTGCGCCTAGGCAAGGTTCATTTCCCTCTCCTAGGGTTTTGAAGGAAATTTCTCTTGGATGGTCAAATCATTAGAAAAACTGGTATCCAGATGTTCATACACCTTCCCCTATCCTTCATGTACCTTATCAAACACTTCCCATCTCTGAGATCCCCCAAATTCCTCATTTTCGCGCAAACCCTAGTTTCTTGCTACAACTTGGCAATTTTCTAGGTTGGGCCTGTGCTTTGCCCTTTTGGACCCCTTCCCCTCACTCGATCTCTATGATTCCACTTTCCCCTGCTTCCTAACATCCCTCCCTACTCCCCAAAATTTCCCCAAGAATTTACAAGCCCCTCATCCCCTTCATTTCGCTTCATTTCCACAAAATTCCTAGTTTCACACATCGGGATAAGTTTCATTCAAAAGATATTTTAGAGCAATCAAAGATGAATTTTGGAAAAATGAGAGAGGATTTTGTCCAAAAAATGCCAAATAAGAAAAACCTCCTTCACTTTTTACACAGGTGTCATTGTTTTGGAGAAATGTCAAAAATACAATCGCCTCGGGAGAATTGATACACCTTTGAAGTGACCTTGGGAAAAGCAAGTTTTCTCCTAGCTTGGTTAACCAAATGACTTTTTTGATGAGTCAAATGATAACTAGACACAAAGAGCTTTCCAATGAGCTATCATGAGCTTAGTTTGGAGTTGAGTAAGGCATTCAAAAGTTGACTGCAACAGCACTCTGCCTTGAGGCAGCCTCATTTGGTACATTTTGACTAGTCTTGGGAGATTTGATTTTTGACAGGGAAAATGAACTCCAAATTGAAAAATTCTAATTTGGTTAGAAATTAGACTCGAAGACCTTTCCAACGAGCTATCCTACGCCCGATTTTGACATCGGGAAGGCCTCCAAAAGCCTCCTGCAAAATGCACTATGTAGCTGGGTGCGCGCTACGCATTAGGTTGGGTGCGCTACGCAGCACAGGCACGCTACGCATCAGCACACTTTTCTCAGTGTAAATTTACTTGTGCGCTACGCACCAGGGGCGTGCTACGCGTTGGGTTTTTCACCCAGAAACTTGCCAGCAAGCATTCAAATCCATTCTTAACTCAAGCAAACTATAGGTAGGCTTCATTTCCATGGCTAGTTTTGGTTTTGCAAGATTAATGTGAAAGAATTATGATAAATATGCCATGAAAATTAAATGTAAAAACCCTAAGTTGCTGTGTGGATTTAAAGGCCTAGTTTGCTAGGGTTTCAAAGTTATATGCTGCCCAAGGTTTTCCCATTTTAGTGCTTATTTCCCCCCCCCCCCCCATATTCACCAGCATTTCCCTTAAAATTCCCCATAAAATTCTACACTATCCCTCCACAAAATCCCAAACCCTACAATATCATAATTTCTATGCCCTTTCCCTTCCCTAAATTCCTTGTTTATTTTCATTGCCCCTAATTCCCTCATGTTTCCCTTTCCCTAACAATTCCCTTGTATTTATGTCCCCTTGGTAATAACATTTTGATAAAAAGGAAAAAGTCAAACAACAGTCAATTGTGTGCACAATCAACATATATATCCCAGTCATCTTGTTTTCAAAACTATGTCAGAAACCGAATCAGCTTATGAGCAGAGTTATGACAGTGATTCAACACCAAAAATAGAGGTGCCAAGGAGGTATCAGAAGGGTGGCAAAGGTGGTCGGCATGTCAAGGAGGAGCCCACTTCTTTGGCTCATTTGCAAGCTTGTCCACTTGCAATGAACTGTTTTCAGTACCAATCATGTTTTGAATATTGTGAGCAGATCTCACAAATCCAACATCACCGAGAACTAGTTTGCTTATTTGTCCTACATTTGCAGAATGGTCATGTAAACCTTGCTGGAGTGGATTTCACCCTATCACCCGAGATTGTTGCTCAAGCCACCGGGATATCAAATGTAGGGGAGGAATGGAATAAGCGCCAGCAGTTAGACAGATTTCACTATGAGCCATATATCAAACCCGGGTGTATGAGGCAGTTAACTGTTGTTTTTCCTTTCAGATTCCTAAGGGATGAATATGCACCGTTGATGAGACTTATTATTCGGTATTTCACTTGTGAGGGTAGATTTTCACGTCTATATTCGTACCATATCCGTTTGTTGATGCATTTCACAAGAGTACGAATGATGAATATTCCATTTTTCATGTGTCGCAACATAGAGAGAATGGTGCCCTTAGTACAAAGGAAGGCCCCAACACAGCAGCATAAGAGCATCTATCATTATGCACTGATTAAGATCATAGTGATGCATCAGTTGGCACAACAGGGTATTGCTTGGGAGGAGTTCATTTCTCGCGACTTTTTCACGGTGCCACAGCCACCTCCCGAGATTGTCCATGATGAGGGAGGGCCTTCACATTAGTTTGACATTCGTGAGCCCGAGCATGTCAGCGCTCCTTCATATGTTACATATCAGAGAGGCCACAGGGCCCTATTTGCATCTGCACGACGAGTATTATCTCCACCTAGGGTGGAAGGGGTCTCGCCTTCTTCATCGGCACAACGAGTTTTATCTCCACATCAGGTGGAAAGGGTCTCGCCTTCTGTAGTACAGGTACAGGCACAGGTACAGGACAGAGGCAAGCAATCCATGTTTGATGAAGGACCTTCAGGAGATCCGGACACGAATATTATTGACCTTGATATCAGCTCTCCTAGCTTAGAGCTAAAGGAGGTCATTCAACAACAAAAGGTTGAGAATCACTTGTTGCAACAGAAATTGGAAATGGCCAATTGGACAATCAACTACTTGGAGCAGCGCAACAAACAGCTAGAAGATGAACACACTCTTTATGAGTTGCGGCAAATCTGAGAATACCGAAACTTGGCCCGCAAGAGACCCGGTGATTTGACACCTATTGAGCAAGGGTCTATGCTCATCTGGGTGAACACTCATTTAGAGAAATTGTTAGCCAAGGCGAACAGAGACAAAGATATGCTCTGCCATATGAAGAATCATTACTGGGCCCGCATGCATGTTTGCAAAGCGAAAATGAATATCCTTAAGAGGCGATTGAGCAAGGCATTAAAACAGCGAAAAAGGCCCGATCCACTCCAAATTTTGGCCGAAGCCTCCTTGAAGGAGCATGGTACTTGATGATACACCCCCAGCTCAAATCTCAAAAAATTTGGAGAAGTTTTGGTCAATTTTGAAATTTTTGTATTGAAAACAGGTTTTTGCCCTCAACGCGTAGCGCGCCGCGCGCTACCCTGAAGATGGGGATGCCCAATTCAAGAAAGGTTTGCATTTTTGGATTTGTCATGATAAAATACACCTGCTCAGCCACTTCCAAGACATTTCATCAAGTTTTGGGCCCCCAAAAGGTCAAAAAACATGCAAAAAATGACCTTCTGCCCCTTTTTGGACACACAGGAAGCAGTCTTGGGAGAATTCGTTTTTGGAGGGGCAAATGGGCACCAAATTGAGAAATTACACTTGGGTTGGAAAGTAGACATCCATACCTTTCCAACAAGCCCACCTGAGCTCAATTTGGAAGCCAGGAAGTGCCCCAAAAGTGGGCTGAAAGGCGCGCTACGCATAGGGGTTTGGCACGCTACGCATCAGGGTATTTTCCAAGTTTTTCATCTTCAGCTCAGGAAAACGCACCCATTTGACCAGTTTTGACTTTTGGAGGGATTTTTCACCTTCCTTGATGTAATTAATGAAATTTCATGTTGACATGACACTTATTTACCTATTCTAGAAGATTCATTCATAAAATAGCAAAAAATTAATGAATGAATTGGTTTCCTAGATTATAGAGGCAAGTTGTTTTGACTGCCTAGATTATAGTGCTTTGTTTAGAATTGGTTGAAACAGCTCCTAGGATGATGAGCTCGACCCCTAGAGGCAAGGAAATGTGTTAGCTTGCCTATATTATGTATCTTCTTAGTCATTTTCATGGTTGGACTCTTGAGGGATAAGCTTAGACTGTATTACACTTTGTATCTCTGCAATTTTGGCAAAGGAAAGACCAGGGTTTTGCAGCACTATTTTGGATTCCTGTGGTTATTTGTGTTGATGGTGTGTTACTCTCATGTACTTGTAAGTTTGTTATGTGTATCATTTTCCTACTATTCTCTTTTGCAAATTAAGCAAATGAAGTGTTAAGGTAGAATTCATGGTTTTCTATGCTCTACCTTTAAGTTTGCTTAATATCTATGTTTTCATCTATTTAAGGAGAACTCCTGAAAGTTTATTGCTCTCCTTAGCTCCTCACCAGTCATACCTATCCATTCAATTCCTTTAAAGGCATCAAAACAATCACCTACCTTGCCCCAAAAAGACCTCTGCAAAAACGGTGTCACATCCCCGCACCCAAAATTGCATTTCCCTGTTTTCCAACAAAACCCTAAAAATCTTAAACCAAACTATCTTTATCAATTTACTAGCCTAAAATCAATATTCATATCGATCATCTCAGCCCCTTTGAAGACCTTTTGCCGAAATAGACCCGGAGAGAGCCCTCTCCTGTCCTCGTAGGGCTAGCTACGAGGCTGAGCTTGGTTTGATGTTGCCTTGAGTTTCGCCTTCCTCAACCTGAGGCAAATTCGAGCGCTAACATCTGGTATAAACTATACCATTGAGCTTGTATGAGGAGTAAGTCTTACTAGCTATAAATCACAATAAGGCCCATGGAAGTATAAGTGCATAGCTAGAGTAATCATATACTAATGCATGACACAATTATCTACTATATCCTACGACATAGTATAAGTAATAGAGACATTCTAAATGTGGTAGAAAATTTGGTTAATAACGAGGGAGAGTAAAAATTGTAATGTTTAATTTCTATAGTGAAAATTCATTCATATGATTATGGCACATATATATTTATATTCATGCAAATATATTAGGTTATGTTTGATTTAGTGCATATTAATTGTAACTTACAAGAGCTTCTATGGGGTATTTGTTGTGTGAAGTAGAAAAATTAATTACATAATAGTCCTACCTAAATTTATGTGAAAAAGTGTATAAATTTTGGTGGGAAGTAACCTTGGTAACTTTTCATATTTACTTTATTACTCTTACCTGTATCTATGCTTAAATACATCAATTTTGGTGGGTAGTAACTCCCAATAAGTATGCTTATTTACATTTGAATCCTATTTATTTTGGAGCAAGACTTGCTTAAACTATGATGTGTAGTAACTCCTTGTAATTACTTGCTTAAACTATGATGTGTAGTAACTCCTTGTAATTATGTTTATTTAAGTCAGTATAAAGAATTTTGAGACTTTCCTTCTTCTTAGGAATTGAATTTGAATCTTCAAATTTATAAGTTCTTATATACATAATGAGAGCATAGTAGAGTATCTCTATGCATATAATGACTTACATTCTTCAATAGAGATAATTGCATTTAATGTCTAATGCAAATTCTCTTAGATTTATTATGTAGTTTGCACAAATAATTTTCAGAAGAAGAATTTGTGGGGTTTTTAATAGGTAAAAATGTTAATTTTGCAAATGGTTGACAATACAATTAAGGTTTGGTGGATTCATGAATTCTCTAAAAGTGACATTAGATTTTGTCAACTACCAATAATATTACCATCAAAGATTCAATGGATTTGATGAGGTTTCTAAAAGTGATACATTCAATTTTGTCTTCGGCCAAAAAATACCATCAAGGTTCAGACATATTTAATGAATTTTGTAAAAGTGACATGTTAAACTTTTCCAACTAATGATAATACCATTGAGTGTTTGGAAAATTTGATGAAGTTTCTAAAAGTGGCATGTCAAATTTCACTTATGGACAATGAACTAATTAGGCTCAATGAAAAGTTAAGAGTTTGATTCCATTAACCATTAGTTAGACGTTCTGGGTTCTACATTGGTAAATTTCAAATTTCCCCTAACCCTATGAAGCCTTCCACATTTTGAATTGCGCAAATAAGAAACTATTTAACTTAATGATGATGAGATAATTAAATATATTTATTGTTATTATTAACTTAATATATTTGTATGAACATAAATACATTAATTCATTATTAATTAAATTTTTACTTAAATGTGATATAATTAATCCTTAGGCTAATGGATGATATGGAGGGCCAAAAGTGGCCTTAGTGTTGCCATGACACTACCCTTATGATGACACACGAACCCGAGGTGCCACATGATCAACCACATGGTAATTGTATATTAATGCTAATGCGGCACCAAGGGTAAAAATATTCAATTGATCATATCTTAATGATGCAAACTTAATAAAACTTATATCGTTGGAAATTTATCAATGATTAGCATATGTTGATGATCTCATAAAATATTTTTGATTTAAATTGAAAAAGAGAGATTTTGATGTCCCATAACCTTAATCAATCTTTTAAGGGATTGGGTATGTGCATTACAATGTAGCCATAAAATATTATGGTTGGAAACATTGCTTAACAAAATAGGTTGATTAGTTGTAGCTCTAGCATTAAAATCTCATAATAGGATGATATTACCTTCATTTTTTAGAGTATAGATATCTTGTTTAAGGGTATTATAAGGAAAAATTTTGTCAGGGTTGTTCTTCTTATAAAAAGTAGAATTAATAGGTGCAAAATAACAATTTGCTATATAAATGTTCTTTCCATTAATATAAGAAATGTCAATTCAAATGTACAAATTGACAGGTTCTATATTATGAAGTCCAATGCAAGGAAACTATACTTTCTTATGTAAGAGGCTATGCCTCCAACCCATTTACAATGTGATTTCTTGTTCCATGCTAACCATAAGATAAATCTCTCTATGTTAGGGACCTTATATACTCCTCAATAGTTAAAATAATATCAATTTCACTTGAGATCCAACTTAGCATAAGAGCCTTGCATCATGGAAAACCACGATAATTCCTAAAGGGATATGAAATATCCCAAATTCCTATTTATTATGAATATTAAACCTAAAATATTGAAGGGATAAGGCCAATCAATAAGATGGATTGAAGCCATTACAATAATAAAATTGAACTGAGGTGGGCAGGATAACAATCATTCCTCCCAATAAACGACTAAGTATGTCATACCTATCATCAATATAATTTATCTTGATACAATTTAACCTATCTTTATGTTATTTAAATTTCCCCCCACCTTATTACTTGTATAAAATAAATTGTATCAATTTGTGATTTATTTTTTTAATTCTTTTATTGTTGCTAACATGTCCTTATCTTTATGCTTTTTTAGATTAACATTACACATGTACATAAATAAAAACTAATCGAAAGTTAAAAAAGAAAATGTTCATAAGCGCTTTCCACTTTCCCATATGAAATAAATGCATAATTCATTTAATACTTAATAAAAAAATTATATAAAACATTAAAAAATTACTAATAACAAAACAATTTCAATGCACCTTATAATTAAATTATATAATTTAAAATTAATAAATCTAATCAACTTAAATTGGAGTGGAAACCACCATGTTACCATAACGATAATCTCCTATACATAAATTTAAAATATTTACAACACATTTGAATTATGAATATAAAAAGAATTGATCAACTCCTAATTTCAAAAAGTCCATTGAAATCAAATTCAATGACAAGCGTGGTAGACAAAGTTTCAAACTTAGCATCGAGAACACTGTAAGAAACCAGCCACCTTCTTTAAAAATAGGGGTTTCTTTGTAAATTTCGGCAGGAATACTGAACTTCGCTTGAATCTTGAACTTGGGACTACAGGAATTAACCTTCCCCAAAGTATGTGAATCATTGTAATGTTCAACGGCCTGGACGAAATCCTGAACACGACGACACATGGCCCTAGCGGCCCTTCCGCCCTCAATGCTACGGATACGGGCTTGAATCTTGAATTGCTTGAATCTTGAACTTGGGATTGCAAGGGCTGCTAGGATCCGACGTCATCTAGCCGTTGTGCATTATAATGATTCACATTTTCTGGTATTCCGACATGGCCGAACTGGATATTAACTATAAAGAATTAGTTGACACCAGGCCAAAAAGTAACAGTCCACTTTTACGTTAAATATATGGTTTTGTGTTGTTTGCACACATCAATGGATGATTGCCCTCACAGGAATCATCCCAGAGAACATCACAACATTGACAGAACTAAGAGCTGTCATTTTGAAAAATAACTATTTTTCAGGACCTATTCCCAAAGGATTTGGATCACATGTAAAAGCTCTTGAAGTGTTGGATTTGTCTCCAAATCTGCTTAATGAATCTATCCATCTTGATCTTGGCAACTTATCATGTTTGGATTTCTCGCTCAACTTGTTTGGAAACAGGATTTCTGGTACCATACCTACAGCATTAGGGCATCTTCTAGTGAATGCAACTATAGACCTTTCCCACAATAATCTGACTGGACCCATTCCACACCCATTCCACAGTAGAGTTAAACATCCCAACATCTTTCGCCTCCGAGCTTTCTATTGGGGTAGAGGAAAAACTGTTGATTTATGACTAGATTGAATTGGAATCTTGGAAAATGCCTATTATGGTGGATTATCTTATTCTCTTATTATTATTATTTTGTGTGTGTGTTTGCAGTTCATTCCTGCAAGGGTTTTTTTTTTATAAATATAGCCTTTCATTTTCCTACAAAATACGAGTTCCTTATGGATCCCCTGTTTTGTCAGTGTTGGTAACTACAAGATATTCAATGAGTTTTGATCCTAAGTCCTCGATGAACATTTGATCCCAAATCCTCCTTGAACATTTGCACAAAAGAATCTTGGATCTATCTCTGCAAGGTTGTTGTCAAACCTTGGTGGCGTTTGATTATTCTTCCAAACAGGTTGTAGGCTTATACACAAGTATCTCAAGGCTTTAAAATTGATCAAGTCCTTGGAATTGAAGCCATCCCCAGTGATGTTGATTTCTCCTTGCCTCTTAGAATGACCCTGTATGAAACTGTAGACTTTGAATAGTCTTTTCTATTTTTTCTAAAGGATACAAACATGACGAATGAGAAAATGAACAAAAGTGAAAGTTGCAATTTTTATTTTTTGGGCAGAAGCATCATAGATATGAATGAAGATTGTTACATCAAGGGACTAAAGAGCGATTATACAATATGCCCATCTCTATATAAGCAAGGAGAGTTAGAATATAGAGTTTGGTTCCAACTTCAAAAGTGAAAACGAGAAGTTTAGGAATAGGAATCAACTTTTTGTGATTTGCTGAATTGTTTGGGATTCTTCATCTTTGCTACTCCATAAAAACTTTTATTAAAGAAAACAATATCAGTGATTCTTGTTCAAATTTTGGATTCTGCAAAGTCTATCTTGGTTTTCTCTTCTCTAAATATATATCAACCCTTTTTGTTTCGTTTTAAATATATATCAACCCTTTTTTGTTTTGTTTCCAAGTGATGTTGTAGTGTATTCCATTTCTCCTTTATCTTTAAGATGGATATTTAACTTTTTGTTCACCCATTTTTCTGTGGTTCATTTAAATTGGATGTTTGTCATTTTTTCACTGGGTTCTTTGTAGTGTGTTATAATTAGCTATTCATAATTTTTCCCATTGCAAAATCAAATAATGTTTCTTTGTCCTCTTAAATAAAAGGAATCTACTAGTAGCTCGTGACAGTGGGGCAGAGTCTACAACAAAGTCTTCAGAAACTGGATATTTTTGTTTAAATGGGATTTAATGTGAACACGATCCAGATTTAAACAGGAACGCAACAAATTACAGAGATAACCATAAACACAGAGATGCAGTAGAAATAATACTTCATTTCATTAATGTAAAACACTGAAATATGCTTACAAACAGAATTGGAAATAAACCATCTAGGGCGATGGTAGCTTATCTCTGAAAAGAGATGTGGCATCTACATGTCTCTGAATTGTGTTACAATGAGGCTCGAAGGCCTATTTATTGTTGAGAAACAATGGAAAACCCTTAACATCCCAAAACCTAACCCTAGAAGATGAAACGCCAAATTTTGGGCCCTGTTTTGGGTAAGTTGGTACATCAACTTCCCGGGTCGTAACTTTAGCACCCGATCTTCGTTTGATGCGTACAATAGCTCGTTAGAAAGATCTATCCAAGCACTACAACTTTGGGAAGAGAAACATCGGTCCATGGACCCATGTTTCTCCCAGATTTCCCAAAAAAACATAGTTTAGGGCCTCAAAACAGCTCCAGAAGTTCAGGACCCGAAAAACTGCTAAAAATAGTAAATTGTGCTACAATTACGAAAACTGAAAAACTGAAAGAGACAGTTGTGGGGGTCCAAATGGGATATGTGGGTGGCCACCAAAATCCACCTGGATCATTCCTCAACCCTTAAGAAGAAATGGTCCCCATTGCATTGAGTTCCTCCATTTGCTGAACTTGGTCCCTGGTGAGCTGTTTCGCAATCTCGGATGTGTCCAATAATGGTGGGAAGCATGGTCGAGAGCCGTACACATTGAACACTTGGTGCAGGCGAAGGAATGGAGGAATGATGTGCTCCAAGGCATTATTTCCCACAGCCTTAGTAATGGTGTAAGGACCATGTTGGCGTGGTCGGAGCTTCTGATGGGCTCTTGTAAGGTGTTATTTCTGCAGATGCAACTAGACTTTGTTGCCCACCTGAAGCTTGTGTGGTACCCCTGTGGGTGAGGAGAAGTTGTTCCTGTGTTCTGTCATGACCATATTCCTTTGCTGCTGCTGCTGCGTGGAGGAACCCTTCGTAGGGGTCATGGATGTGGTGACGATCTTCCCCTTACTTTGGGAGCGAATCAAACTTAAAATGAATTTCCTAGTCTGGGAGATGAGCTTGTTGCCTTTCTTAGTAGAGATCAAAGAGGTGGCGGTAGGTGGGGCTACCTCTAGTATCTTGTATAATGAATTATCTAAAGAAATAATGACAGTGCGAGGCCTTGACTCATACACATCATGTCACCTCCACAAGTATGGTTGGCCTAAAAGTACATCACAAACATCCAAAGGCGTAACATCACACAATATCTCGTCTGTGAAGGGTTTGATGCTGTAGGGAAGGCGGCACTACTGGCGAACTTTAAGATCTCGTCCTTCATGAAGCCACCCGATATTGTACAACTGCGGGTGTGGTGTAGTCGGTAGGCCCAACTGCTTCACGACCTCTACTGAAATGAGGTTCTTTTGGTATTAAAGAGAGAGTCCATACAGGCTGGTAGAATTTTATGTTTGTGGAAAAACCTGTGAACAGTTTATGAAACCAACATTTCGGACTAGCTTAGTGAGTCCATCATCAGGGCAATGTGATTTGTATTTTGAGAAGAGAGAGCATGAAATTATGGAGCTATTAATAGTTATTTGAAAAAATATTTGATGTCTTTTTTAATGTCAGCCTGATTCATAATTATTAATTAATTAATTAATATATATATATATATATATATATATATATATATATATATATATATAGTGAATGGTTTAATTAATGATTGATAATATTTAAATGTATTCATTTGATTTAAATATAGTTATTTATTTATTTTATTTATTATTTATTATTATTATTACTATTATTATTATTATTATTATTATTGAATTGATTATGTATATATTTAAATTCATTTATTAATATTAATATTATTATTATTATTATTTTTATTTTTAGATTCTATGTTATATATATAAGTTCTTTGCTATGTATTTTTGAAGTAATAGTTTGAAGATTCATTTACGTTGACTTATTAAATTATATTTAAAAGGGAGTTAGATAGATTTATTTATTTATTATTCTATTAATTTGTATTTACTGCTTTTTTATTTTATTTAATAAGGGTTTCCAGGTGCTACTTAATTTTAGTCCGTCATCTCTATTCATGTTGTTGGAGGATTTCTCAATTTCAATTGCCTCTTTCACCCTTCTTTTTAAATAATGGTCTTCCTTGTGAATTAATTTTGCTTGTTCCATACAGATATAGTGTGAGGAAGAACATGCGTGCTCTGCCAGACCTGATTTTTCTGACCTGTTTCTTGTAATATCATTAATGTGTTCTTTTAATCTTATGCCAAAGGATCTCCCTGTTTCACCTATATATACTTTTCCGCATGAGCAGGGAATCGAGTATACTCCTTTGTGATTTTTTGGGTCTATTAAGTCCTTAGCAGAATCAAGCATGTTTTTTATGGTGTTAGGGGGCGTAAAGGCAACTAGGATGTTATGCTTGGCGAGAATTCTGGCAATTTTGTCTATGGTTCCTTTTATATAGGGTAAGGAGATTCTAGGGTTTTCAAGAGTTTTCCTTTTTTGGTTATTGGTTATGGATTCTTTAATTATTTTTTGGATAATGTGTTTCTGATAGCCATTGTTTATGAAGACCTTGTGGAGATGGTTAAGTTCTTCCTCTAGATGTTTAGGGTCAGAGATTCTGGAAGCTCTGGTAGCTAGGGTTTTGATGACACCAACTTTTTGCTTTGGATGGTGGTGGGAATTTGAATGAAGATATTTGTCAGTGTGAGTCTGTTTCCTGAAGACCTGGTGGCTTAGTTTGCCATTTTTCTTGGTAAGGAGGACATCTAGGAAGGGGAGTTGGTTGTCTTTTTCAATTTCAATAGTGAATTTTATGTGTTTAGAGAGGTTGTTTATGTGTGATAAAAATTCATTAAGTTTATCTAAACCATGGCTCCATTTAGCGAAAATGTCATCTACATATCTTTTCCATTCTTCAGGGGTAAAGGGGAAAGACCTAAGGGCCATTTTCTCAAAGTGTTCCATGTATAAGTTGGCAATCAATGGTGATAATGGAGAGCCCATTGCAACACCATGAGTTTGCTCATAGATTTTTCCTTTGAAACTGAAGTATGAAGATTTAAGGCAAATGCCTATTAGTTCCACAGTTTCAAGGTCTGTGATTTTCTTCAATACTTCTATGGCTTCATCTACTGGAATCATAGTGTAGAGAGACACTACGTCAAAGCTAACCAGTAGGTCATTGTCACTAATTTCTAGGTTTTTAATCCATTCTATGAAGGAAGCAGAATCTTTGATGTAAGAGGGAGTGTTACCAGATAAAGGTCTAAGTTTGTTTGCAAGGTATTTTTCTAACCAGTAAGTGGGTGATCCTATAGTGTTTACTATGGGTCTCAATGGAACTCCAGTTTTATGGATTTTAGGCACACCATATATTCTAGGGATGATGGCATTATTAGGTATTAACCTGTTCTTAATAGTAGAATCAAGAGAGGAGTTTTTAATTTTGTTACTCACTTGGCGAAGGATTTTGTTGCTAGGGTCCTTGTTAAGAACTCTATAGCAGCCACTCTTGTTAAGGTGTTCTTCCATCTTATTATCATAATCTATCCTATCCATAATAACAGTGGCATTTCCTTTGTCAGCTTTTAAAATTATAATGTTTTTGTTATTCTTGATGTTTTTTAAAGCTTTGGATTCTTCTTTGGATATGTTGCTAGGAGGAGGTCTGGCATTTCTGAGAATTCTGGCAACATCCTATCTTATTTCTTCTGCAACATTTTGATCAGTGTTTTTGATAATGACTTCAATGTTGCTTATGATATCATTTATAGGAATTTTGGCTGGAGATAAAGCGAAATTTAGACCTTTTTCTAGAAGCAATTTCAGGTTATCATCTAATGTTAGCTTTGAGAGGTTAATTACAGTTGAGTTTCTAATTGAGTTTCCAGTTTTGTTTACTGAATTTGTCGAGTTCTTGATGTAGTCAATGGCAGCTGCGTGGGGAGCTTCATTAGTTTTCTGTGTTGAGCTATTTAAATGGGCGCTGGATGGGGGGTAATTGATGTAGGTAGCAGCGAAGGTGGAGCTGTTGTCGCTAGATTCTGGATTGCGTGATGCTGAAGAGTTGGTTTCAACCTGCGCTGTCTCATGAAGATCCACATAATCATTGTTTATCTGCGTATTTATGACATGGGTGTTGCAGCACATACCTGAGATATGGGCGATATTATGCTGAGGATCCTTGTCTTCTTTCTGCACAGTACTATTGGAGAGAGCGCTGCCTGGGTGCGTTGTCTTGTCCAACTGTGTGAGGGGAGTATTATGCAGAACCATGTAATCATTGTTTTCATGCATATGTCTGACTTGCGTGTTGCAGCATATACCTGAGATATCGTTCAACAGCGTGACACAGTTTTGAGCAATATCATGCTGAGGATTCTTGTCTTCTTTCTGCGCAGGACTATTGGAGAGAGCGCTGCCTGGGTGCGTTGTCTTGTCCAGCTGCATGAGGGGATGTAGAGTAGTATCCTGCAGATCCATGTAATTCTGCGTATTTCTGACTTGCGTGTTACAACACTTACCAGATATGTATTGCGTGACACCGATTTGAGGATTGCCTTCTTTCTGCGCATGTATAACAGGAAGAGCGCAGCCTAGGTACGATGTGGAGGGAGAAAGATGATGGGAGGGGCTGGGCGTGGCCAGGATTAACTCAGAGTTGGAATGCCAGTTGGGTCTTTGCTGCACCTGAGTGGTGGAAAGATTTATGAGAAAATCTTCTGCATTATTATTGAGGTTAGTGTTTCTTAGGGTTTTAAGTTTTTTGGTTTTCTTTGCAAGAGTGTAATCAAGAAACCTCTCAGCTTTGGAGAAGGTGAAGGCATCTAAGTTCTGCCAAAAATCAAAGCAAAGAGTTGATGATAGTCGGAGATGCAAACCCATAAGTTTTTCAGATATTTTAATTAATCGAAATCTGGCAAATTTGATTTCATGTTTGATGAGGGTTTTACTAAGTTTATTGAAGACAGAAATGTTTCGACCATGTTTAAGGGGATGGCTACATTTGGTGAAATTTGGAGTGAGGTTTTCATCTCTACATTGTTTTAGAAATATGAGATTCGATAGGTTTCTAGCTCTGGAAATTCTCATCTTCTCAAAATTTAGAGCATTGTTCATTATGTCCCTTCCATGGTGGGACTTAATGGTGTTAAAGAGAGAGTCCATACAGGTTGGTAGAATTTTATGTTTGTGGAAAAACCTGTGAATAGTTTATGAAACCAACGTTTTGGACTAGCTTAGTGAGTCCATCATCAGGGCAATGTGATTTGTATTTTGAGAAGAGAGAGCGTGAAATTATGGAGCTATTAATAGTTATTTGAAAAAATATTTGATGTGTCGGCCTGATTCATAATTATTAATTCATATATATATATATATATATATATATATATATATATATATATATATATATATATATATTCTTTTGGTTGCCACTGTCGACAATGAATTGCAGCGGCGAACCCTTCACCCACATCTGTGAATGGAAAAGATGTTCCCCCTCCTCTAGACCGTCGGGCTCATTTTTCTAGATTTTGGCGGTGGCAACAGTGGCGCTAGGATCCGCATCAATGATCTGCTTCCCTTTGCCATCCCCCTTGTCAGGTTTTGGCTCAGGGTCGGAACATGCATCTGATTCGGAAGCCTTCAACTCAGCCACCAGCGACTGCTTGGTCTGACACTCGCTTGTGTTGTGAGTGGGGCTCTTGTGGAACTCACATCACTTCCCTGTATCCTTCTTCGGCTTCGTGGTGTTGTTCTTTTCTTGTGGCTTCGACAGGTTGTCTTGGGTCACCCCACCTTGGCTTTGTCCTTTGGGCTTTGGATTTGAAGATCCAAAGTCTCGCTTCTTCTATTTGAACTTTTCCTCGATTTTGACAGCGTATCGGTACACCGTGCCGAGCGAGGAGATGTTCAAGAACTCCATCTCTTCCTGGATGTATCTGTGCAGGCAGCCACGGTATTTGAGTACCAGATGTAGATCAGAATCTTTGATACCCAACTGTGTGCGAAGGGTATGAACAATGTTGGTGAACTCTGGCACATCTTAGTCCCTTCCCTGTCGCAGCGTGGTCCACTTTATGTATTTGTCCTCGTAGCTTTTGACAGGGTAGTATTTCTCCTTGATGGCATCCCGAAATGAATCCCAAGTGGGTGTGGCTGAAAATAATGAGCTCGTACTTTCTTTCTTCTGCTCAAAGTAGGTTTCCCACCAGTCCTTGATGTGGGGGGCTACTTTGAGAAGAGCGAAAACAATCTTTTCTCGACTCGAAAATTCATGAATAGAAAAATACCCATCTAGCAGATTTAACCATTTATCGAGGGCATCTGCATCTATCTGACACTCAAATATGGGGATTTCAAAATTAACTTGTACCTTAAACGATGTGGTGTTTCTAGAGTAGCTGTTGGAAGCCGATACGTCGCCCCTGGGTAGCCGCTGAAGGATCTGGGCGAAGTTGTCCATCATCGCGTTCCTTTGTCGCTCGAGGGCTTCTTCGAGCAAGATTTTGGTAGGATCTCCTGCCCCCACATCTTTCTTTTCATCCGCCATGGGAGGCCGTCGGGATTTGCGAGGCTAGTCTTGCAAAGGTTCGACCAATTCAAGCCCTAGCTCCTTATATCTCGACCTCGTTGGGGACATGCAAAGAAAAACAAAGAAAAAGCAGATCGCTCTGATACCACTAATCCAGATTTAAACAGGAACACAACAAATTATAGAGATAACCATAAACACAGAGATGCAGCGGAAATAATAGTTCATTTCATTAATGTAAAATACTGAAATATGCTTACAAACAAAATTGGAAATAAAGTAGCTAGGGTGATGGTAGCTTATCTTTGAGAAGATATGTGGCGGCTACATGCGTCTAAACTGTGCTACAATGAGTCTCGAAGGCCTATTTATTGTTGAGAAACAATGGAAAACCCTTAACATCCAAAAACCTAACCCTAGAAGATGAAACACCAAATTGTGGGCCCCGTTTTGGGTAAGTTGATACATCAACTTCCCTAGGTCGTAACTTTGGCACCCGATCTCCGTTTGACGCATACAATAGCTCGTTAGAAAGATCTATCCAAGCACTACAACTTTGGAAAGAGCAACATCGATCCATGGACTCGGTCCATGAACCCATGTTGCTCCTATATTTCCCAAAAAAACATCGTTTAGGGCCTCAAAACGGCTCCGGAAGTTCAGGACCCGAAAAACTGCTAAAAATAGTAAATTGTGCTACAGTTATGGAAACTGAAAAACTAAAAGAGACATTTGTGGGGGTCCAAATGGGATAGGTGGGTGGCCACCAAAATCCACCTGGATCAGAACACATCGTTTTCATTAGACAAAATAATGAAATTGTTTGAATTCAAACCGAAACATCTATCTTTTACTATCTTGGTAAAACTGACTTTTCATCCATTATGCCTCACTACCATTGAAAATAGCCCAGCTATACATGGTATCTAGAAAACATTGAAAATTTTAATGTGAGTTTTCTCTTGAAATGTCAGTGGAACAATGAAATTTTTTCTCCTGTTGTTAAAATGACTTCAATCAGAATTATTTTAAGTCTAGCGGCAGTAGAAGATTTGCATCTTGAGCAGTTAGATGTAAAGAAAACCTTTCTCCATGGGTGTTTATAGGAAAAAATATATATGCAACAGCCACGGGGATATGACATCAAAGGGAAGGAGAAATTAGTGTGAAAATTGAAGAAGAGCTTATATGGCTTAAAACAGGCTCCAAGGCAGTGGTATCTAAAATTTGACAAGTTTATGTCTGAAAAAGGTTATACTAGATGTCCCTTTGACCATTGTGTTTATCTTAAAAGGAAAAATTGTGGTAATTATATTATATTTTTATTGTATGTAGATGATAGGCTTGTTGCAGGGTCTGATATGCAGGAAATAAATGTGGTCAAAGGAAAATTAACAAATTCATTTGCAATGAAGGATTTGGGTGCTGCAAAACAAATCCTTGGTATGAGAAATAACTAGAGATAGGAAAAATTATAAATTAGCGTTGTCTTAGAGTGAGTACATAGAAAAGGTGTTGGAAATATTTAATATGCAAAATGCAAAACTAGTTAGTACATCTTTGGCTAGTCATTTGAAACTAAGTAAGGATATGTGTCCCAAGACTCAGAAAAATTATGTATGCAATGGTATGCACAAGGCCTGATATTGCACATGTAGTGGGAGTTGTAAGTAGGTATATGAAAAATCCAAGGAAAAAGCATAGGATGGAAGTAAAGTGGATTCTTAGGTATTTGAGAGGTACCACAAATCATGAATTATGCTTTTGTGGTTCAAACATTGCTCTACAGGGATATGTTGATGCAGACATAGTAGGTGATAAAGATAACCAGAGGAGTACCACAAGGAATATGTTTACTGTAGGTGGAACCACTGTTAGTTGGGTTTCAAAATTGCAAAACATTTTTTCACTTTCAACAACAAAAGTAGAGTATGTTG
Organism: Pinus tabuliformis; assembly: GCA_031772625.1. Taxonomy (NCBI): domain Eukaryota; kingdom Viridiplantae; phylum Streptophyta; class Pinopsida; order Pinales; family Pinaceae; genus Pinus; species Pinus tabuliformis. Next base: position 1,389,637,201 of record CM062818.1, on the reverse strand, counting down.
TTGCTACAGAGGCTAGTAAAAAAAGATTTGGTTACAAAGGTTTACATATGAATTGGGCAAGAAGCTAGAGATGGGCTGGTTATTCAGTGACAACGAGTGTGAAAAGAACTAAACATTTCATTCCAAGACTAAAAATATACAACTCAAGTACCATTTCATATGGTCAATGTTGGCAGATAGACAGTTGAAGCTAGAAAAGATACACATTAGAAAAAATCCTACAAATATGTTAACGAAAGTCATAACCAGGGAGAAACTGAGATTCTTTTCAATTTCAATTGGTCTTCAAGTATCATGGTGAAGATGAGAAATAATCGAGTTCAAGTGGAATCATTGTCTAGTAATTCAAGCAATGATGGATTTTATATAATCAGTCTCCAATTGAGATATTGTTGGGTGTGGAGCCTGATTATCTCACTGATTGTTTAAAGTTTTTTTTGTTTCAATCGCATTGGATCTGTTCTCACTCCAAAATTTCTCTAGAAGTTATTAAAGAAAGAAATGTTTAGAGGTAACCACAAAGCTACTTTGGAGATTAGGATCTAGCCTTCCTAATTCTCAAAGAGGGCTCTCTCTTTATGATTTAACTTTGTTTTAGTTAGTTTATTTTAGGCTAGTTATTGTTGCACTTGGGCTTTGATTTGAATTTGGGTGGTGGGATCACTTACTTAGATGAACAGAGGTTTGCTTTTACCATTGGGATATGGGGTCAAATGCTAGACAAACACGACTGGATCAAGTTCTAAAAACAATGTCTAGAGTGAAAGATAGTTGAGTTACTAAAAATCTCAAAGGCTGGATGGTGAAGTGGTTTCCAATAAGATCTAGGAAGAAATTAAGGGTTCCTTAGGCCGGATTATGAAGAGAATGAAAGAGGTCAACTAGGATGGGTGAGCAATAAAGGGTTCTCAAATCCAAATATCAGAGAAAAACATATAAATGATTAACTGTGCAAAACAAAGTGTACTTAAACAAATTCTGAGTTAAATTTCCAGTTAATTCATTCAAATTTGGATAAAATTTAAGTTTATGAAACACATAAGAAGGTAACAAAACCAGACAAAGAAAATACTTCACTGCAATAGCTCGTCTCGTGAATCCTGTAATGCAATCTTTTTATTACTTGCTCCAGTCTATCGACTTGAAAATTGGTACAAATAACCTTTAGGTTTAAGATCAAAATAACTCTACAAATGTATAGAAACCCACACTCAATACTTCGAATTATGAAGTATTTATACAAAAAGAATTTACAAAATATCCCAAACTGCCTTGGGAACTAATCTAGGAGAAAGAAATATCTTCATGCAAGAAGATAGAGACAATTATTGAACTGTTGTTTGCTATCCTTGTTATTTAGGTTCAGCTGGCTTCGATGTTTTGCCCTTTAATCTGCTTTTCTATTTGGTCTTCATGCTGGATGTTCTATTAACTTTGACCTTTCATCTAATACACTTTGACCTGGTTGACCTGTCAATATCCTTTTACTATGCTCTTTTATTTTTATTGTACATTTTATATTTTTATTGTGTATTTCTACAGTAAATCATTTAGTTTCTCCCATGTCTCAGGATCTGGTAATTGGATATTGAGTATCTTTCTGTAGATCTCATCTGCCTTTGTATACTTGGCAAAAGTAGGCTTATTAACGAAAAGGTGTTTTACCTCATGCTGGAGGTAAAACAAATTCTCAAAAGTTTGATATAATACTTTGCCAGTAGGTATGCCCTTCATGGATGAAGCATTCACCTGATCTCTGGCCACCTATCTGATCTTTTTATTATAGTCCTCATGTGTCATCAAGTTATCATTTATAACCAAGGGATTTGGTAAACCCTTTTGCCTCAATATTTCAAACTTAACCATTAATATGTCAGTGGCCAGTTGCATGGTTTGGCACTTATCCTCCAGGTTTAACATCAAATTCCTCTTGGTGAGGACTCTTTTAACTTCCATAATTGTACCTATTCTGTCAGGTATCTCTAATTCCTACAGCTCATACCTATTCTTGGAGTTGAGGAAGTGAATAATCCTAGCAGCTTCCTCTGGCATGTCTCCAAGTTCTGCTTTGACTCTTTGTATGGCTTCTGTAGCCTACTTTATTAAATCAATCTGTTCAAAAATAACCTCAATGGATGGCCAAATATCATTGATAGAGTCAATGATATTGGCCCATAGTTTCTTCTTAGCCTGACCTAGAGGTTCATTCAATGTCAGTTCATTCTAGAGGCTTTTGATTCGTTCATTCATCCTTGTAGGCTTCTGTTGTTCTTCTTTGTGCATGATTTGGGCAAGTTTGAAGTCTGTTTCAAGGCCGGTCACCTTCTCCTTAAGCATGTTCATCTCACTGGTCTGAATGGACATTTATTCCATTGATTTGACCAACCTGTTTACTTCATCACCTGTAGACTGTGTTGCTGATGTAGTTGGTGTAGATGCTGGCAGTGATGTGGCCTTTGGAGCAGTGGGAGCTAAGGATGCTGCCAAAGAAGAAGGTACAACAGTGGTAATTGTTGGGAAGACAGTTGCAGGGGCATCATCAAGACTAGATTGTTTTAGCTAAATCAAGCTATCCAATTCTTTCTCCATCTCCTTTAACTAATCATTTAGTTGCAGCATTAGGACCATCATCTCTTCATGATTGGTTTGGATTTCCAGGACCTCCTTTGTTTGTGGGTGTTGTAAATGAGGCAGCTTAAGTTGTTTCTTAAGAGTTGCTATATCCTCATTCTTCTTTTTGATCAATTTCTCAACAGCCTTACTATCACTTGGATCATGGCCCAGTTCAATGACCAAGTCCTCCAATGACTTGATCCTATTTTCTTTGGCCTATGAGGAGGCCTTCTCCAATTTATACTGGGTTGTTACATTATCTAGTGAATCCTGCAGCCTATGTGTAGCCATCTCCTTTCCTGTAAGGGTAGATTAAATCATTTCTCTAGCCTGTTTATGAAAATCTATTTGGTCAATGGGATGCACATCCCTGGCCAATACCTCAAAACCAGTCTTCTTGTAATCAACTGCGGTCTTTGGCTGCTGAACAGTGGGTTGCAAAAATGATACCTATATCTTTCCTACTTTGATGTCAAAGGCTGACATCAACCTGCTCTATTTGGCTGGTGTATGTTTGAAGTATTAGGCATATGTCTCTGCCTTCAACTTCTCATTCCTCATCTTTATTTCTTTGTACTTGTCTTTAATGTCCTTTTCTCTATCAGTTGATCTGATAAAGGAAGAAACCTCAACACTTTGTTGTTTCTCAATCATTTGAGTGTTGGAGGTTGATGGTTGTTGTGTTTCACCTAAAGTAGTTGTGTATTTTCTCCTCTGCCCCATTGTTTCAGTGTCAGTTATTTCCACTGATTCAATGTTCTCCTCCTGTTCAGATACAGGATTCAAATTGGGCCTTTTTCTGAGCTCAAACGGCTCATTTGTAGTCTCCATGGCAGAACTGGAACCCTTTTCCCTATTCCTCTTTGGATTCTTCTCCTCATTGGCTGGGGTCTATAACACATGAGGAATATTCATTGGTTCCCCTAGTTTTGGAACCTGCAGGAAAGAGCTCTGGTCAATTTTCTTTTCTAGATCAATGAGTGTGTTTTCAACATCCACAACTATGTTATCCATGTCAATCAATGTATTTTCCAACCATTCAGATTGGTTGGAAAACTATTCAATGTTAGGTTTTGGGTGGTGGATGAAAGGTCCCAATTTGATCGTGAGTCTTAGTTTGTTTATGACCCCATGAGGGTCATACTTCCATATGAATTTGTTGCTAAATTTCATCTATTGTAGTATCTTGTTAGCCTCTGGCCCAGCCTCTCTGTTATTGCAAATGAATGGGCCTGATTGGTTTTTCATTTTAAACTTGGTCTTCTTCCTAGCAGATAGGAAGTACACCTCATCAGAGTTGATGATTTGTCTGAAATACTCAAGTGAAAATATCCTCATAGGGAGGTATTTGGGATACTTATAAGGGGCTAATTGGCAGCCATAAACCCTAATTTCAATGTGGTTCTGGTACAGGTACTAGTCTCCCACCTTGTTGCTCTTAGCCAACTGTAGCACCCTCTTGATTTCTTGGCTGATTCTAGGTTGAGTGTTACAGGTCAGCATGTTCATAACTGGATATACAAATGAATCTATGAAGTCTTTGTAGGTAAATGCTGTGGAGTATTTCTGGATCAAGGGTGTCCAATAAACCACCGATCTCTCTTTTCCCTTGGTATCCAACTTCTAGATGTTTACAGGGAACTTATCTACTTGGTAATACAAAAATATGTGAAATAACACTGAAGAGTACTTGAAAGCTCTTTCAGTGGGAATTCTGGTGAATTGTGCATGAATTATGTCTGGAATGAACCGAGCATAATTATACATGACAACATGAGGCTTGCCTGGGGTAAAAATGGACAGGAAGGCTAGGATGGCCTCATCTAAATGCTCATCTGTGGTATATCCTAGGATGCAAGAGAGCATGGTGATTATATGTTTGCTTGTTTCTAAAAAAATAGTGACAGCATAGGGTAGGGTATGTGTGGGAGTATGGCGGTCTTCAATGATGAAAGTCTGTAATATTTTCCTTATCTTAACCAGGTCTTGTGTGATGTATAAGTCCAATAGGTCTCCAATAGATAATGGGGTCTCATTAGGGCTAGATTGTACTTGCAACATTTGGTTGATAGAATCCGGTGTAATGGTAAATAAGAGTTGTTGGCTTGGGGCAACAATAGCCCTTTGGCTAGGGATATAACATGCATGACATTCTACCATTGACAGGTCCTCCTGGTAGATCTCATCCATCTATCTCTCTCAAGAAAAATGCAGTGTTACCCCTATAACCATAAATGACATAAGGGCCTTGTCATAGGAAGTCAAATTTTCCATGTTTTCCCTTATCTTCTCTTCTTGAATCCCATTTAAGAAATTTATCACCTATGTAAAAATCATCAGATTTTGCCTTTTTATAAAAAATATTCTTGATTTTATCCTGGATTACTTGTGATTTTAGATAGACTTCTTCTCTGGTTTGTTGCAAGTGTATGGTCTGATTTATCCTCGTCTAGATATCTTCTGGTTCTACCTACAATTCCTGGATGATCTTCATCACTGGAACTCTTAAAGATGATGGAAAAACAACATCCATTCCATATGCCATCTCATAAGGAGATATACCAATTGGCTTTTCAGTAGTTAGTCTCTCTGCCCAGAAGGCATTGACCAACTTTTTGTTCCATGTATTTTTGTTGTCTTCCAGTAATTTCTTAATGATATTGACCAGAATTTTGTTAGAGGATCCTGCAAGTCCATTACCTTGAGGGTAATAAGCAATGGAATGGCCAAGGGTGATGTGATATTTGTTACAAAGTTCTACCATTTTCTTGGATTTAAAAACAGTTGCATTATCAGTAATGAGCTTTTGGGGGCATCCAAATCTTGACAAGATATTGTTTTCAAGGAATGAGAAAATGATAGACTTTGTGGCTTGTATAGAAGGGATGGCTTCTATCCGTTTGGTGAAGTATTTACTGGTTGTCAAAATCCACTTATGCTGAGCTGAGGATACTGGGTGTATTTCTCCAATGAAGTCTAAAACCCCATTGTTGAAATAGCATTTCTGTGGAGATTGGTTTGAGAGGTAAGGGCAAAAGATTCTTTTTCCCTCAAATATCTGACATTTATGACAGGAGGTCACATGTTTCTTAACATCTGCAAAAAGAGTGGGCCAATAAAAACTAACCCTCAGGATTCTATTAGTAGTAGTTTTCCAATACAAGTGTCCTCCACAATCTCCTTCATGAAATTCTTGCATAATTTTATCAGATTCATCTTTCAGTAAACAATTCAAGAGAATACCACCATTTTCTTTCCAAAATAAAGCATTATCTATGATACAATATTTCAATGACTTCATTTTCAAACATCTAGCTTTAGTTATTTCTAAACCAAGAGGAGCTTCTAAGTTCAGTAATACAAATATGATATCTGCATACCAAGGTGAATCTGTAAAAGGTTCACTGATCTGTGGAGTCACCATCTCTTCCTGATCATCAAGGGCACCAATGAAATTTATATCTAGGAGGTCTGACAGTTGATTCAACAATGAGTTTGGCTAAACCTTGGCCTTTGATAAGTTTAGTAGGCTTTATTTCTATGTCATATTCCAAAATAGTGGAAATCCAGTTGCCTCTCTTTCCTTCAGGCCCATTTTGTGTCAAAATGTCCTTTACTATTGAATTTGGAACATAAGCAATGATGTGAGAATACAAAATATACACTCTGAAATCTTTGATAGCTTTTACTAAAGCTAATGCTTGTTTTACGATTATGTTGTATTTGAGTGCGGCATTTATGAAGGATTTACTGAAAAATGCAATTGGTTGTTCATATCCATGGTCATTCTTTTGCAACAACACTATTGCAATAGTATGTTCTGAAGCAAAAGAAAAAATTATAAAATCTTCCTAAAAATCATGACTTACAAGGACTGGAGTTTTGATAAGGGCTTCCTTGATGGATTCAAAGGACTGTTTTGTCTCCAATTTCCATTTAAGTGTTGAATCTTTTCATAACATGCTATTTAGTTCTCTAATCAATTCTGCTAAATTTGCAATGAATCTCCTAAGAAAATTTATCTTACCTAAAAATGACTATAATTCTTTGATGTTTCTAGGATGGGTGCTGGTCAAGGTTGCCTCCATTCTAATATGATCTATTTTAATTCCATATTTGGATATTATATGTCCCAAGAGTTTCCCCTCTTCAAGACTAAAGAGTGTCTTTTTGGGATTTAAGGAAATCCCAATTTTCCGCGTTTGATGAAAACTCTTCCCAGGTGATCTAGGTGTTCATTATCAGATTTAGAAAAGACTGTGATGTCATCTTGGTAAACCACTAGGAAGTCATGGATATCCTTGGAAAAAGCTATATCCATAGCTCTTTGAAATGTTGCTCCTGCATTCATTAATCCAAAAGGCATCTTCAAATACATGAAGGTACCCTAAGGAGTAGTAAATGCCATTTTGGCTTGGTCCTCTGGTTGTATCCAAAAAATCCATCAAGCAATGAAATTCTGGATGAGCCTACTACCCTCTGAAGGATATGGTCCATTTTTGGTAGAGGACAGTTGTCTTTTAATGAGACCTTGTTTAAATTTCTGAAATCAACACAAAGTCTTATTTCTCCAGTCTTCTTCCTAGTAGTGACTAAGTTTGAAACCCAATCTGAATATCTAATGGGGGCTATGATTTGGGCATCATACATTCTTTTTACTTCCTTCTCAATAGATGGAATAAGAACTGGATTAATTCTCCTAAGTTTCTATTTAAAAGGTTTATGATCTTCTTTAATAGGTATTTTGTGTTGAATTATGCTGGTGTCATAAGACTTCAAGTCTTCACAACTCTAGGAAAAAACATCTTGAAACTCTTTACACAGATTTATGTATTTAACCTTTTCATCTGGAGGTAAGGCTTTTGATATTTTAATGAGTTTTGGCTTTTCCTCAGTTCCTATGTTACATTTTTCTATATCTGCTCTTAAAGGCTACATTTTTTGTTTCCTAGATACATCGTTTGAGTCAAACAAATCTTCTAATGGGACTAATCCCTTGGGCAAAAAATTATTTTTAAGGTTCAGAATTTTGGGATCATCATTCATTATTTCTTCAATTTCTACATTTTCTAAGTTATCTATTTCTACTTTAGTGAATTTAGTGGGTTTACCCATATCTAAAATATTTACATCTATGTCACTATCTATGTTATTTTCTAATGTACACTCTGTATCTATTTTACAATTCTGAAACTCACCTTCACCATTTATGAAATCATAAATCTGAGAATCCTGTGAGAAGATCTGCCAATACTTCAAATTGTCTGGTATAACAAGTCTATGTCTCACTTTTGCAATGTACTAATGGTTGGGTTGAAAGGGCAATTTGTAGGTACTAGCAAAAGTGGCCAGACTGTGGGCCTGCATATTTTTTTTTCTAGAAATGGCAGCGAAGTTTGTTTCGAGGAGGTCTTTAACCAAATCTAGGACAGTCTCTATATAGTAGCTAAGTCTGGGATTGTTTATAGAGCATTCACCATTAATTTGTTTAATAATCAGTTTTGAGTCTCCCATTATAGAAACTCTTTTGGCTCCAAGTTTTCTAACCATTTGTAACCCTAAGATTAGGGCTTCATATTATGCCATGTTATTTGTGCACTTGAAGTTTAATCTAAATGCATGTCCTTCAAAATGATTATTCTCCATATTGTGAATCCACACTCCCGCACATGCCCCTAACCTATTCACAGATCCATCAAAATCTAGATGCCATAGGGACTCATGAAAAATGTTTTCACTATCAGGGGCTTTTATATTTTCTTCTACAACTACAATTTGATTGTTGTCATGTTCTGAATTGTACAATATAAAAGAGTCCATATCAGAATGCATGGAATATATAAGGAAGTTTTGTGGTTTTTCTGCACTACTCACCATGTATTTCATCAATATCTCTCTATAAAATTTCCTTTGTTAGCCAAAAACATATATGGTGTCATATGACATATCTAACTGTAAAGATCCCTGCAATTTGGTTCCCCATGGGCAAGATAATAACATTCCATATTTGGGTGGGATGTCTGCAACTACTATGTCCATCACAATACTCTTTGCTAGGCACTGGACTAGAGTTACACATAAATCCTTAATCAAACCAAGGCATTTAACTTGGCTAGAGTCAAAAGAAAACAGGTCCTTATATGGCCTGGTGATATCTAAGTTTAGTCTCTTCATGATTGTTTTTGGCATCAAGTTATGGGATGCCCCTGAGTCTAGCATAGCATTATGTAATATTTTGTCATGAATGTTCAGGCTAATGTAGAAAGGAGGGATTCCCCCTTGCTAATGAGTACCATTCACCTCAGGGCCAAACAATAATTCAAGTTGATCATCGTTCAAATTGAAAACATCTTCTCCCTCTCCTATATTTAAAGTTTCAGTTATCTATGATCTATAGGATTCATTTTTTACTAATTCGGTCAAAGGAACTGATATCTTTAATTTTGCTATTTCTGGCTTGAGGTTGAAAGGCAGTTGAGGTTTGTTTGTTTGGATGAGATATTCCTTAACAAATGCAGTTTGTGTGTTTTTATCTTGTTTTTCAATAATAGGCAATTTAGTCTATGTTTGAGTTGTTTTTCTTTGATTTCTCTTATCTGGATTGATTTCAGTAACTGTTTCAATTTGAGCTTTAGTGGAGGTTATATCTACAATTTTTGGGGTAGAAGTCTCATGTGTTCCCCTAGGGAGGATTTGTAAAACTTTGGTGATAGGAGCTTATGTTATCTTTTTAGTTTGGGTTTGGATTGATCTCTTAGTGGGAGTTTCATTTTTCTTTTACTTCTCAAGCTATATTGTTTGTGAACCTCATATATAGTTGATTCCTAACCTTGTTAAGTCAAAGGACTCACCAGATTCTAACTACAATTGTTGTAGCATGTACAATTCATGTTCTTCTTGAGTAAGAAAAACAAGGTTTTCATTTTTTATTCCTAATACGTTTATCTGGATGTCATCCTCACCTTCATGGCTTTGTAAACCCTCAGAATAGTTTTCCTAGAAGGGAGGCCTAATTTGCTGATCTGGTATAGCATTCTTTCAAGTGTTAGGATTCTTCTTGAAGTTGGGGTTTCTTATTAGGGGTGGCTGTTGATTCTCCCATTGAACTTTTTTTTCCATGTTTTCTAATCTATCCATTATTTTCTCTACACTATTTGCTAAAATATATATTTTACCATCAGAAGTGGAGGTTTATTCTTTAATTACAAATCTCTTTTCATTTCTGATTCTAGCTTTCTTGGCTAATAAGTTGGCCTCTACACTAACAACATTACTTTGCATTTGTTCCAATGTTTTACGATTTCTTTCCCTTAATTGGTATGACATGTCAGTGTCAAACCCATCAGGGAATTTAATTAATTCTAGGTCAGGTGGATGTTGGGTTGTGGTATATTCTTTCAACGACTAGCCCATGTAGTTAAGCAGGGGTTAGAGGGGGGGAGATCACAGGGGGTTTGAGGGGCACCCGTAACCCCACTTTATGGGGTTCGGGGCAGCGCCCCTAAAAATTTTGGTTTTGGACCCCTATGCTAGGTTAGGCGGACCCACCTATGGTTTTGTGCATGATTTTCACACATGTTTTTTGGATGCGATTGTTTTTCGGTCCATGGTTTTGGATGCGATGGTTTTCGGTCCATGGTATTGGACACGATGGTTTTCGGTCCATGGTATTGGACACGATGGTTTTCAGTCCATGGTATTGGATGCTTTGGCATGTATAAATATGTATTGTAACATTGAAAGGAACATAATGAAAAATCAAGCTGATAGTCCCAGTTTTGGGATCCAGGGAAAAATCTCTATGTATATGTGTTTTATGTGTTCTGCTCTCGCATTGTTTATTTTCTGTGTTTTAGAATTCGTATGCAAGTAATTTCTGTACGAGGCTAAAACCTACATTTGGTATCAGAGCAGTTTTGGCTTCAAGGGGACACGTTTGTTGCTGAGGGGTTTTGCTCAAGTCTGTGGTAGACCCTGTTTAGTGGGAGATCTGTGAGATCGATTCTAGTGGTGAAAGAAGATGGTGAGTAGTGGAAAGATAGAGATCGAGAAATTTAATGGTCAGAGTTTTGAGTTGTGGAAACTCAAGATGGAGGATCTGTTGGTGGATAAAGATCAGTGGATCACAGTAGATCCATGTACTAAACCAACGGGAGTGTCCGATGAAGAATGGAAGAAGTTGGATTGGAAGGCAAAGAGCACAATACAATTGTGTGTCTCAGATTCAGTATTGTTGAATGTATCAGGGGAAGCTACGACGAAGGCTTTGTGGGACAAGTTAGGGATTTTGTACCAATCTAAGTCTCTAGTGAATAAACTGTTCCTGCGAAAAAATTTGTATTACCTGAGGATGAAAGATGGAGACTCGGTGACAGAGCATCTGAATGCATTTAATACTGTGGTACATCAGTTAGCATCTGTTGATATTAAAATTTCAGATGAGGATAAGTGCATCAGTTTGTTGTGTTCTCTACGAGATTCGTGGGATAGTCTGGTTATTGCAATAGGTAGCAATGCAATTGCCTTGCAGTTTGATGAAATAGTCTCAGCCTTGCTGACGGAGGAGATGAGACAGAAAAATATGGAGAGCCAGAATGGTGATGCCTTGTCTATACGAGGATGGTCCCAAAACAGAAACAAAAATAAGTCATCGAGTGGGAGATCTAAATCTAGAGGGAGATCTAAATCTCCAGGAAAACTTGTAAAGGTGGTGTGCTGGAAATGTGGAAAGGAAGGCCACTTCAAAAGGGACTGTAAATCTAAAGCTCCTGACAAAGGAAAGGGATCTGATGAGGCTCCTTCTGCAGAGGCAAAAACCACCTCAGATGAAGGTGGGGATGTGTACTTGGCTTCTTCAAGTACACATGTAGTTCATGAGGCATGGTTGATTGACTTAGGTGCATCCTTTCACTTCACTCCCCATAGAGAGTGGTTCTGCGAGTATGAGAAATATGATGGTGGTGATGTCTTCTTGGGGGATGATAGGAAGGCTAAAATCGTTGGTCGCGAAAAGGTAAAGTCGAAGTTGCAAGGTGGAAGAGTTAGAACACTTCTGGGTGTTCTACATATTCTTGCATTGGCTAGAAATCTAATTTCTGTAAGCAAGTTGGATGATGCAGGTGTAAAAACAGTGCTCGAGAAGGATACCTGCAAGATGGTTTGAGAAGCACTGGTATTGATGCGGGGATTTCGGATTTGAACTTTGTACAAGATGCAAGGTAGCACGATTGTTGATGGGTGCAACAATTCTGTGGTTCCTGAAAGTGGAGCAGAAAATCTAGTGGTCTCTGGAGAGAAGACCATGTTGTGGCATCAAAGGCTTGGACATATTGGAGAGAAAGGCCTTCGAATACTTCATGGTAAAGGTATGGTAGAAGGTATGAGTAATAGCTCTCTGGATTTTGATTTCTGTGAAAATTGTGTATATGGGAAGCAGAATCAAGTGAGTTTCCCCTCTGGTAGTAAGAGGGCGAAACAGATATTAGAACTTGTGCACAGTGATGTGTTTGGACCTGTGAAGGTTCCATCACTGGGTAAGTCTATGTACCATGTATCATTTATAGATGAGTTCTCAAGGAATACATGGATATATTTCCTTAAGAAGAAATCTGAAGTCTTTGACAGGTTTAAAGAATTTAAGGCTTTGGTGGAAAACCAGACAAAGAAGAAGATAAGGTGCTGAGGATAGATAACGGTGGAGAGTTTTGTAGTAAGGAATTTGAATAATTCTGTAAGAAGTGTGGTATAGCACGGTAGAAGACTACTCCATATACACCTCAGCAAAATGGAGTTGCAGAAAGAATGAATAAGACGTTGATGGAAAGGGCAAGAAGCATGCTCAGTGGTGCCCGGTTAGGACAGGATATCTAGGCAGAGGCGGTGGATACTGCATGATACCTGGTCAACAGGTCACCTTAATCAGCGTTGGAGGATAAGACTCCACAAGAGGTATGGATTAGTAAGAAACCATTTCTTTCACATCTGAGGGTATTTGGATGTGATGCATATGTACATGTTCCAAAGGAGAAACGAACCAAGTTGGATAGTAAATTTGAAAAGTACATCTTTATTGGGTATAAGGATGGTTTAAAGGGTTATAAGCTTTGGAACCCAGTCACACGGAAGGTTGTGTATAGTTGAGATGTGGTGTTCAGAGAGGTGAAAGATGTTATTAAACATGAAGTTCAACGAAAGGAACCTGAGAAGATAAAGTTTGAGCTAAAGGAGGAAGAATCAGACTCTACAGGAGAGGAGGAATTAGAAGATGAAGAGCCACAAACTCTGGTTGTGAGAAGATCAATTTGAGAAAGAAGGCAGCCTGAAAGGTATAGTCCATCTGCTTGCTTTCTGTTCACATTTTCTGGTATTCCGACATGGTCGACCTGGATATTAACTCTAAAGAATTAGTCCCCGCCCAGCTCTTGAAGTATTGGATTTGTCTTCAAATCTGCTTAATGAACCTATCCCTCTTGATCTTGGCAGCTTATCATGTCTGAATTGCTCTCTCAACTTGTCTCGAAACAGGGTTTCTGGTACCATACCTACAGCTTTAGGGCATCTTCTAGTGAATGCAAATATAGACCCTTTTCCACAATAATGTGACTGGATTTTGCCCATCATAGATCCTACTCTTCGACCAAAGGTTGAAGGAAAGGAAGAATTCTCAGTATCTCTGGGGATCCTACTCTTCGACCAAAGGTTGAAGGAAAGGAAGAATTCTCAGTATCTCTGGGGATTATATTGATGAAGGAGGTATTGAATTTTCCAGAAAAATTGCCATCAATCACAACAGATTAACCAATTTTTTTTACATATGTACCAATCACAACCAGATTAACCAATTCCTTTTACATATGTAGGAAAGCAAAAAAATAAAACCTATAAAAATTAGGATAAAAATATTATTGTCTTTGTATTAGTAAAGCTTATTGAAATTAACATAATGGTATCACTGTCGCTATATTTAAATTTACGAAACTAACATAATGGTATCCAATATAAAAGTGAATTGCTGCCTGCATGCATGCCAAAAGAAGTCTGGAAATTTTTCCTACCAACGTAGTGAATCAGGAACTTTAGGAACGTAGTGGTTGCAGTAAGGTTGGCCTGGAAATCACATTCACCCCTGAAAAAGGATGGAGCAAAAGGATTAGGGTTAGTAATAGCCAAAAACAAATTAAATAGTGAAACTAATTAAATTTGATTGCCTAAACATTTTAAAGCCTGATAAGAAAACACAGAGCAAAGTTAAAAACCACCTTGAAGAATAGAATAGTTACCTGGCTCAATTATGGTTGCTATAGGAAATCTGGATTGCCGCAAAAGACTGACCTTAACAGTCGTCCTAAGTTTTTCATTAATTTCAATGATTGAAAATCTTAAATCATTTTCATCCCCGATATAATATATGACCAGCTTCCCATTTACAGCCATAAACTTTGATCTAGAGGCATTTTCGTGAAAACTGGGGTCAATCCCTTGTAACTTAAGCCAAACATCCTGATCCTGATCATAAGCGCCGATGGATAGTTGGCCATCCACAAAGTGAGAAGTAATTAACATGTTCTGCACAACAGCGGCCGTGCTCAAATCCCTCCAGCGACTCATCAAATTCTGTGAAACTTGAGTCCAAGAATTAGACATCACGTCAAATGCAATTCCATTACCAAATCCTCGCATAATTATTTTCTTTCCCAAAACAGCAGACGTCAATAGTGGGAAAAGATCTGCAAAATTTTCTTCGTTTAAGACTTCAGACGCAGGTATTGGCGTGGGCGTCCATGTATTAGCAGATACATCGTACACTTCACCCCAATCATCCAGTCGTCTCTCGTGCCCTCCGAACACATAGACTTTTCCATCGATAGAGGCTGCAACGGCCCCGTCTCTCGTCTTGATGGTGGAATAGGTCTGAGACCAGTTAATCAACACTGGATCAAAGAACTGAAAAGATTGACTCGTTGTACCACCTATAACAAATAGCTTACCATCGGAGACTGTGCCCGCAGGTGTCTGGCCGGTGATCATATGATGATTTGGCAGACGCACATACGTGTTCTCATAAATGTCTAGGGCAAGAAAACGTTCGCTCTCTGAAAAGGCTGCGTAGACCCAATAACAGTTTCCATGGTCCTGCATCCTTACAAAAGCATTCATGCTAACCATTAATGGTCTGGGATTAAAAGTAGATACAAATGAAGAAAGGGATAGGGACGACGAACTTCCAGAACCATTATCCTCATCTTCGAAACCGATGGCTCCGCGGGACGAACTTCTTCCCCTACCGCTACCCTCTTCATTCGAAGGAATGGCTCCACGAGATGAATGGCTATCCTCGTCTTTCGCACTAATGGCTCCACGGCATAGGCAGTTTCCCATGATACCGCTGAGTTTTGCCTCCCAAACGCCAGAGAATACTGTTATCCCTTGTAAATTGCTTCGCTCTGAGGCCGAGGTTTATAATGGGCAAACATCAAAATTTCATCTAAAAACATTTATGCAAATATGTTTGATACTTTCAAAAATTCAAGAATGTATCTTAAAACAACCTAATATGTTATTCAATCAAATATTTCCGTTAAAGATGAAGAACCGGAAACCCCATACATCCAAATTACATCACCTCAGTAAATGAGCAATTGTTTTAGTCATATGTGTCTATTTGCATGAAAGTAATTGTTCAAGTTGGAAGACACTATATGGGAGACACTATATTGGATGCGGGGTGTTTCTATTTCCCGGGTAATTATAGTTTTGTTTTTTCTATAACCTAAGCTTGTTTGTTGTGATTTGAAGATAATATACCTGGAGAAATGTGGATCATATGTATAAATCGACATGTGGTTCTAGATGATTACTCTTTTTATTTTGTACACCTGATTATATATGTCCCCTGTTTATATATGGTTTATCTTTCTGGGCCATTATATGTGGAATATGATGTATAGAATAGTGTAGTTTACTGGATGGGTAGTGAGATGCTCACTTAGGAATGCTTTATGTTGTATCTAATATGGTTTCTGAAATGACAAAATATGCAATATGTTTTCATATGGAAATATATATTTGGTATATTTTTCTGGGCTATTATGATGACGATGGTTAGCGTCCATTGAGACCAAATTTTGGTTTATCAGACCTAAAGAAACCAATTATTTTAGTTTGATATAAGATTTTATTCCTATGCTCAAAAAGCAAGGAGAGAAGCCTCCCGAGCTCACTGTAATTTTGACAAGGTAAAAAGCTAGGAAGGTGAGTATTGCAACAAAGATTTTGAAACTGTGATCTAATGTGGTTGTACGTGGGGCACTCTAAGAGGAAGTGATTTTCATCCTCGACATTCGTATTCTCACAGAGATGGCGGAACCTTTCCATCCATGGTGTTTTGGGCACTGCAGGACCTTTCCATCCATGGTGTTTTAGGAATGGCGGAACCTTTCCATCCATGGTGTTTTAGGAACTGCAGGACCTTTCCATCCATGGGGTTTTAGGAACTGCCCAACGACCCGTTTCACTATGGAGCTCATGAGAGTTCGTTCTAATCTTGGCTATATTAATTTTCTTCTTTGAGCTAGTTAAAACAGAGAGATACTTTTGATTTTCTAGGGTGGGGTTGATGACCTCCTTATAATATCTTAATTTTCTTTTAGCTGCCAAATCTTTCTCAGGCCACATTTTTTCTTTGAACTTAAGAAGTAACAATATTTTTAATGTTATTAATGTTTTGCAATGCAACATTCTGGTAGATCTCCCAATGGTTTAACCAGGCGTTGGTGTCTTTATACCAACCTCGTTTGAGCCTTAGGTGGTTTTGGCTGGAATTTAAAGCTAGATTAGGATGTCTATGGTCCCCTATGTTATTGAGCTTGTGCTTGTACAACCGAAGTCTAATCATAGCTGAGCTCTCAACAGGGGGAAGACCCACTTGGTGTGTTGCTTTTAATTTTGAGATTATACGTTATAAAACCCTTATATGTGAAATATGATATATAAAATATAATGTAGTTTACTCAATAAATAGTAAAATACTAGCTTAAAAATGATTTATGTTATATCTGATATAGTTCTTAGAATGACAAAATATGTAATATGTTCTTATATACAAATATATATCGCTTTTTTCGTACTCAAAAAATTTGTTGGATTCATAAGTTTGTCTTACCATGAAACCTGCTAATAGACTAAGGTGTTTTAAATAAGAAATATAGTGCGTCTTAAGGTAACTCGATTATTATTGGAAATTATTTATTTTCACGTTTAATTAAAATAGCAAATATTAAAATTATGAAAAAAAAGTGAAATAATAAAATGTTTATACTGAAAAATTGAAATAATAGTGTAAATAATAGTGTAAAAATTTATGAGTTTGATTGCGTGTATGTTAATTTTCAATGACGACTCAAAATATTTACTATTTATTAGATTTTTTTTTACATTTTAATGTTTATTTATAAAAATTAAAATATTAATCTAAAAAATTATCAATTTGATTGCGTGTATGTTAATTTTCAATGACTACCAAAAATATTTACTATTTATTAGATTTTTCCACTTTTTAATATTTATTTATAAAAAATAATAGCGTTTACAATATTTTTTTATATAATTAAAAAATAACTATAAGTGTTAATTTACAATATAATTCAGTTGGAATGGATATGTTAATTTTCAATGGCGGCCAAAGATTTTTCCCACCCCTTCATATTTATTTATAAAAAACAATAATCTTATTATATTTTTACATAATTAAAAAGTAATTAAAAGTGGTAGCGCTCTAAATAATAAATATCAGTGGTAGTGTTCTTAATAATAGGTCCAAGTTGTTGTTATTGTTTAAGTATTTGACTATTAATATTAATTTTAATTTGGATTTTGATATAAATCTAAAATTTCATAAGATATTTATGATTATTTTCAATATAATAGAGTATTATTTTTAAGCATTTTTAAAATTTCATAAAAAATATTATTGCATCAATATGGTGGTGTGATAAAAAATTAGATAATACAAAAAATTAGAAATTATAAGTAGAAAGAGAAACTGAAAAATAGTTATTGTTAAAATGAAAATAATTTTTTTCTAAAATTTATATTAAAATTAAATATTGGACAATTTGCAAACATGATATTAGAGAATATGTCATTTTTATAAAATTATGCAACAAGAGAATATGTCATTTCTATGACACCAAAATGTCTCAATATATAAATTCCTAAACAACAAATATCCAAATTCTATTTCAATTTTAAAATATTTAACCTTCTCTACAATCTTATAATAATCCTCTTCATGATACCTTTTAATAAAAATAAAATAAAATTTAAAAATATTAAAATACAAATCTATTTTAAATTTAATAAATATTCATAATTATCATCATTATTTATTAGTTAAATAATATCCATACAAGTTTTAAATAAACAATCTTTCATACACATAGATCCCTAGTTTTGAAAATTCCCAAATAAAAATATTTCAAAGCTTATTTCTTTATAGAGTACCATGTATTCGAGAAAATATAGACTTGTATTTTAAAATTAAAGATTTAATTAAAAAACATTCAATTTCATATATTTTATTTGATATATTTTAATAGTTTTAAAATAAATAAATAAAACTAATATTTTAAATTTATAATATAAAATTTTAAAATATATTTTAAATTTATAATATAGAATTTTAAAATATTTTAAGTTTACCTGGTATATAGGAACACTTTTTTTATTAAATAAATTGTATACTATAATATTATCAATGTTAAATTATTATAACGCGAGGAGATGACAAATAATGAGGCCGAGTTATGGGCGATTCACCAAGGTTTGAGAATTGCGATTAGAAATGGCTATAGAAACCTGGAGATAGAAGGAGACTCTCAGATAGCAATTGAAATCCTAAAGAAACTTAATAACGGGAAGAACTGGGAGCAGGTCACCAATAGCTGGCGAACGGCAGGGATTGTTCAAGAAATGGCGGATCTTCTAAAAAGAATTGACTATAAAATCTTTAATCATGTGAAAAGGAATGGAAACCGAGCGGCAGATTTCCTTGCGAATTGGGGTTGCAAGGGTCGAAACGACAAGATAGACAATCAGTGGAGAACGTTGCGGCCCAACAAAGAATGGGAGGAATTGGCCGGTATTATTAATTATGACCATGAACAAGCAACGAATGAAAATAATGGGCAAGCAGCAAACGAGAATCATAGCATTCGTGCGACGGACAAGTGAGATGGATCGGCAATCCCAGAAATTTAATGAGTGTCAGTCAAGGCGGGGGAATGATATAATGGGCAGGCAAGCTACAGGACAGCAGAAGTGCGCGACGACAGGGAAGAAACAACCACCACACAGCAAGATAATAAACGCAAGTGATCGGAGAGGAGGAAAAAACGGTATGTCAGAATCCATAAATGGAAATGAGGGAAGAAGGATAATTGATAGGAAAGGCAGAGGGCAAAGTAACAGGTGGCAGCGGAAGGCCAAGTTGACAGGTAGGCGGATTAGAGCAAGGAAGATTATAAACGGGTGGCAGCGAAAGAATCGACAACGAGGAAACTGTTTAAGAACTCAGAGAGTGAGGAGAGGAAAGGTGGTGGAGAGCTGGCACAGAGCGAAGTTGCGTCGAAAACTCACTGAGGACGCTATGGAAACCAGGAAGAGAGCAAGGGCAGTAGAGGAATTGGAAGCCGTGGAGCGCAGAGACAGGGACAAAAAGGGCAAGGCGGTAGCGAAGGAAGAGACTGTAGAGGAGATATATGAAATATATGATGACTCTGAGGATGAAGAGGACCGTCAAGATCAAGGCAGGCAGGGTAAGGAGCGAGACAGAAATGTAGGAGGCTGGGATACCCAGCAAACCAGTGACGAGCAGCTAGGACAGCGGGAGGGAAAGGTAAGGCAGCGTGGCAGACAGAGGGGAAGAAGAGGCGTGGGTAGCGAGCTGGAACCGAGCAGCAGGAGAGGCAGAGGAACGAGCAGATACAGAGGAGAAAGGGGAGGACGACAGGGGCAGAGAGGGAGACCGGGCAAAAAGACAAGCCGGTCGTTGGATAAGAAAATTCAACAAGCAGAAAAGGCGTATAATCAGAACACGAACCCAAGAATTAGGAGAATTATCCAGAATATGGAGGAAGATGCGCTTCAAGCTCAGTCCGACTCAGAGATGGAGGATTGGGAGTTTTTACTCCACGACCCTGGCAACACTAGGGGTAGAATGTCTCTATTTAAACAGTCCTTGCATATCTACTGGGTGATGAAGAGATTGCTGGCTAAAGCTTTGGAACAAGCTGCAACAGAGATGGCAGAACTGGCGCAAGGAGTCCCCAACCTAAGGAGGGAGCTGAGAATTATTTAGATTACATTGGAGATGCAAGAAAAGAAGCTTGAGGAGATTCAGCAAATGAGAAGGGAAGGACATCAGAATGCAAACAAGGAGACTAACCAGCGACTAGAGGCAGAAGCTGATTAAATATAGATATGTATTATTTTTTATGAAGCTGCATAGTATAGATAATTTCAGTTTGTTTCAAGTATTAGAAGAGGAAAATCGATATATGCATGCAAGTAGAATTAGAAATCTGCAAGACTGTTTAGTGTATTTAGCTTGGATAATCAGACTATGGATCTTCTATTTTTGGTTGGCTTTTAAGAACTTTAGGTGGCTGAAATACTCGGTTTCCCCAAGAGGGCGAGTTGAAGGCAACCTTACTCATACTGTTTATTTTTTATTTGAAGTAATAGAAAAAGAAGAGCAACACCGTAGCTTAAAAAAAAAATGTTAAATTATTATAACAATATCATTTAAAATTAAAATAAAATGATCATTTATTAAAAGATTTAAATAGGGATTCCCTTAATTTAGAAGGGCAATAATGAAATTCTTTATCATAGTTTTATTACATCTCTATGTTATTATTAAAATAAAATGATTTCTTATTAAAAGATTTAATAGGGATTTACATCCCTTAATTTAGAAGGGTAATATTGAAATTCTTTATCATAGTTTTACTATACCCCTATGTTATCATGAGTGGGTTGTTTATTAAGCATCATATATAAAGAATAATGATGATGATTGTTAATGTCTACTAAGACCTATATGGTCTACAAGATCTTAACTAGGTAAGAGTTGATTAATCATAGTTCTTTAGCATTTTATTTCTCTACTAAAAAATAAGTGACATAAGAGTTCCCAAATCATCAAAGTTTTGCTAACATAAAAAGATGATAAGAAGGTTGGTGGTGTGATGAATATTTGTCAAATTAGATTCAATGTGATTTTAAGACAAACACTCTAAGAGAAAGTGCTTTCCATCTTGAACACTCCTAGGATTGCATTGACAACAAACTCTTTCATCCCATGGCATTTTCAAAACTGACCAACTCTTAGTTTCATTACTAAACTCATGAGAATTAGTTCTTATCTAAAAAATATTCATTTTCTTCTTAACATTAGTTAAGACATAACAATAAATTTTGTTTTCAAGATTGGCATTGATCAACTCCTTATAATATCATAGCTTCCTTTTTCTCTCTATCTTTTTATTTCCTCACAACTTCTCCATAAACATTGAAGTAATAATATTTTTAATATTATCTACATTTCCCAAGATGATCTCCTCCTTTATTCCCCAATGGTACAACAAAATTTAGGATTCCTTTTGCCACCCTCAGTTGAGTTGAAGGTCTAGTTTTGTTTTTTACAGAGTTATAAGCAATTTAAGAATCCTCTTACCATCCATGTTGCATAAAAATTCTTATACATAAGATACCTATTTATTGTCATGTTTTGAATCAGGGAAAGCCTTCCTTTAATCAAGAGGGTAGGGTAGGGAGTATTTATTTTACTCTTGAAGTTATATGTTATAGATTAATTTTAGATTAGTTAAATCTTCCTTCATGATTCTCTACATATACTACAACACCAAGCCTTACATTGCTTAAAATAATGATTGTAAAATTGTAGAGTAGTACGATAATGATTGTAAAATTTCTAGCAAAGTGATTAGTGATGCTCCTAGTAAAATCTTAAAACTTGATAAGATAAATATGTACAAAGTTCTCATTAAAAAGAAAGGAAAAAAGCTGTATAAAAAGAAAGAAATGCCAACTCATGCACCTCTCTATGTCTAACCCTAGAAAATTTTGAAGCAAAACTCCAATTCCTAAGACTAAAGAAAATAATATGGTTCAATTGAAGAACTAGAATATTTACCTTAAAAACATTTATGATGATCCCTTAATGCCATGGACATCATTTAAATGCTTCTATCTATAGAGGACTTGAGAGAGAAGAGGAGAGAGGGAGGGATAGAGGGATGGAGTTGGAGGGGGAGAGAGGGAGGGAAGAAGAAAGACACAAAGTCCGAGAAGTGGAGAGAGAGAGGAGGGATAGAGGGATGGAGTTGGAGGGGGAGAGAGGGAGGGAAGAAGAAAGACACAAAGTCCGAGAAGTGGAGAGAGAGAGGGAGTGACAAGGGAGAGATGGAAGGAGAGTGTTTATGTTTGGGGTGAGATAATGAGACAAAGAAGGAGAGATAGAGAAAAAGGGAGAGAGAAGGAAAGAGAGAGGCATATAGTAACAGAGTTAGAGGGTGAAGAGAAACAGGGAGAGAGAAGTGGGAGAGAAAGGGGGAGAGAAGAAGGACAAAAGAGAGGATGTGAGAGAGTGGAGAGAGGTAGGGAAAGAGAGATGGAAATGAAGGGGGAGAGATATGGAGGTAAGAAGAAGGACAAAGAGAGAGAAAGGTGGAGAGACAGGGAGGGAGTGATTAGGAAGATGGAGAGAGAGGGAGAGAGGAGAACAAGAGGGAAGAGAGATAGAAGCTAGGGAGATGGAAAGAAGGGGAAGAGAGAGGGAGAGAGAGAGAGGGAGAGGAGGGGGGAGTGATATATAGATAGATTGGAGAAAGAGAGTGTATGTTTTGGGGGTGATATAGAGAGACAGAGGGAGGTATAGTTATAGATGGAAGGTGAAGAGAGGTAAAATGAGAGAGATGGAGACAGGGAGGGAGGGACATAGAGTTTGATAGATATGGAGTGAGAGAGCATGTGATTTTGCGGGGCTAAGATAGAGAGACAAAGAAGGAGAGATGGAGGGAGATATAAATATAGATGGGTGGGGGGGCAGAGGGAAGAAGATTTTTTGCACTAGATGCATTGATTTGAGTGTAGATGGTGATTTCTAATCCTATTGGATTGCTTGCACTAGATGCATTGATTTTAGTGTAGATGTTGATTTCTAATGATATTTGATAACTTGCACTAGATGCATTGATTTCAATGTAGATTATTTCTAATCATATTTGATTGCTTGCACTAAATGCATTGATTTGAGTGTATATGGTGATTTCTAATCTTATTTTACTGCTTAAACTAGATGCATTAATTTCAATGTAGATGTTGATTTCTAATTATATTCGATTGCTTGGACTAGATGCATTGATTTCAATGTAGATGATTTCTAATACTATTTGGTTGCTTTCACTAAATGCATTGATTTCCGTGTAGATAGTGAATTATAGTCCTATTTGATTGCTT
This sequence comes from Pinus tabuliformis, assembly GCA_031772625.1. Classification (NCBI taxonomy): domain Eukaryota; kingdom Viridiplantae; phylum Streptophyta; class Pinopsida; order Pinales; family Pinaceae; genus Pinus; species Pinus tabuliformis. The sequence goes on along the minus strand of CM062818.1, from coordinate 1,389,614,047 downwards.
TCACTAGATGCATTGAATTCAGTGTAGATGTTGGTTTCTAATATTATTTTCTTAATTGCACTACATGCATTGATTTTAGTGTAGATGTTGTTTTCTAATATTATTTGATTGCTTGAATTATATGCATTGATTTCTGTGTAGATGCTGATTTCCGATTTGATGTAATTAGATGTATGATGGTACATTAATTTTAAAGTGATTGGATTAACAATGTGCATTGATTTCGATGTAAGCACAAAAAATTATTGACAATATACATTGAATTTTGTGTTATAGTAATTCAACCTATTAATATTGGAGAGAAAGAGAGACAAGGTATGATGTTTAATACAATAGCTCGAGCTAAATATTTAAATGGTTTACGATTAAAATGTCCTTTTCATATAATCAATATGAAAAGATGACAAAAATAACAAGGGTGACAATAAGAATAGTACAAGAAAATAGTTTGAGATTGATCACAATGAAGACTATTTGTAATTGACTACATTCTTATTATTCACATTTTCTATCATTAAACACTATTACATTGTCATTTTGCATTCAAAATTCTTATTTCATCATTTTTCATTATTAAAGTTATTAACAATATTTATCATCTCAACTAACTAAGGTAACTAAGAAAATTTAAAATTGAAATGACTAGATAAATCTCAGACATATTTAGCATATTTAAAATAATAATATTAATATTAGATGTGTTTACACATATTTAGCATATTTAAAATGATAATATTAATATTAGATGCATTTACATATTATTGATAAAATTAAGATATGTTCGATAGATTTTTCCTTGGCTACACACGACTAAAACCGGCCTAGATCAATATTAACTCTGAATCTATCAAGCGCTGAGAGGGATCAAATCTCTTGAGGTGAAAACCTTTCCTCAAGTTTTGCAGTAAAAAACGAGGGTTGCACCTCGAGATATTTGATCCCTCTCGGTGCTTGATAGATTTGGAGTTAAGATGGATCTAGGTTGGTTGTATTGGAATTGTAGGCCAATTTTCATACTCCATGGTATGATATTTTCATGTTCTTTTACCTATTCATTGGTCGAAATATTGAAACTCCGGTTGGAAATGTGGCTCAGGATGTCTCATCTATCTTTATATTAGAAAGCATAGAGCGAGTGTACTTACATTTCTATGGGCCTATAAAAAAATTTTCACGCAGCCTCTAGATTTTTTCACTTCTGCTATATTTTTACTCCTCTAATGGACAAGGATGACCTGTATAACTTCCAAAGGAGTATATTTGCTTCTAGCTAGGAGTTTAGTTTTCATTATGTTTAACCAAAATTCTTGATTTGGTGAATTTTCAAAAGAATAAGAATGCCAAAGAAATTGGAGGTGGAAGGACTATGTTCATTCTAGCCTAATGGATTTTTTGCTTTTTTCTGTCCCAATTCACCTTAGGTAATGAATTTTGCTTTTATTTTAACATTCATTTTATTTGAATCATAAGCATAATCTCTGACTCCGTATTATAATATTTTCTAGTTCTTTTACCTCTTCATTGGTTGAAATCTTGAAACCCTATTATTGATGATGCAACTAGGAAAACCTGGATTTATTGTATTCTAAATAAATATGATGTGTTTGATACTTTCAAGAAATGGAAAGCTTTGGTTGAGAATGAGATAGGAAAGAAGTTGAAGTGTCCCATATTAGACAATGGAGGTGAATAATGCAACAAATAGTTTGATAACTACTGTTCAGAGCACGGAGTTCACAAAGAGATGAAAACTCCACAAACACCACAGGAAAATGGTGTGTCAGAAAGGATCAATAGGACAATCATGGACCATGCAAGGTAGATGAGATTGCATATAGGATTTCCTTTACAATTTTGGGCAGATATTGTAGATACTATTGTTTATCTAATAAATAGAGGGCCTTCAAGTTCCTTGGATGGTGGTATCACAAAGGAGGCATGGACAGGTAAAAAGTTAAACTACTAATTTTTAAAAACTTTTAGTTGTGAAGCCTTTGTCCACATCAGTAAAGAAAATAGAACAAAGCTTGACGCAAAATAAAATAAATGTACCTTTATTGGATATGGTGTAACTGATTTTGGTTATCACTTATATGAGTATGAAAATCATAAAATCATTAGGAGAAAATATGTCATATTCAATGAAAAGGTCTTGTATAAGGATCAAATGCAAGGAAAAAAATAGGAAAAAGAAAACAAAGAAAGCAAAGTAATTGATGAGATCATAGAAAAAGTAACGGTGCCTGAAACACATAGTTATTAGCAACCACAACAACAACACACACCTCAAACACCTGAAAGTGGTGTTAGAAGATATACTAGGATAAGTATACCCCTAAACAATACTCTCCTTCATTATATTATGTATTGTTGACTGATTTTGGTGAACCGAAAAGATATGAAGAAGCAATGCAGGTAGAAACCAAGAAGAAGTAGGAGCAAGCCATGGAAGAAGAGATGGACTCCTTGATGCATAACCAAACTTGGGACTTAGCCAAGTTTTCTACATGTAAAACAACATTGCAGAATAAATGGGTTTACAGGTTGAAGGAAGAAAATGGAGGTAAAAAGAGGTATAAGGCTAGAATTTTGGTGAAGGGGTTTGCACAAAAGAAAGGTATAAACTTTGATGAAATTTTTTCTCCTATTGTTAAAATGACTTCAATCAGAACTATTTTAAGTCTAGTGGCAACAAAATATTTGCATCTTGAGCAGTTAGATGTAAAACCAACCTTTCTCCATGGGGGCTTGGAGGAAAAAATATATATGCAACAACCACAAGGATATGACGTCAAAGGGAAGAAAAAATTAGTGTGAAAATTGAAGAAGAACTTGTATATCTTAAAACAAGCTCCAAGGTTGTGGTATCTAAACTTTGACAGGTTTATTTCTGAACAAGGTTATAGTAGATGTCACTCTAATCATTGGGTTTATCTTAAAAGGAAAAATTGTGGGAGATATATTATATTGTTATTGTATGTAGATGACATGCTTGTTGCATGGTCTAATATGCAAGGAATAAATGTGCTCAAAGGAAAATTAAAATATTCATTTGCAATGGAGGATTTGGGTGCTGCAAAACAAATCTTTGGTATGAGAATAACTGGAGACAAGAAAAATCACAAATTAACGTCATCTTAGAGTGAGTACATAGAAATGGTGTTGGAAAGATTTAATATGCAGAATGAAAAACCAGTTAGTACATATTTGGCTACTCATTTCAAACTAAGTAAGAAGATGTGTCCCAAGACTTAGGAAGAGATGGATTATATGTGTAAAGTTCCATATGCAATTGCATTTGGAAGCTTAATGTATTCAATGGTATGTACAAGGCCTGATATTGCACATGCAGTGGGAGTTGTAAGAAGGTATATGAAGAATCCAGGGAAAGAGAAATAGATGGAAGTAAAGTTGTTTTTTAGGTATTTGAGAGGTACCACAAATAAAGCATTATGCTTTGGTGGTTCAAACATTGCTCTACAGGGACATGTTGATGCAGACATGACAAGTGATAAAGATGACCAAATGAGTACCACAGGGTATGTGTTTACTGTAGGTGGAACAACTGTTAGTAACAATGTAAACTTTGAAACGAGAACTCATATTGTTACCCGTTTTGTAGAGATAGCAAAAAGGTGACCCGATTTTGAAAAGTGGTGATGCAGAACACACGTGTTTTTTAGAGCATAGTTTTTGGCACTATAAATTTTTTTATGTACATTGCGTTTTAGAATGGTAGTGTTTTTTATGCTGATTTTAAAAAGTGGTAATTCTACAGCAGGCCCTTTTTTAAAAGTTTTTTATTTTATTTTATTTTATTTTCTAATGTATGAAATGTAAATAATTATTTTGTAAATTTAATAATTTTTGAAGTGGTCATTTTCTTCATATTTTCTTGTTTTTATTTTAATTTTAATTTTTGTAGTGAGGTTTTTATTGTTTTGCATTTTTAAATTAGAATTTCAATATTTTTAATTTTCAATATTCTACATATTTATACATCGTTAATTAATTTTTCAATCCACACGAAATAATTGTTTCTAAAAAACAATATTTTTTAACAATGGACATAAAAATAACCATTTTTAACATAAATATAACTAAAAAAACTACACGTTTTGATAATTTTTTGCTAGAATTGCCATGTCAAAATCACAATTTTTATATGAAAATTTTAACTAAAAATGGTTAAATAATATTTTTCTTTTTATGAATTTCATGTCAAAAAAATAATAATAATCACTTTTTTTTCAAAAAATAATGATTAACTTAAAGATTAATGCAAAAATCACATATTACAAATATTGAACGCATAACAACCTTAATTGAGTGTTTATTCTTCTCATAAAATGTCAAAATCAAAACATTACAAGTATAACTACTTAATAGTTACAAAAAATGAGCTTGATTTCCAAGCATAACTTAAATTTAATCAATAATGTCACGTAATCAAACTCTTCGTCCTTTAGAGTTTCATCATTGTCTTCTTCCAAAATATTTTCTGCTTCCTTTTGCTCATTTTCCTCTTCTAATGGATCTTTGATGTCTGCGAATCTCACAATGTATGTCTTTCCAAACATTCCATGTAATGGTGGTTGGGGTTCCTTTTCCTTTTTTGCCACACGTGATTCACTAAAGTCCCCTTTCTTCAACCCAATTTCTTGCATTGCATCTGGAAGAAATTGAAGAGCATTAATTATTTGGTGAATGAAATTGCATTGTATTGGATCTTTTTCAATTGCAATGCAACTTCTTCCTTTTTGAAGGCAACATGCTAGTATTGTACCTAATTATCAAGCACAAAAGAAATAATGAAGTAAATTAGTACAATGACATATTAATTAAAAAATAACATATTGAAATTCAATTCCATATAATAAAACTTACCCGAGCCAGAAAATCAATCCAGAACCCAATCTCCTTCATTTGAACATATGTCTATAAGATAGTTAATCAATAATTGTGGTTTTTGATAAATGTTAACTTTCTTTCCTTTTGCTTCTTTGTCTTCATATGTTAGTTTTCTCACAACAGCATCATAAGTCAGTATTTGGCTATGACTCTTTCCATCTACCCAATTAAAAATCATAGACATATAGCTATCATCTTTTGCCCAACTATCAATATGAATGAACTCACAATCATTTATAAATTGTTGATCTTCACGGTTAAGAAGATTTGACTTTTTCCTGTAACATGAAATAGTAAAAGTTCAATTAACTTGTACATAAATGAATTTTTCAACATTAATCAAATATACATTTTAAACGTCTTACCATGTAAGTTGCATCCTTGAATTTGTTTTCCCCTTGAAGCTTGACAATATCATTGTCAATTGTGTGTCAATGAAATGTCACAAATCTCCATAATGGTGATGACATGACTTCTACAAATCTCGCAACCACTTTACTAAGAGCTTGATAAGTATAAGGGTCACTATCATAATTAATGTTTGGAATATTGAAACCATGGGGAATATCTGCAATAACTAGGGCATAATCCCTTTTAGGTATGAGTTTAGCAATGTCTTCACAGTCGCCTTGTATTACTTGATATTGAATAGTGTCTAGCCCATTCAAATGAAATCAGTAAGAGTTGGATCAAGTTCAACATTCTTAATACGTTGCTTCCTCAGCCTTTCGATCTTTATTTTTTCAATAAAGGTTTTGAAACTATCTGGTGCTCCATTATCATCCTTCTTCATCTTTTATAAAATAAACAAATATATGTGTAAGTTATAAATTAAAAATAGTACACAAATGAATAAAAATGAATGTATAAATCAAGATACCTTTTTAAATGCAAGATAAAAAGCTTTTAATGTTGATGTAGAACTTGAATCTGGATAGTTGCGTACAACATCATCCCAACTATCTTCATTCAATAATTTAACCATTTGTTCTTGAATTTTCATGTAAACTTTGTGACTGCATAGATAAAGTAACAAAAAATTAATATAATGATATGTATAACAAATACTACCAAGAACAACATGTTTTCTTTAAAAGAAAATTATAATCTAGAAATAAATAAAAATAATTCAACAAACTTACTTTTGAAATTCTTCAAACATTTCCTCCAATGATAATTCCCCTGGCCTCACACGAGCTAGTATTGTTTTGACAATTTTTTCATCTTTCACTCCTTGCATTGCTCTCCAAAGTGTGATAGTCATATCTTCTGGACGCTGCTTCATTTCAGGAGCTGATTTACTGTTGCTACATATCAATGGCTTAGACTTTTTGACCTTCTGGTTTTTAATGCCAATATTTTCCCACATGCTAAAAATTTCATCAATCAACTTCCAAACATCTCCAGTTCTAAATGCCAATTGGAAAATGTTATCAACACCTTTGAATAAATCACTAATTTTGTTGCCTTTTCCACATTTTGAATTAGTTTTCTCTTCAATTTGATAGCCTATTTCCATACAACATTCTTTTCGGAAATCTGCAGTAACATTTATCCTATCCCCACCACATTTTTCTTGAAATTCACTATGAATAAATCTAACCCTTTGGATGAAAGTCATAGACATCCTATATTAATTATCTGAATTATGATCCCATGCCACTAACTTTGCTTCTGTATATGATAAACCAGCATAAATGATACATTTCATTGTTTCAAAACGTGGGTTGTTAGGATATTCTTCCATCAATTGTCTTTGAGCTTCTACAGAATGGTTCCCCCTAAGCACATAATAATTGTATTCAAAACATTTTGTCTTATCAAATGCTTCTTTGTTGGGAATTTGAAGTGGATCAACAAGAAGCACATAACTAACCACATGAGCATATGGATTTTACCTCATTAATGTCTTCAAGTTGTGAACATGCAGATGATGTGGCTTTCTGACTTGATATTGACATTGTCCTTCACTTGCCTTATAGGTTTGTCTAACATTAAGCTAAAATGTATGACCACCATCAATTAAGTTTCCCTTTTTCAAATTCTATCGAATGGAATTTTATTTTGTTTTGATAATGCCATCCTCTAAATCAGCTCCTAGTGTAATGATTTCTCTGCTTTCTTTTGAAGTTTCACTAGGTTCTTGACTACTGGTAATGACTACTTCAAAATATTCAACTTTACTTTTCTTTGTCATAACATTCTCAACAGATTTATTCTTGGGAATTGTTACTTTTGGTATTTTACGACTCTTCTCAGTTCTAATGTCATCTTCAGTAACAACAACATATGCTTCACTGTCAGTTTCAACTTCATCATCCTGAAAAGTAACTTGTCTACCCTTGCTAGATTTATCCACTAGAGGCCTTTTTTTCTTATCATTTGGATGTAGTTTTGTAGCATCATCAATTACTACATTTTGCTTATTTTCCATATCTTATTCTAACACTGAGTAAAAATTGCTGACACCTTTCATGATATCATGCTCTATGAAATGAATGCCTCTCAACCTAATTGAACAACTTTCAACAAAATTCTGCCAAACAAAATATCATATGTCAATAAAAACAAAGTTAAAAAAATATAGCGAGTCACTTTCAAGAATGAAAAATACAAATATAAATAACATACTTACGATGTTTTGTTTCATCTCATTTACGATTTGTTTACACAACTTTGTAGATACCTCTCTCGTGTCATACAATGAATATGATAGTCGGTATTTAATCCTTTCATATGACTTGGGAGCTTTTGTAAGTATGTAAACATCTTCAGTGTCCGGTACCGAACACATATCTATGACTCTTCCCATCACCTCATAAATTCCATTATCATTCGGTATATCAATACATAGATATATATTCACATTTTGGTTTTCTCTTTCTTTCACATACCAAATTCTTGATGAAAATTTCACCTCTTTTGAATTCTTCCAGTATGAAATAATCTTCTTATCATTTGAGGCACTTGAAATATTTGTAGCCATGAGCTCAGGTGGAGTTCGTTCACCAATGTTTTTTGAAGATGCACCATTAAGAGTCTTTGGGCTAGAAAGATTCACATAAATCTTCTTTGATGTCATTTTCCTCAAAAATAAAAACACATAAATCAATAAATAACGAAAACATATTAACTTAAATTAACAACGAAAATATATCATAAATTTTTTATTTGTATAATCAAATAATTGAAATTAAAAAAAATTAACACTAAGAAAATCGCTGCCACCCCGCGAGCAGGCAGGCCACCGGGGTGGCGCGAGGGGAGGCTGTGGCAACAACTTCTACCATTTCTCCCCACATTGATCTCTTTCTCTGTCTTCAATCTACCCCTCAAGGGGGAGGCTGAGGGGTAGATTGAAGACGAAGAAGGAGATCAATGGGGCGAGAAATGGTAGGAGTTGTTGCCATAGCCTCCCCCCGCACCACCCCGGCTGCCCGCCCGCCCGCCCGCATGGAGGCCGCCAGTGTGGTACGGGGGGCTGCCACAGCCTTCCCCCTACGCTACCCAAGCAGCTTTCCAGGCAAGGTGGCATGAGGGGGGCTGCGGCAACAACTTATACCATTCTCCTGATATTGATCTCCTTCTCCATCTTTAATCTACCCCTCAAGGGGGACGATGAGGGGTAGATTGAAGACGAAGAAGGAGATCAATATCAGGAGAAATGGTAGAAGCCCGCCGACACCACCCCGTCCATCCGCGGAGTGGTGGGTGATTCCGAGAATCGCCCAACCTCCGCGGGCGGACGGGCAGGCCACCATGGTGGCGCAGGGTGGGGTTGCAGCAGCTCCACACCACGCCACCCCGGTTGCGGGTCAGCGTTGGGTGGGTGCGCGGGCAGGCAACCCCGCGGGTGGGCGCCGGGCGGGCGAGCGGGCGGGTGGGCGCCGGGGCAAGCAGGCGGGTGAGCGCCGGTTGGGCGGGTGGGAGGGCGGGCGAGAGGGTGGAAGGGCAGGTGGGTGAGGGTGGGCGAGTGAGGGCGGGGTGGGCGAGCAGGAGGGCGAGTGAGGGCCGACGGGAGGGCGAGCGGGTGAGGGTGGGTGAGGGCGGGCCAGGGAGGGCGAGCGGGGCCGAGCGGGGGAGGGCAGGCGAGGGCGGGGCAGGTGGGGGTGGGGCGGGCGAGCGTGGGCGAGGGGAGGGTGGGGTGGGTGGGTGGTAGGGCAAGGTGGGCGGGTGAGGGCGGGTGAGGGCAGGGGAGGGAGGGCAGGGGAGGGCATGTGGGTGGGCGGGCAGGCAGGCAGGTGGGCACCGCAGCCCCACCCCGCGCCACCCCGACGGCCTGCCCGCCTGGCCATGGGGGTTGGGCGGGCGGGTGAGGGCAGGCGGGAGAGGTTGAGCAGGAGGGCAGGCAGGTGAGGGCAGGGTGGGCGGGCGAGTGAGGGCAGGTGAGGGTGGGGTCGGCGGGTGGGTGAGGGTGGGCGAGGGCGGGGTGGGCGAGCGGGTGGGCGGGTGAGGGCGGGTGAGGGCAGGTCGGTGAGGGTGGGTGAGGGCAAGCGGGTGAGTGGGTGGGGCTGCAGTACCCACCCACCGCGAGGGTTGGGCGATTCTGACGAGTGGGGCTATGGCGCCCACCCACTGTGAGGGTTGGACGATTCTCAGAATCGCCCAACCCCTGTGGCAGGCAGGCAGGCTGCCAGGGTGGCACAGGGTGGGTGCTGCAGCACCACCTCATGCCATCCCGGCGGCTGGCCCACTTGACAACGGGGGTTGGCCGGGCAGGTGAGGGTAGGCGGGAGGGCGGGTGAGGGCAGGCGAGTGAGGGCAGGGTGCGTGGGCTAGTGAGGGCAGGCGGGTGAGGGCGAGGTGGGCGGGGGGGTGGGGGAGGGCGGGCGGGAGGGCGGATGAGGGCAGGCAAGAGGACGGGAGGGTGAGGGCGGGCAAGGGAGGGCAGGTGAGGGCAGGAAGGTGAGGGCGGAAGGGCAGGCGAGGGCGGGGTGGGCAGGCAGGCGGGCCAGGGCGGGCGGCTGAGGATGGGTGAGGGCGGGCGGGAGGGTGGGCAGGTGAGGGTGGGCCAGGGGGGCAGCTGAGGATGGGTGAGGGCAGGCGGGAGGGTGGGTAGGTGAGGGCAGGCGGCTGAGGATGGGTGAGGGCGGGCGGGCGGGAGGGTGGGCAGGTGAGGGCGGGCGGGCGGGTGAGTGAGGGCGGGCGGGCGAGTGAGGGCGGGCGAGCGGGCAAGTGGGTGAGGGAGGGCAGGTGAGTGTGAGCAGGCGGGTGAGGGCGAGCAAGGGCGGGGTGGGCGGGTGAGGGCGGGCGGGAGGGCGAGTGCGGGCAAGTGAGGGCGGGCAAGGGCGGGCGGGCAGGTGGGCAGGTGAGGGCGGGTGAGGGTAGGTGGGCGGGCGGGAGGGTGGGCGGGTGAGGGCGGGCGGGAGGTCAGGAAAGGGTGAGTGGGTGGGCGGGCGAGCGGGTGTGGTTGCGGCACCCACCCCGCGCCACCGCGACGGGCAGTCGGGCGGGTGGGCGAGTGAGGGCGGGTGGGCGGGCGGGAGGGTGGGCGGGTGAGGGCGGGCAAGCCGGTGGGGCTGTGGCACCCACCCCGCGCCACCGCGGCAGGCTGAGGGCGGGCCGCCGCGGTGGTACGGGGTGGGCGCCGCAGCCTCACCCGCTCGCCCGCCCACCCACCCACCCTCACCCGCCCTCACATGCCTGCCCTCACCTGCCCTCACACGCCCTCCTGCCTGCCCTCACCCGCCTGCCCACCCTCCCGCCCGCCCGCCCTCACCTGCCCTCCCGCCTGCCCGCCCTCACCCGCGCGCCCACCCCACCCTCACCTGCCTGCTCATCCACCCGCCCTCCCGACCTCACTCGCACGCCCGCCCTCTCGCCCTCCCGCCCACTCGCCCTCACCCGCTCGCCCTCACCCGGCCGCCCGCCCTCACTCTCCCGCCTGCCAGCCCTCGCCCACCCACCCGCTCGCCCTCGCCCACCCGCCTACTCAGGGTGGCTGTTGGGCGATTCTCGGAATCGCCCAATAACCCACTGGGAGGGCGGGCGGGCCGCTGTGGTGCCACGGGTTGGGCTACCATTATGAGTTTTGTTGGGCCCACCATGCTCACGACAGATGTATTGGTTAATTTGGCTCACAAAAAGTATTAATTAAAAAATAAATAAATAAATAAATAAAATAAAAAATAAAAAATAAAAAAAAAATCTACTTCATTAAACTAATTTAATATGAAAATTTTCAAGGAAAAAAATTTAACTAACCATTCAATTGCAAGAATTCTTCGTTGAATATGTTGTTGATAGCAATGTAGCTGCTCCACAAATGCGCATGTCTTTCATCGAACTTCAGAAAACCTTGATTTGATGTGAGTAATAGTGATAATGGAATTTAGTATATAGATGAAATTACGAAGATGTTTTACCGTATGGTTAATGTGGGATAATTTGTTTTAAACAAATTTAACATGTCAATTTTTTTATGGCGACGAAGGAAAATATGATCAAGCAAATATTATGGAATTGTTTTATAGTGGGGTGAATGTAGGATTAATTTGTTTTAGAATGTATTATAAAAATTAAAAAAAAACATTCAATTGTTTATTAAATATTGTATACTTTAACTATTAAAATAATTAATGTGGAAGTTGTAGTCTACAATTTTAACTTTAATTATTTATTTCATAAAAAAATAAATAAATAAAATAAAAAAAAAATAGTTTACATTTTTCAATAAATTGTAGAATAAAATAATGAAGGGAAATAAATCTAACAAAATTTTTGGAGGGAAATATTTTCGCGAAACTTTTTGGAGGGAAAATTTCATTCTCTAAACTATATAATATCTTTAGGAGACTCTCCATTTGTATCATTCAACATCTTCTATTTGAAAAGGATGGATTGTCCTGATAGTGAAGTTTCGATTTATACAACATCAACATCTTCATTGCGTAACAACTCTATTCATATTGATGAATATAGCGGGAATTCTTCCACTATGAATAGAAATTCAATTCTTCCACTTAGTCCTGATCCTAAGGACTATGAGAGCAGCACTGATGAAAGAGGGGATGGAGAATTTCAAATAAATAAAGAGTCACAGATTCCACTTAGTCCTAATTCTAAGGACTATGAAAGCAACAGTGATGATGAGCTTGATGAAAAATTTCAAAAGAATGGAGTGTCACGGTGTCCACTTAGTCCTAATTCTAAGGACTATGAGAGCAACAGTGATGAAGAGCATGATGGTGAAGTTCAAAAGAATGGAGTGTCACGGTGTCCACTTAGTCCTAATTTTGAGGACTATGAGAGTAGCAATGTTGAAGAGCATGATGGTGAATTTCAAAAGAATGGAGTGTCACAGTGTCCACTTAGTCCTAATTCTAAGGACTATGAGAGCAGTAGTGATGAAGAGCGTGATAATGAATTTCAAAAGAATGGAGTGTCAAAGTGTCCACTTAGTCCTAATTCTAAGGACTATGAGAGCAGTAGTGATGAAGAGCATGATGATGAATTTCAAAAGTATGGAGTGTCACGGTGTCCAGTTAGTCCTAACTATAAGAACTATGAGAGCAGCAGTGATGAAGAGCGAGATGATGAATTTCAAAAGATTGGAGTGTCACAGTGTCCACTTAGTCCTAATTCTAAGGACTATGAGAGCAACAGTGATGAAGAGCGTGATGATGAATTTCAAAAGAATGGAGTGTCACAGTGTCCTCTTAGTCCTAATTCTAAGGACTATGAGAGCAGCAGTGATGAAGGACAAGATGATGCACTTAGTCCTAATTCTAATGAGTATAAAGGTAGCAGTGACAAAGGACAGGATGTAGCATCTTCAATAAGTAAACAGTCAGATTTCGACGTAGTCCTAATTCTATGGACTATGAGACCAGCATTGACAATGCACATGAGGAAGAATATCTATTAAACATTGAGTCAAATTTTCCATTCAGTCCGAATTCTAAGGACTATGATAGTAGCACTAAAGAAGGGGAAGATGAAGAATATCCTCCAAGTCAGTTTTTGAAAAGCACAACTGATCATAGTGTGGATAACATTCCTCTTAATGATGATGAAAATCCTTATACAAATGATGATCCAATGATGAAGATGTTTCCAAGAAGTATTGTATCGAGGAGTAGGAGCAGACCTTTTCGTATCAATGCAAGATGTTCTAGTTATAGAAGGGGTAGAGCAAAATATCTGACAAGAAGAAGTTCTATCACCACTCTCATTTCAAGTGAATGTTTCCAAAAAGATTGCTTGAAACATATGGATTTCAAATTTGCATTAGAGAGCAGGAAGAGATATTTGTGAATGAATAAAAGCATGCAAAATTCATATTTAGTTGGGTGCATGCAATCTACATTGTCAGGTTATGATTATCATATTAGGACTTTATTTATCTATAGAAAAGCTTTCAAAATGTTTCATTCGATTGGGAATTTTTGTCTCTCGAGAATTCAAGAAAATTTGGAAAAGGATCCCACAATTTATTCAGAAGTATGTCATAAAAGACAGTTTGGGCCATTATCAAATACTGCAATGTCATGGATGAAAAATTTCTTTTCAAAGCATGGAGAGTGTATGCCAAATAGAGAGAGAACCGAATTAGTTTTTAGAGCTCTGCAAACGGCAGATATAGGTTTTCAAATGGACGCCTTCGGCTCTCGTCTCCTGGGCAAGAATGGCCTGCTCCGTGCGGCCACAGAACTGGATGGATGCCGGTTGCCCGCGTTTTCATGGCTGACCGAAGACTACAGACAGCATGCGACAGATCTGAAGGGGCGGCTGCAGATCGTTGGGGGAGACAAAATGTCGCGGCACAGGCTTAATCACAGCATGCTGAGCGGCGGCGAGATCTGCGTAGGGGCCAGCAATGCTGAGAACTGGGTTTTCGACTCCTCTCACCCAGATTTAAAAGAGTTTGCTGGATGCGGCCGAGTGCGGAAATCTCCAGGTGAAGAGATCATGGCCTTGGTTCCAGCTTTGACTGTGGGCGTCTCTTTTGCAGTAGCCAGCAAAGCCCAAAGGGAAAGAAGATGGAGATTAAGGGTTTCTAGAAGCTTGGTTGTCCAGTACCAGCTTCGGCCACCCTGTTTTGTTGGAACCAAGGAGGATGCAGGGCATGTGTTTGACAAAACGCCCCCTCGAGATTTTCTCCCAAACAGGGGCCAGTTTTCTGCTGCAGCTCAAACGGACTGCGCTGGAAAGGTTTTAAGTCTCCGACTCAACTCTCACGTCTCAGCGGAGGCATGGCCTAAGGATAATCTTGCAAATCAAACAACTGTGAGTCCCTGGAATGCCTCCCTCCCAGACAGAGGCGTGCATACCAGTCTTCCTGGATATCAGGGTTTCAGTAGCCCGCAGAGAACAGAAATTTCAGAACCATTCCAGGTTCTGATTGTACTTATCTCAGGTAAGTCAATGTTGCATTGGGTGAGATCTTCAGATCTGGTGCAGCACCTCAAGCTAATCCTGGAAATTAAGGAGGGGATTCCATCATCTTTTCAGCGTCTCCTCTATGAAGGTAAACAATTGGAGGATACCTGTCCCCTGTCCTGTTATAATATTCAAAGAAATGCTTCTATTACCCTGTCCTTGCGTCTGAGAGGGGGAGCTGGTGGACAATCCTCCTCAGCTGCAGCCTTTTCCTATAAAGATGCTGTCCACACTCAGAAGCCCACGGAAAGAGCTCCGCCTGCTCAAGCTCCCAAGCCCTTCCTAGTGGACAAGCTGGAGGATACCCCTACCATTGAAATAGCACATCCCCTGTTGGATAGGCAGCACCAGCTGTTTGCAGAGCTTGGCATCATTTGCAGGTTCAACGGTCTTTGGCCTAGCTCAGCAGATCTGTACAAATGGATTCATGCAAATTGGACCAACAATTGCAAGGTCATTTTCTGTTCCAAAGGCTTCTTTATAACACTGTTTGTTGACAGTGACGATTACCAAAGAGTCTTAACTGAAGGCCCTTGGTTTTGGAATTCTGCGGGTCTGTTCCTTACTCCGTGGTTCCCAGAGTTTGATCCTTCTACAGCAGTCATCACCAAACTCCCGATCTGGGTTAGACTTCCTAACCTTCCGGCGCATTTATGGAACTTTGTTGTATTTGAAGCTATCGGCAATTCCTTGGGTCGCTACCTTGACACAGATCCCTCAAGAGGGCTAAAAGGAATTTATACCTTCGCCAGAATCTGCGCAGAAATAGACATAAGCAAAGGACTTCCTGATCAGATCATTCTCAAAATAGGCGATTTCCATTGGACTCAACCTCTGGACTTCGAGAATACAGCATTTCGGTGCCGAAATTGTCATCTCACAGGGCACCTTCAAAGTTCGTGTCCTTCAATGCCCTTCCAAAAAAAGAAAGCCAAATCCAAGCCAAAATCCAAGAGCTGGAAACCTCATGATCCTCCCCCAATGGATGTTTTTTCCAGCTCAGATGAAGAAGATGAGGAGGAAGATGAGGAAGTCATGGACGAAATGCCAGAACAGGTTTCTCCTTCAGTACGTCACGAGGAAGCAACAGTCCCTCCCATCTCTCAGAAACGAACTCATGAGTCATCTCCATCGGACTCAGACAAGGAGCTTTCGCCTCCAGCCCAACCCAGTTTACAAATTGTTCTTGACCAACATGGTCCAAATAGTTGGGTCAAAGTAGGTAAAAAGAAAGGGAAAAAAGGTCGACCAAATGATTCCACCCTCGCTGGGTAGATTCTTCGGTTTGGACCGGACTTCCTTCTTCTTCTAGTTCTGTTTGTTCAGCTCTACTCTAGTCTCTTCTTCTCTTGGGAGCCGAGGTGGATATTTTATCCTTTCCGGCTGCCCTTTCAGTCACGAGGTTCTATGCCGCCCTGTGTGGTGGGCAGTCTATTCTTTCTAGTTTCCTGAAGCTAGGCTTGCTGTTTAGCGGCCCGTTTTCTGCAGTTGCAGAAGTTTTGTACTATATTTTCCTTTAATACAAAAGCTTACTTACACAAAAAAAAAAGTATGCCAAATAGAGAGACAATACATATTCCAAATAATTTTTCAAGACGAGAAATCTACAACTTATACAAAGAATATGCAGAAGGTGCTGAGGGACATGGCTGGTTTATTACATATCAATATTTTGTGAAGGTATGGAAGAAAGAATTCAACAATGTCTGTATTCCTAAGAAGACAAGGATGGGAATTTGCAGTACATGTGCTTCTCTTAAATAAAAAAGGGACAAATGTGAAGGGTCAGAAAGAGGTAAGCATTCATAACTTTAACTTTTAAAATTGTATAGTCATCAACTATGAAAACATATTTCTTAATGGCTTTCTTTTTTATTGTGTAGATTCAATTGTCAAAGAACTTCAGGAGCATCGCAAACAACAAACAAATGAAAGGAAAAAGTTGTACAAGCATCGAAAGAAGTGTTATGATAATCCGAATAAATATTTGGGTTTGATAATTGATGGTATGGACCAGAAGAAAACACTTTTACCACATTTTGTTCGCACATCCAGAAATTTACAAGAGGAAAATTTTATTCAGTATCACTTGGTCGGTTGTATGGTCTTCAATGGGAAAATATTGCAAAGGGTGTACTTCACAGCTCCAAATATTCATAATGATGCAAATCTGACCATAACCATAATTCATGATGTGCTTTCTCATTGGTCTGGTAATCTTCCTGAAGTTTTGTATCTACAATTGGACAACACTTGCCGTGAAAACAAAAATCAGGTTGTTTTTGGATATCTAAACATGCTTGTTGAATTGAGAATTTTTCAGAAGGTAAAGGTTGGTTTCCTTCTTGTTGGGCACACTCATGACCATATTGATCAGATGTTTAGTCGTTTTTCAGTTACATTGAGGAGAAAGGAACTCATGACCATATTGATCAGATGTTCAGTCGTTTTTCAGTTACATTGAGGAGAAAGGAAGTTGGGAGCTTGCCATCATTAATTGAATGTATTAAGAAATCATACATGCCAGAGCCTACTTTTGATGTGTTGGAAGAAACTGTTGACATGCGAAGAAACTGTTGACATGCGAAGGTTTATTCTGGGATCATATGGTGAGGGGAAATGCATTGAACAACTTAATGACATTAGCTTCCAACATCAATTTCGTATCAAAAAATTGATGGGAAAACACTAATATGGGGCAAGAAGTATTCAACTACTGCAGAATGGGCACCGTCATCAGGTTTGGAATTTTTGAAGTTCATTCTAGATCATCCAATATTTGCATAAAAAATATTGTTATTACAATCAGTTGGTGAAGTTCATAATGCACGCAGACAAGATAGAGATATAAATTATTCTGATTGCCTAGAAGAAATTAAAAAATGTATTAGATAACATATGAGTACTTTGACATTGCTAATTCAGTTTGGTGGGAGTCATTTTTCAATAATCAAAGTGATATCATTTCAACAACAACAAATGAAGATATACCTTTGAAAAATCCATTTATTTGGCCACAAAATGTGTCGAATGAACATGAGGAAATAAACATTGTTGAACAGCAACAATCTCAAGGTATTATTAATTATTCACAGGCAGAGGAAAGAGAGACGTATATTGGTTCTAGAAGATCTCGTGCGCAACGTGAAGCCATGGAAGACCTTTACAGGGGTTCAGTATAGGATATTAAGGAGGGTTGCATGATCGCAGTGCTAGCAGAGGGAGATCCCAATGGCTACCCATTCTGGGTTGCTAAAGTTATAAAGGTATTTACAAAAAAAGAGAATGTTGCAAGTGTTGAAGTACATTTGTATGCCACAAATACACACCCATTCAATGGTGTGTATAAGCCAGAGATGGTAGTTGACAAAAAAAATGGCGGAAAGAGAAAAAGAAAGGGTACAAATATAAATTGCCGCTGCATAGACATATTAAAATTGGAGGATGTTGACATACTTATTTATGACTTCAATTTAACAAAGAGAGGAACTCTTCGCTTCAAGACGATAGAGATTCTGAAAACATTGTTACCAGAAGGAACAATGTTGAAATGGGAGCCTGTTGAAACCAGTCGTACATCTAGAAGAATTTTGAAACCTGAAATGATGGGCATGCATGTGGACTCAGATGGGGCACTAGTTGATGAAAGAGAAGAATATGGAATATCTTCGTTAGCATCCAATCACTCATCTGAAGATGTGAATTCTGATGGTGTGCAAGAAAATATGAGTGATTTTGAATAATTGTTTAAGACAGTTTATATAACTGATGTATGCATCGTATCTTGAAATAAAATTTTTGATTTCCATATGGTGTTAAATGAGAAGTTATGAGGCATTTTTATGTTGTTGGATTATATGTCTTAATTATGATAATTTTTATTGTTTAAAATATCTACAATGCAACATTAAATTAGAGATATAATGTATGTTTTATTCAATATACAAATAATGACTTTTGAATTCATTTAGTGATGTAATTTGTTCATAATGTCATGGTTTTTTAATTTTATAGTTGAAAAAATTTCAATTTCTTTTGTATCTAGCATGTTATGGTTGAGAACATGTTGAATTTATACTTAGGAAAGAAAAATGATATTCTACCAAAAACATTAGTGTGTTTTTTTCCTCATAAACAACTTTGTTTGGCACATAAAAATTTGGTTTTACTAGCATTTTTTTAAAATTTTGAAGATTGACCCTAAAAAAAAAATCATCATTCCAGTATCATCACTTTTTCGTTTTCAAGCTGTATTTTGCACGAAAATTTCATTTTCACTACCATTTTTAAAACATGTTCAAAATTGACCCTAAAAAAAAACCATCGTTCTAGTATACACACTTTTCATTTTTAACACTGTTTTTTATGTTTTTTCGGGGTTTTTCGGCCAGAGTTCCCGTTTGAGTTTATAGTTACCGTTTCAAAGTTTACATTGTTTAGTTGGGTTTCAAATTAAAAGTCATTGTTGCACTTTCAAAAACAGAAGAAAAGTATGTTGTTGCTATAAAGGCTAGTAAAGAAATGATCTGGTTACAAAGGTTTACGAATGAATTGGGAAAGAAGCAAGAGATGGGTGCGCTATACAGTGACAACAAAAGTGTCATTCATCTTGCAAAGAACTCAGTATTTCATTCCAAGACTAAACATATACATCTCAAGTACCATTTCATATGGTCAATGTTGGAAGATGGACAGTTGAAGCTAGAAAAGATACACACTAGCGAGAATCCTACAAATATGTTAAGAAAAGTTGTAACGAGGAAGAAATGGAGATTCTTTTCAGTTTCAATTGGTCTTCAAGTATGATGGTGATGATGAGAAACAACCAAGTTAAAGTGGAGTCATTGTCTAGTAAGTCAAGCAATGATGGAGTTTATATAATCAGTCTCCAAATGGGAGATTGTTGGGTGTGGAGCATGATTCTTGTACTGATTGTTCAAACGTCTTTTTTTTTTTCTTTTTTCTTTTTTTTTTTTTTTTTTTCTTTTTTTTTTTTTTTTTCTTTTTTTTTGCAGTCGCGTTGGATCCCTGTTCCTAATGAGGCTACAATGCTTCCTGTTTAATCGCCATCAAGGGGGTCCAAGGGGGGCCTAGAGTGGTGATTTTATGAGAAAAATGTTGGCATTTTCAAGTTGGAGTTTCTCTTTATTGTTTTGAGTATTTATACAAATTTTTGGGTATGTCCATAAAAATGCCAACCACAGATTGGAACATTGTTGGTGTGTTTGGCTTTCTAAAAATGGATACTGCATGCCCATTTCTCACCAAAGAGATTTGAAACTTAGTTAAATAGTGTGGGTCACAAATTTACCCATGTTAGATCAATATGATACACAATGGGAAAGGAAATTTCCAAGGGATTGTAGAGTGGTGAAGGGATTTATACATTACTAGGCTAGCTAGTTGAGAGGCATATGAGATTTTTGGATACCCCAGGCTCAATGAGAAGAAGAGTTTTCTACGTTTTTTCTCTTGTGAAGGATATTTACCTTCATCGATCTCAAATCTCTAATTGTTGATAGTTTCCCCTTGTGGTATTATAACATGGTTAAGGAGTGGCTAGTTGTAGAGAGAATTGGTGCATCTAAGCTTATATTTGGGTTGAAAAGACTCCTTCAAGTTATTTTCCATCTTGAAATTAGATAAGTGTTTCCTTTGATACTTGTTATTATTGTTCCTTTACTTTATGAATTTTGTCTGCAAAATTAAAGATAGAAAATGTATGTCTTTCCTTAAATGGAAATTCAAAATGTGGCACATATGTTAAAATATCATACAAATTTGGTATAGTGATATCATGGTGTACAAATCTCTCTCATGATGACTCCTTTGCCTCCACAATTATATTGGTAAGATTTGTGTCTGGTATAAAATATACCATTGAGCTTGTATGAGGAGTAAGCCTTACTAGCTATAAATCACAATAAGGCCCATGGAAGTATAAGTGCATAGCTAGAGTAATCATATACTAATGCATGACCCAAATATCTATTATATCCTACGACATATTATAATTAATAGAGACATTCTAAATGTGGTAGAAAATTTGGTTAATAACGAAGGAGAGTAAAAATTGTAGTGTTTAATTTCTATAGTGAAAATTCATTCATATGATTATGGCACATATATATTTATATTCATGCAAATATATTAGGTTATGTTTGATTTAGTGCATATTAATTGTAACTTACAAGAGCTTCTATGGGGTATTTGTTGTGTGAAGTAGAAAAATTAATTACATAATTGTCCTACGTAAATTTATGTAAAAAAGTGTATAAATTTTGGTGGGAAGTAACCTTGGTAACTTTGCATATTTACTTTATTACTCTTACCTGTATCTATGCTTAAATACATCAATTTTGGTGGGTAGTAACTCCCAATAAGTATTCTTATTTACATTTGAATCCTATCTATTTTGGAGCAAGACTTGCTTAAACTATGATGTGTAGTAACTCCTTGTAATTATGTTTATTTAAGTTAGTATAAAGAATTTCAAGACTTTCCTTCTTCCTAGGAATTGAATTTGAATCTTCAAATTTATAAGTTCTTATATATATAATGAGAGCATAGTAGAGTATCTCTATGCATATAATGACTTACATTCCTCAATAGAGATAATTGCATTTAATGTCTAATGCAAATTCTCTTAGATTTATTATGTAGTTTGCACAAATATATTTCATAAGAAGAATTTGTGAGGTTTTTAATAGGTAAAAATGTTAATTTTGCAAATCGCTGACAATACAATTAAGGTTTGCTGGATTGATGAATTCTCTAAAAGTGACATTAGATTTTGTCAACTACCAATAATATTACCGTCAAAGATTCAATGGATTTGATGAGGTTTCTAAAAGTGATACATTCAATTTTGTCTTCGGCCAAAAAATACCATCAAGGTTCAAACATATTTGATGAATTTTGTAAAAGTGACATGTTAAACTTTTCCAACTACCGATAATACCATTGAGTGTTTGGAATATTTGATGAAGTTTCTAAAAGTGGCATGTCAAATTTCACTTATGGACAATGAACTAATTGGGCTCAATGAAAAGTTAAGAGTTTGATTCCATCAACCATTAGTTAGATGTTTTGGGTTCTACATTGGTAAATTTCAAATTCCCCCCAACTCTATGAAACCTTCCACATTTTGAATTGCGCACATAAGAAACTATTTAACTTAACGATGATGAGTTAATTAAATGTATTTTTTGTTATTATTAACTTAATATATTTGTATGAACATAAATACATTAATTCATTATTAATTAAATTTTTACTTAAATGTAAGATAATTAATCCTTAGGCTAATGGATGATATGGAGGGCCAAAAGTGGCCTTAGTGTTGCCATGACACTACCCTTATGATGACAGATGGAACTGGGTGCCACATGATCAACCACATGGTAATTGCATATTAATGCTAATGTGGCACCAAGGGTAAAAATATTCAATTGATCATATCTTAATGATGCAAACTTAATAAAACTTATATCATTGGAAATTTACCAATGATTAGCATATGTTGATGATCTCATAAAAGATTTTTGATTTGAACTGAAAAAGAGAGATTTCGATGTCCCATAACCTTAATCAATCTTTAAGGGATTGGGTATGTGCATTACAACGTAGCCATAAAATATTATGGTTGGAAACATTGCTTAACAAAATAGGTTGACTAGTTGTAGCTCTAGTATTAAAATCTCATAATAGGATGATATTACCTTCATTTTTTAGAGTATAGATATCTTGTTTAAGGGTATTATAAGGAGAATTTTTGTCAAGGTTGTTTTTCTTATAAAGAGTAGAATTAATAGGTGCAAAATAACAATTTGCTATATAAATGTTCTTTCCATTAATATAAGAAATTTCAATTCAAATGTACAAATTGACAGGTTCTATATTATGAAGTCCAATGCAAGGAAACTATACTTTCTTGTGTAAGAGGCTATGCCTCCAATCCATTTACAATGTGATTTCTTGTTCCATGTTGACCATAAGATAAATCCCTCTATGTTAGGGACCTTATATACTCCTCAATAGTTAAAATAATATCAATTTCACTTGAGATCCAACTTAGCATAAGAGCCTTGCATCATGGAAAACCACAATAATTCCAAAAGGGATACGAAATATCCCAAATTCCTATTTATTATGAATATTAAACCTAAAATATTGAAGGGATAAGGCCAATCAATAAGATGGATTGAATCCATTACAATAATAAAATTGAATTGGGGTGGGCAGGATAATAATCATTCCTCGAAATCACCAAAGCTAAACGACTAAGTATGTCATACCTATCATCAATATAATTTATCTTAATACAATTTAACCTATCTTTATGTTATTTAAATTTCTCCCCACCATATTACTTCTATAAAGTAAATCGTATCAATATGTGATTTATTTTTTTAATTCTTTTATTGTTGATAACATGTCCTTCTCTTTATGTTTTTTTAGATTAACCTTACGCATGTACATAAATAAAAACTAATCGAAAGTTTTAAAAAAAATGTTCATAAGTGCTTTCCACTTTCCCATATGAAATAGATGCATAATTCATTTAATACTTAATAAAAAATTTATATAAAACATTAAAAAAATTACTAATAACAAAACAATTTCAATCACCTTATAATTAAATTATATAATTTAAAATTAATAAATCTAATCAAAATTAATCAACTTAAATTGGAGTGGAAACCACTATGTTTCCATAACGATAACCTCCTATACATAAATTTAAAATATGCACAACACATTTGAATTATGAATATAAAAAGAATTGATCCAACTCCTAATTTCAAAAAGTCCATTGAAATCAAATCCCATGACAAGCGTGGTAGACAAAGTTTCAATGGCATTGAGAACACTCAAAGAAACCATCCACCTTCTCTATAAATAGAGGTTTCTTTGTAAATTTCGGCAGGAATACTGAACTTCGCTTGAATCTTGAACTTGGGACTACAGGAATTAACCTTCCCCAGAGTATGTGAATCATTGTAATGTTCAACGGCCTGGATGAAATCCTGAACACGACGACACATGATCCTAGCGGCCCTTCCGCCCTCAATGCTACGGATCCGGGCTTGAATCTTGAACTTGGGATTGCAGGGGTTAATAGGATCCGACGTCATCTAGGCCGTTGTGCATTATAATGATTCACATTTTCTGGTATTCCGACATGGTCGAACTGGATATTAACTATAAAGAATTAGTTCACACCAGGCCAAAAAGTAACAGTCCACTTTTATGTTAAATATAAGGTTTTGTGTTGTTTGCACACATCAATGGATGATTGCCCTCACAGGAATCATACCAGAGAACGTCACAACATTGACAGAACTAAGAGCTGTCATTTTGAAAAATAACTATTTTTCTGGACCTATTCCCAAAGGATTTGGATCACATGTAAAAGCTCTTGAAGTGTTGGATTTGTCTTCAAATCTGCTTAATGAATCTATCCCTCTTGATCTTGGCAACTTATCATGTTTGGATTTCTCTCTCAACTTGTTTGGAAACAGGATTTCTGGTACCATACCTACAGCATTAGGGCATCTTCTAGTGAATGCAACTATAGACCTTTCCCACAATAATCTGACTGGACCCATTCCACAGTAGAGTTAAACATCCCAACATCTTTCGCCTCCGAGCTTTGTATTGGGGTAGAGGAAAAACTGTTGATTTATGACTAGATTGAATTGGAATCTTGGGAAATGCCTATTATGGTGGATTATCTTATTCTCTTATTATTATTATTTTGTGTTATGTGTCTTCCGTTCATTTCTGCAAGGTTTTTTTTTTATAAATATAGTCTTTCATTTTCCTACAAATTATGAGTTCCTTATGGATTCCTTGTTTTGTCAGTGTTGGTAACTACAAGATATATAATGAGATTTGATCCTAAGTCCTTAATGAACATTTGATCCCAAATCCTCCTTGAACATTTGCATAAAAAAATCTTAAGGATCTATCTTTGCAAGGTTGTTGTCAACTAACCTTGGTGGCATTTGATTATTATTCCAAATAGGCTGTAGGCTTATACACAAGTATCTCAAGGCTCTGAAATTGATCAAGTCCCTGGAATTGAAGCCATCACCAGCGTGTATCAGTGATTCTTGCTCAGATTTTGGATTCTACAAAGTCTATCTTGGTCTTCTCTTCTTTAAATATATATCAACCCTTTTTGTTTTGTTTTAAATATATATCAACCCTTTTTGTTTTGTTTCCAAGTTATGTTGCAGTGTATTTCATTTCTCCTTTATCTTTAAGATGGATATTTATCTTTTTGTTCACCCGGTTTTCTACAATTCATTTAAATTGGATGTTTGTCATTTTTTTCACTAGGTTCTCTATAGTGTGTTATAATTAGCTATTGATAATGTTTCCGATTGCGAAATCAAATAATGTTTCTTTGTCCTCTTAAATAAAAGGAATATGCTAGTAGCTCGTGACAGTGGGGTAGAGTCTTCAACAAAATCTTCAGAAACTAGATATTTTTGTTTAAATGGGCTTTTAATGTGAACACGTCGTTGTCATTAATTCAAACAAAATAATGAAATTGTTTGAATTCAAACTGAAACATCTATCTTCTACTATCTTGGTAAAACTAACTTTCATCCATTATGCCTCACTACCATTGAAACTAGCCCAACTATACACGGTATCTAGAAAACACTGAAAATTTTAAAGTGAATTTTCTCTTGAAATGTCAATGGAACAATGAAATTTTTTCTCCTGTTGTTAAAATGACTTCAATCAAAACTATTTTAAGTCTAGTGGCAGCAGAAGACTATCTTGAGTAGTTAGATGTAAAGCCAACCTTTCTCCATGGGGGTTTGGAGGAAGAAATATATATGCAACAGCCACAGGGATATGACATCAAAGGGAAGGAGAAATCACTGTGAAAATTGAAGAAGAGCTTGTATGGCTTAAAACGGGCTCCAAGGCAATGGTATCTAAAATTTGACAAGTCTATGTCTGAACAAAGTTATACTAGATGTCCCTTTAACCATTGTGTTTATCTTAAAAGGAAAAATTGTGGTAACTATATTATATTTTTATTGTATGTAGATGACAGGCTTGTTGCAGGGTATAACATGCAAGAAATAAATGTGCTCAAAGGAAAATTAACAAATTCATTTGCAATGAAGGATTTGGGTGCTGCAAAACAAATCCTTGGTATGAGAAATAACTAGAGACGGGAAAAAACAGAAATTAGCGTTGTCTTAGAGTGAGTACATAGAAAAGGTGTTGGAAATATTTAATATGCAAAATGCAAAACTAGTTAGTACATCTTTGGCTAGTCATTTGAAACTAAGTAAGGATATGTGTCCTAAGACTCAGGAAACTTAATGTATGCAATGGTATGCTCAAGGTCTGATATTGCACATGTAATGGGAGTTGTAAGTAGGTATATGAAAAATCCAAGGAAAGAGCATTGGATAGAAGTAAAGCAGATTCTCAGGTATTTGAGAGGTACCACAAATCAAGAATTATGCTTTCTTGGTTCAAACATTGCTCTACAAGGATATGTTGATGCAGACATAGTAGGTGATAGAGATAACCAGAGGAGTACCACAGGGAATGTGTTTACTGTAGGTGGAACAACTGTTAGTTGGGTTTCAAAATTGCAAAACATTGTTGCACTTTCAACAACAGAAGCAGAGTATGTTGTTGCTACAGAGGCTAGTAAAAAAATGATTTGGTTACAAAGGTTTACAGATGAATTGGGCAAGAAGCAAGAGATGGGTTGGTTATTTAGTGAAAACGAGAGTGAGAAGAACTAAACATTTGATTCCAAAACTAAACATATACAACTCAAGTATCATTTCATATGGTCAATGTTAGAAGATAGACAGTTGAAGCTAGAAAAGATACACACCAGCCAAAATCCTACAAATATGTTAGCAAAAGTCGTAACCAGGGAAAAACTGAGATTCTTTTCAATTTCAATTGGTCTTCAAGTATGATGGTGAAGATGAGAAATAATCAAGTTCAAGTGGAATTATTGTCTACTAAGTCAAGCAATGATGGTGTTTATATAATCAGTCTCCAATTGAGATATTGTTGTGTGTGGAGCCTGATTATCTTACTAATTGTTTAAAGGTTTTTTCAATTTCAATCGCGTTGGATCTGTTATCACTCCAAAATTTCTCTAGAAGTTATTAAAGAAATAAATGTTTAGAAGTAACCACAAACCTACTTTGGAGATTAGGATCTAGCCTTCCTAATTCTCAGATAGGCCTCTCTCTTTATGATTTAACTTTTTTTTAGTTAGTTGATTTTAGGCTAGTTATTGTTGCACTTGGGTTTTGATTTGAATTTGGGTGCTGGGATCACTTAGATGAATAGAGGTTTGCTTTTACCATTGGGCTATGGGGTCAAATGACAGAAAAATAGGACTGGATCAAGTTCTAAAAATAATGTCTATAGGGCAAGATAGCTGAGTTACTACAGATCTCAAAGGATGGATGGTGAAGTGGTTTCCAATCAAATCTAGGGAGAAATTAACAGTTCCTTAGTCCGGATTATGAAGAGAATGAAATAGGTCAACCGGGATGGGAGAGAAATTAAGGTTTCTCAAATTTGAATATCAGAGGAAAACATATAAATGATTAACTGTGCAAAACAGAGTGTACTTAAACAAATTCTAAGTTAAATTTCTAGTTAATTCATTCAATTTTGGATAACATTTAAGTTTATGAAATACATAAGAGGGTAAAAAAATCAGACAAATAAAATACTTCACTGCAATAACGCATCTCATGAATCCTGTAATGCAATCTTTTTATTACTTGCTCCAGCCTGTCGACTTGAAAATTGGTACAAATAAACCTTAGGTTTAAGATCAAAATAACTCTACAAATGTATAGCAATCCACACTCAATACTTTGAATTATGAAGTATTTATACGAAAAGAATTTACAAAATATCCCAAATTGTCTTGAGAACTAATCTAGGAGAAAGAAATATCTTCATGCAAGAAGATAGAGACAATTATTGAACTGTTGTTTGTTGTCCCTGTTATTTAGGTTATGTTGGCTGCGATCTTTTTCCCTTTAATCTTCTTTGCTATTTGGTCTTCACGCTGGATGTTTTATTAACTTTGACCTTTCATCTAATACACTTTGGCTTGGTTGACCTATCAATATCCTTTTACTGTGCTCTTTTACTTTTACTGTACATTTTATATTTTTTATGTGTATTTCTATAGTAAATCATTTAGTTTCTCCCATGTCTCGGCATATGGTAATTGGATATTGAGCATCTTTCTGTAGATCTCATCTGCCTCTGTATACTTGGAAAAAGTAGGCTTATTAACAAAAATGTGTTTTACCTCATGCTGGAGGTAAAAACAAATTCTCAAAAGTTTGATATAATACTTTGCTAGTAGGTATGCCCTTCATGGATGAAGTATTCACCTGATATCTGGCCACTTCTCTAATCTTTTTATTATAGTCCTCCTGTGTCATTAACTTATCGTCTATAACCAAGGTATTTGGTACACCCTTTTGCCTCAAAATTTCAAACTTAACCATGAATCTGTCAATGGCAAGTTGCATGGTTTGGCACTTATCCTCCAGGTTTAACATCAAATTCCTCTTGGTGAGGACTCTTTTAACTTCCAAAATTGTACCTGTTTTGTCAGGTATCTCTAATTCCTATAGCTCATACTTGTTCTTGGAGTTGAGGAAGTGAATAGTCCTAGCAACTTCCTCTAGCATGTCTCCAAGTTCTGCTTTGACTCTTTGTATGGCTTCTTTAGGGTGCTTTATTAAATCAATCTGTTCAAAAATAACCTTGATGGATGGCCAAACTCATTGATAGAGTCAATGATATTGGCCCATAGTTGCTTCTTAGCCTGACCTAGAGGTTCATTCAATGTCATCTCCTTCTCCAGGCTTTCGATTCATTCATTCATCCTTATAGACTTCTGTTGTTCTTCTTTGTGCATGATTTGGGTAAGTTTGTAGTCTGTTTCAAGGCTGGTCACCTTCTCCTTAAGCATGTTCATCTCAGTGGCCTGAATGGACATTTCTTCCATTGCTTTGACCAACCTATTTACTTCATCACCTATAGACCCTATTGCTAATGTAGTTGGTGTAGATGTTGGTAGTGTTGTGGCCATTGGAGCAGTGGGAGCTAAGGATGCTGCCAAAGAAGAAGGTACAACAGTGGTAACTATTGGCATGAACATGCAGGCGCATCATCAAGGCTAGCTTGTTTTAGCTGAATCAAGCTATCTAATTCTTTCTCCATCTCCTTTAACTGATCATTCAGTTGTAGCACTAGGTCCATCATCTCTTCATGATTGGTTTGGCTCTCCAGGACCTCCTTTGTTTGTGGGTGTTGTAAATGAGGCAACTTAAGTTGTTTCTTAAGAGCTGTTATATCCTCATTCTTCTTTTTGATCAATTTCTCAGTAGCCTTAATGTCACTTGGATCATGGCCCAGTTCAATGACCAAGTCCTCCAATGACTTGATCCTGTTGTCTTTGGCCTGTGAGGAGGCCTTCTCCAATTTATACTGGGTTGTTACATTATCCAGTGAATCCTGCAGCCTGTGTGCAGCCATGGCCTTTCCTCTAAGGGTGGAGTAAATCATTTCCCTAACCTATTTATGAAACTCTATCTGGTCAATGGGATGCACATCCCTGGCCAATACCTCAAAATCAGTCTTCTTGTAATCAACTGAGGTCTTTGGCTACTGAATAGTGGGCTGCAAAAATGATACCTCCAAATTTCCTGCTTTGATGTCAAAGCCTGACATCAACCTGCTCTGGTTGGCTGGTTTATGTTTGAAGTATTGGGCATATGTCTCTGCCTTCAACTTATCATTCTTCATCCTTATTTCTTTGTACTTGTCTTTGATGTCCTTTTCTTTTTCAGCTGGCCTGACAAAGGAAGAAACCTCAACACTTTGTTGTCTCTCAATCATTTGAGTGTTGGAGGTTGATGGCTTCTGTGTTTCACCTGAAGCAGCTATGACTTTGTTCCTCTGCCCCATTGTTTCAGTGTTAGTTATTTCCATTGATTCAATTTTCTCCTCCTGTTCAGACATAGGATTCAACTCGTACATTTTTTTGAGCTCAAACAGCTCATCTGTAGTCTCCGTGGTAGAACTGGAACCCTCTTCCCTATTCCTCTTTGGATTCTTCTCCTCATTGGCCGGGGTCTATAATACAGGAGGAATATTCATTGGTTCCCCTAGTTGTGGAACGTGAGGGAAAGAGATCTGGTCAATTTTCTTTTCTAGATCAATGAGTGTGTTTTCAACATCCACAATTGTGCTACCCATGTCAATCAATGTATTTTCCAACCATTCAGATTGGTTGGCAAACTTTTCAATGTCAGGTCTTGGGTGGTGGATGGAAGGTCCCAATTTGACCCTGAGTCTTAGCTTGTTTATGACCCCATGAGGGTCATACTGCCATATGAAATTGTTGTTGAATTTCATCTGTTGCAGTATCTTGTCAGCCTCTTGTCCAGCCTCTCTATTATTGCAAATGAATGGGCCCAATTGGTTTTTCATTTTAAACTAGTTTTCTTCCTAGAAGATAGGAAGTGGACCTCATCAGAGTTGATGATTTGTCTAAAATACTCAAGTGAAAATATCATCATAGGGAGGTATTTGGGCAACTTATAAGGGGCTAATTGGCAGCCATAAACCCTGATTTCAGTGTAGTTCTGGTACAGGTACCAGTCTCCCACCTTGTTGTTCTTATCCAACTGTAGCACCCTCTTGATTACTTGGATGATTCTGGGTTGAGTGTTACAGGTCAACATGTTCATGATTGGATATACAAATGAATCTATGAAGTCTTTGTAGGTAAATGTTGTGGAGTATTTCTGGATCAAGGGTGTCCACTAAACCACCAATCTCTCTTTTCGCTTGGTATCCAACTTCTGGATGCTTATAGGGAACTTATCTACTTGGTAATACAAAAACATGTGAAATAACACTCAAGAGTACTTGAAAACACTTTCAGTGGGCAGTCTGGTGAATTGTTCATGAATTATGTCTGCAATGAACTGAGCATAATTATACATGACAAAAGGAGGCTTGCCTGGGGTAAAAATGGACAGGAAGGCTAGGATGACCTCATCTACATGCTCATCTGTGGTATATCCTAGGATGCAAGAGAGCATGGTGATTATATGTTTTCCTGTTTCTGAAAAAATAGTGGCATCATAGCGTGGGTGTGTGTGTGGGAGTATGGCGGTCTTCAATGATGAAAGTCTAGAAGATTTTCCTTATCTTAACCAGGTCTGTTGTGATGTATAATTCCAATAGGTCTCTAATAGATAATGCGGTCTCATTAGGGCTAGATTGTACCTGCAGCATTTGGTTGATAGACTCTGGTGTAATGGTAAATAAGATCTTCTGGTTTGGGGCAACAATAGCCCTTTGGCTAGGGATATAGCAGGCGTGACATTCTACCATTGAAAGGTCCTCCTAGGAGATTTGATCCATCTATCTCTCTCAAGAAAAATGCATTGTTGCCCCTGTAACCATAAATGACATAAGGGCCTTGCCATAGGAAGTCAAATTTTCCATGTTTGCCCTTATCTTCTCTTCTTGAATCCCATTTAAGAACTTTATCACCTATGTAAAAATCATCAGATTTTGTCTTTTTATCAAAAATATTCTTGATTTTATACTGGATTACTTGTGATTTTACATAGACTTCTTCTCTAGTTTGCTACAAGTGTATGGTCTAATTTATCCTCCTCTGGATATCATTTGGTTCTACCTGCAATTCCTGGATGATCTTCATCACTGGTACTCCTAAAGATGATGGAAAAACAACATCCATTCCATATACCAGCTGATAAGGAGATGTACCAATTGACTTTTTACAGCTGATAAGGAGATGTACTAATTGACTTTTTAGTAGTTAGTCTATCTACCCATAAGGCATTGACAAGTTTTTTGTTCCATGTCTTTTTGTTGTCTTCCAGTAATTTCTTAATGATATTGACCAGGATTTTGTTAAAGGATCCTGCAAGTCCATTACCTTAAGGGTAATAAGTAGTGGAATGGCCAAGGGTGATGTGATATTTCTTACAAAATTCTACCATTTTCTTGGATTTAAAAGCAGTTGCATTATAAGTAATGAGCTTTTGGGGGCATCCAAATCTTGGAAGGATATTATTTTCAAGGAATGAGATAATGACAGAGTTTGTGGCTTGTCTAGAAGGGATGGCTTCTATCCATTTGGTGAAGTAATCAGTGGCTGTTAAAATCCATTCATGCTGAGCTGAGGAGGCTGAGTGTATTTCTCCAATGAAGTTTAATCCCCATTGTTGAAATGGAATTTCTGTGGAGATTGGTTTGAGAGGTAAGGGTAAAAGCTTTTTGTTTCCCTCAAATATCTGACATTTATGACAGGAGTCACATGTTTCTTAACTTCTGCAAAAAGAGTGGGCCAATAAAAAACAGCCCTCAGGATTATGTCAGTAGTAGTTTTCCAATAAAGTGTCCTCCACAATCTCCTGCATGAAATTCTTGCATAATTTTATCAGGTTCATCTTTCAGTAAACAATTCAAAAGAATACCACCGCTGTCTTTCCAAAATAAAGCATTATCTATGATACAATATTTCAATGACTTCATTTTCAAAAATCTAGCTTTAGTTCTTGCTAAACCAAGATGAGCTTGTATGTTCAGTAATAAAAATATGATATCTGCATACCAAGGTGAATATGTGAAAGGTTCACTGACTTATGGAGTCGCCATCTCTTCCTAATCATCAAGGGCACCAATGAAATTTATATCTAGGGCCTAACAGTTTGATTCAACCATGAGTTTGGCTAAACCTTGGCCTTTGATAAGTTTAGTAGGCTTTATTTCTATGTCATATTCCAAAATAGTGGAAATCCATTCGCCTCTCTTTCCTTCAGAGCCCACTTTGTGTCAAAATGTCCTTTACTACTAAATTTGGAACATATGCATCTTTGATAGATTTTGCTAAAGCTAATGCTTGTTTTTCCATTATGTTGTATTTGAGTGTGACATCTCTTAAGGATTTACTGAAAAATGCAATTGGTTGTTCATATCCTTGGTCATTATTTTGCAACGAGACTGCTGCAATAGTATGTTCTGAAGCAAAAGAAAAAAATATAAAATCTTTTTGAAAATTAGGACTTATAAGGACTGGAGTTCTGGTAAGGGATTCATTGATGGCTTCAAATGACTATTTTTCCTCCACTATCCATTTAAGTGTTGAATCTTTTTGTAACATGTTATTTAGTTCTCTAATCAATTCTGCTAAATTTGAAATGAATCTCATAAGAAAAATTATCTTGCCTAAAAATGACTTTATTCTTTGATGTTTCTAGGATGGGTGATGGTCAAGATTGCCTCTATTCTAGAAAGATCTATTCTAATTCCATCTTTTGATATTATATGTGCCAAGAGTTCCTTCTCTTCTAAACCAAAGAGTGTCTTTTTTGGATTTAAGGAAATCCCAAATTTTCTACATTTGATGAAAACTCTTCTCAGGTGATCTAGGTGTTCATTATCAAATTTAGAAAGACTATGGTGTCATCTTGGTAAAACACTAGGAAGTCATGGATCTCCTTGGAAAAATTTATATTCATAGCTCTTTGAAATGTTGCTCTTGCGTTCATTAATACAAAAGGCATCTTCAAATACATGAAGGTACCCCAAGGAGTAGTAAATGCAGTTTTGGCTTGGTCCTCTAGTTGAACTAAGATCTGGTTGTATCCAGAAAATCCATCAAGCAATGAAATTTTGGATGAGCCTACTACCCTCTAAAGGATATGGTCCATTTTTGGTAGAGGATAGTTGTCTTTTAATGAGACCTTGTTTAAATTTCTGAAATCAACACAAAGTCTGATTTCTCCAGTCTTCTTCCTAGTAGTGACTAAGTTTGAAACCCAATCTGAATATCTAATGGGAGCTATGATTTGGGCATCATACATTCTTTTTACTTGCTTCTTAATAGATAGCATAAGAACTGGATTATTTCTCCTAAGTTTCTGTTTAAAAGGTTTATGATCTTCTTTAATAGGTATGTTGTGTTAAATTATGTTGGTGTCATAAGACTTCAAGTCTTCATAACTCCAAGCAAAAACATCTTGAAACTCTTTAAACAGATTTATGTATTTAACCTTTTCATTTGGAGGTAAGGCTTTTGATATTTTAATGAGTTTTGGTTTTTCCTCAGTTCCTATGTTACATTCTTCTATATCTGCTCTTAAAGGCTCCATTTTTGGTTTCCTAGCTACATCGTTTGAGTGAAACAAATCTTCTAATGGGACTAATCCCTTAGGCAAAAATTTATTTTTAAGGTTCAGAATTTCAAGATCATCATTCATTATTTCTTCTATTTCTACATTTTCTAAGTTATCTATTTCTACTTTAGTGAATTTAGTGGGTTTACCTATATCTAAAATATTTACATCTATGTCACTATCTATGTTATTTTCTACTGTACAGTTTGTATCTATTTTACAATTGTGAAACACACCTTAAGCATTCATGAAATCATAAATCTAAGAATCCTATGAGAATATTTGCCAATACTTCAAATTGTTTGGTATAACAGGCCTATGTCTCACTTCTGCAATGTACTGATGGTTGGGTTGAAAGGGCAATTTGCAGGTAATAGCAAAAGTGGCCAGACTATGGGCTTGCATATTTTGTTTTCTACGAATGGCAGCAAAGTTTGTTTCGAGGAGGTCTTTAACCAAAGCTAGGACAGAATCACTATATTGGCTAAGTCTGGGATTGTTTACAGAGTATTCAACATTATTTTGTTTAATAATCAGTTCTAAGTCTCCCATTATAGAAACTCTTTTGGCTCTAAGTTTTCTAACCATTTGTAACCCTAAGATTAGGGCTTCATAATCTGCCATGTTATTTGTGCACTTGAAGTTTAATCTAAATGCATGTCCTTCAGAATGATTATTCTCCATATTATGGATCCACACTCCCGCACCTACCCCTAACTTATTCACAGATCCATCAAAATCTATATGCTATAGGGACTCATGAAAAATGTTTTCACTATCAGGGGCTTTGTTCTTTTCTTCTACAGTTGTGATTTGATTGTTGTCATGTTCTGAATTGTACAAGATAAAAGAGTCCATATCAGAATGCATGGAGTATATAGGGAAGTTTTGTGGTTTTTCTGCACTACTCACCATGTATTTCAACAAGGTCTCTTTATAAAGTTCCCTTTGTTGGCCAAAAATAGATATGGTGGCATATGACATATCTAACTATAAACATCCCTGGAATTTGGCTCCCCATGAGCAAGATAACAACATTCCATATTTGGTTGGGATTTCTGCAACTATTATGTCCATCACAATACTCTTTGTTGGGCACTGGACTAGAGTTACACATAAATTCTTAATCAAACCAAGACATTTAACTTGGCTAGAGTCAAAAGAAAACAGGTCCTTATATGGCCTGGTGATATCTAAGTTTAGTCTCTCTGTGATTGCTTTTGGCATCAAGTTATGGGATGCCCCTAAGTCTAGCATAGCATTATGTAATATTTTTTCATGAATGTTCAGGCTAATGTAGAAAGGAGGGATTCCCCTTGCTGATGAGTACCATTCACCTCAGGGCCAAACACTAATTCAGGTTGATCATTGTTCAAATTCACAACATCTTCTCCCTCTCCTATATTTAAAGTTTCAGTTATTTGTGATATATAGAATTCATTTTTTACTAGTTCAGTCAAAGGAACTGATATCTTTAATTTTTCTATTTCAGTCTTCAGGTTGAAAGGAAGTTGAGCTTTGTTTGTTTGGATGAGATCTTCCTTAAAAAATGCAGTTTGTGTGTTTTTATTTTGTTTTTCAGTACTAGGCAATTCAGTCTGTGTTTCAGTTATTTTTCTTTGATTTCTCTTATCTGGATTGATTTCAATAACGGTTTCAGTTTGAGTTTTAGTGGAGGTTATATCTACAATTTTTGGGGTAGAAGTCTTCGGTGTTCCCCTAGGGAGGATTTGTAAAACTTTGGTGACAGGAGATTCTGTTATCTTTTTAGTCTAGGTCTAGATTGATCTCTTAGTGGGAGTTTCATTGTTCTTTTTACTTCTCAAGCTATATTGTTTGTGAACCTCATATATAGCTAATTCATAACCCTGTTTAAAGTCAAAGGACTCACCAGATTCTAACTACAATTGTTGCAGCATGTACAATTCTTGTTCTTCTTGAGTAAGAAAAACAGGATCTTCATTTTTTATTCCTAAGAAGTTTATCTGGATGTCATCCTCACCTTCATGGCTTTGTGAACCCTCAACATAGTTTTCCTGAAAGGGAGGCCTAATTTGTTGATCTGGTATAGCATTCTTTCCAGTGTTAGGATTCTTCTTGAAGTTGGGGTTCCTTATTGGGGGTGGTTGTTGATTCTCCCAATGAGTTTTTCTTTCCATGTTTTCTAATTTTTCCATTATTCTCTCTACACTCTTTGCTAAACTATCTATTTTACCATCAAAAGTGGAGGTTTCTTCTTTAATTACAAATCTATTTTCATTTCTCATTCTAGAATTCTTGGCTAATAGGTTGGCCTTTACACTAACAACATTACTTTGCATTTGTTCCAATGTTTCAGGGTTTCTTTCCCTTAATTGGTATGACATGTCAGTGTCAAAACCATCAGGGAATTTAATTAATGCCAAGTCAGGTGGAGGCTTAATATTAGAAGGGATTGCATTGTAGATGCTATTAAACCTAGTACAATAATCCTGAATTAACTCATTAGTAGCTCTTCTAATGTTATCATATTCAGAAAGTATTTGCAGAGGGTTTTTCTTTCTCCCCCATCTATCAATGAACAATCTATGAAAAGAAGCTAGGTCTACAATATGATTAGCAGGTAAAGCTTTGAACCATTTACTAACATCCCCAGTTAATGTTTGAGCAAACAACCTCATTTGCACATCATATTCATCTATCTCATGCAATTCAAAATAGTCAGTCATTTTGTTCACATGATGTTGGGCAGTATACTGACCAGTAGCATCAAACAAAAAGATCTTGCTTTGATAATCTTGGGGTGTGGCATGGAGTTGTGTAGGTAAAAGCAGAGGTGCATATCGGTCTACCATGGCTGATATTCTAGTTTGACTAGGGGGTAAAGTAGTGGTACTTGAGGAAGGGCTTGAAATGGATGGAGATGAACTAGATGAGGATGAGGTGTTTGGATGATGAATAACTGGTTTATGGGAATGGACTATGGTGGATACTATTGGTGAGGTGGTGGTAAATGAAGGTGTATTTACAGTGATTGAAGATTGTGTAGAAATTTCAGAGGCAACAACAGTGAGGGCAACTAGTTCAACAGATTGTTGAAGGTAAGCATCATCTATATGGCTTATCAATGTAGAGGTTAAAGCTTCTAACTTGTCAAAAGTGTCCAACACAAGTTTATCTAAATCTGGATGGATAGGCACCTTTTTTGATTCAATGAGTTGAATAAAATCAGGGTCTAACACAGTTTCATGAATTGCATTCTCTGATTTAGTTCTAAACAATGAGAGATCAAATGACAAATCAAATGGAATTTCCTCTAAAGTTGACAACTCCTCAGGGAGTGAATTTGCTTTAAATAATTGGCTACTACTTGCTTGAGTTTCTACCTTTTTTGGTTTTCTTAAAATTCTGTCTAGGTGATAAACTATTATAGGAGGGTTTGGATCTCGATTTGCCCTGGTATAGTGAGTCTTCTTGGAAGCCAAAATTTTAACTTTTTTAATTGTTTTTACAAAACCTTTCAAAAACAACTTCTAAAAATGACCTTAAGGGGCTCAATATAAAATTTAAGGTTTCCTTAAAGTTTTATTAGACTGAGGATCGAATTCCCCAATATGGTCACCAATTATGTTGTCACTCCAAAATCCCTCTAGAAGTTATTAAAGAAAGAAATGTTTAGAGGTAACCACAAACCTACTTTGGATATTAGGATCTAGCCTTCCTAATTCTCAGAGAGGGCTCCCTCTTTATGATTTAACTTTGTTTTAGTTAGTTGATTTTAGGCTAGTTATTGTTGCACTTGGGTTTTGATCTAAATTTGGATGGTGGGATCACTTACTTAAATGAACAAAGTTTTTCTTTTACATTGGGCTATAGGGTCAAATTCTAGACAAACAAGACTGGATCAAGTTCTAAAAACAGTGTCTACAGGGCAAGATAACTTAGTTACTACAAATCTCAAAGGTTAGATGGTGAAGTGGTTTCCAATCGAATCTAGGGAGAAATTAACAGTTCCTTAGGCCGGATTATGAAGAGAATGAAAGAGGTCAACCAGGATGGGAGAGCAATTAAGGGTTCTCAAATTTGAATATCAGAGGAAAACATATAAATGATTAACTGTGCAAAACAGAGTGTACTTAAGCAAATTCTAAGTTAAATTTCTAGTTAATTCATTCAAATTTGGATAACATTTAAGTTTATGAAACACATAAGAGGGTAACAAAATCAAACAAATAAAATACTTCACTGCAATAACTCATCTCATGAATCTTGTAATGCAATCTTTTTATTACTTGCTCCAGCCTGTCGACTTGAAAATTGGTACAAATAACCCTTAGGTTTAAGATCAAAATTACTCTACAAATGTATAGCAATCCACACTCAATACTTCGAATTATGAAGTATTTATACGAAAAGAATTTACAAAATATCCCAAACTGTCTTGGGAACTAATATAGGAGAAAGAAATATCTTCATGCAAGAAGATAGAGACAGTTATTGAACTATTGTTTGTTGTCCCTGTTATTTAGGTTCTACTGGCTTTGATCTTTTTCCCTTTAATCTGCTTTGTTGTTTGGTCTTCACACTAGATTTTCTATTAACTTTGACCTTTCATTTGATACACTTTGACCTGGCTGGCCTGTCAATATCCTTTTACTGTGCTCTTTTACTGTCACTGTACATTTATATTTTTAATTTTATTTCTACAGTAAATCATTTAGTTTCTCCCATGTCTCGGCATCTAGTAATTGGATATTGAGCATCTTTCTGTAGATCGCATCTGCCTCTGTATACTTGGCAAAAGTAGGCTTATTAACAAAAAGGTGTTTTACCTCATGCTAGAGGTAAAACAAATCTTTTTTTTATAAATTTCTAGGATTCTTGGGCTGTCATTTTCTATTGCGTTTTTCTATAGTACTTTTCCAGTAGGTCTACCCTTAACTATGTCATTAACTTATCATTTATAACCAAGTGATTTGGTAAACCCCTTTGCCTCAAAATTTCAAACTTAACCATGAATTTTTCAATGGCCAGTTGCATGGTTTGGCACTATCCTCCAGGTTTAACATCCAATTCCTCTTGGTGAGGTCTCTTTTAACTTCCAAAATTGTACCTGTTCTGTCAGGTATCTCTAATTCCTGCAACTCATTCTTGGAGTTGAGGAAGTGAATAATCCTAGCAACTTCCCATGGCATGTCTCCAAGTTCTGCTTTGACTTGTTGTATGGCTTCTGTAGCCTGCTTTATTAAATCAATCTGTTCAAAAATAACCTCGATGGATGGCCAAATATCATTGACAGAGTCAATGATATTAACCCATAGTTGCTCCTTAGCTTGACCTAAAGGTTCATTCAATGTCAGTTCCTTCTCCAGGATTTTGATTCATTCATTCATCCTTGTAGACTTTTGTTGTTCTTATTTGTGCATGATTTGGGCAAGTTTGTAGTCTGTTTCAAGGTTGGTCACCTTCTCCTTGAGCCTATTCATGTCAGTGGTCTGAATGGACATTTCTTC
This sequence comes from Pinus tabuliformis, assembly GCA_031772625.1. NCBI lineage: Eukaryota > Viridiplantae > Streptophyta > Pinopsida > Pinales > Pinaceae > Pinus > Pinus tabuliformis. The sequence goes on along the minus strand of CM062818.1, from coordinate 1,389,575,001 downwards.
CATTGCTTTGACCAACATGTTTGCTTCATCACTTGTAGACCCTATTGCTGTTGACCCTATCGCTGATGTAGTTGGTGTAGATGCTGGCAGCGTTGTGGCCATTGGAGCAGTGGGAGCTAAGGATGCTGCCAAAGTAGAAGGTACAACAATGGTAACTGTTGGGATGGCAGTTGCAGGGGCATCACCAAGACTATCTTTTTTTAGCTAAATCAAGCTATCCAATTCTTTCTCCATCTCCTTTAATTGAGCATTCACTTGCGACACTAGCTCCATCATCTCTTCATGATTGGTTTGGCTTTCCAAGACCTCCTTTGTTTGTGGGTGTTGTAAATGAGGCAGCTTAAGTTGTTTCTTAAGAGCTGTTATATCCTCATTCTTATTTTTGATCAATTTCTCAGCAGCCTTAATGTCATATGGATCATGGCCCAGTTCAATGACCAAGTCGTCCAATGACTTGATCCTGTTGTCTTTGGTCTGTGAGGAGGCATTCTCTAATTTATACTGAGTTGTTACATTATCCAGTGAATCCTGCAACCTGTGTGCAACCATGGCCTTTCCTGTAAGTTTGGATTAAATCATTTCTCCAGCCTGTTTATGAAACTCTATTTGGTCAATGGGATGCACATCCCTAGCCAATACCTCAAAATCAGTCTTCTTGTAATTAGCTGAGGTCTTTGGCTGCGGAACAGTGGGCTACAAAAATGATACCTGCATATTTCCTACCTTGATGTCAAAGGCTGACGTCAACTTGGTCTGGTTGGCTAGTGTATGTTTGAAGTATTGGGCATATGTCTCTACCTCCAACTTCTCATTCCTCATCTTTATTTCTTTGTACTTGTCTTTGATGTCGTTTTCTCTGTCAGTTGGCCTGACAAAGGAAGAAACCTCAACACTTTGTTGTCTCTCAATCATTTGAGTGTTGGAGGTTGATGGCTATTGTGTTTCACCTGAAGCGGCTGTGTCTTTGCTCCTCTGCCCCATTGTTTCAGTGTCAGTTATTTCCACTGATTCAATGTTCTCCTCCTATTCAGACACAAGATTCAACTTGGGCCTTTTTCTGAGCTCAAACAGATCATCTGTAGTCTCCATGGCAGAACTGGAACCCTCTTCCCTATTCCTCTTTGGATTCTTCTCCTCATTGTCTGGGGTCTGTAATATAGGAGGAATATTCATTGCTTCCCCTAAATCTGGAACCTACAGGAAAGAGCTTTGGTCAATTTTCTTTCCTAGATCAATGAGTGTGTTTTCAACATCACAACTGTGATATCCATGTAAATCAATGTATTTTCCAACCATTCAGATTGGTTGGCAAACTGTTTAATGTCAGGTCTTGGGTGGTGGATGAAAGGTCCCAATTTGACCCCGAGTCTTAGTTTGTTTATGACCCCATGAGGGTCATACTGCCATATGAAGCTATTGCTGAATTTCATTTGTTGTAGTATCTTGTCAGCCTCTGGTCCAGCCTCTCTGTTATTGCAAATGAATGGGCCCAATTGGTTTTTCATTTTAAACTGGGTCTTCTTCCTAGCAAATAGGAAGTGGACCTCATCAGAGTTGATGATTTGTCTGAAATACTCAAGTGCAAATATCCTCATAGGGAGGTATTTGGGCAACTTATAAGGGGCTAATTGGCAACCATAAACCATGATTTCAGTGTGGTTCTGGTACAGGTACTAGTCTCCCACCTTGTTGTTCTTAGCCAACTGTAACACCCTGTTGATTTCTTGGATGATTCTAGGTTGAGTGTTACAGGTCAGCATGTTCATGACTGGATATACAAATGAATCTATGAAGTCTTTGTAGGTAAATGTTGTGGAGTATTTCTGGATCAAGGGTGTCCAGTAAACCACCAATCTCTCTTTTCCCTTGCTATCCAACTTCTTGATGCTAACAGGGAACTTATCTACTTGGTAATACAAAAACATGTGAAATAACACTCAAGCTTGAAAACTGTTTCAGTGGGTAGTCTAGTGAATTGTTCATGCATTCTGTCTGCAATGAACTGAGCATAATTATACATGAAAACAAGAGGCTTGCTTGGGGTAAAAATGGATACGAAGGTTAGGATCACCTCATGTACATGCTCATCTATGATATATCCTAGTATGCAAGAGAGCATGGTGATTATATGTTTGACTTTTTCTGAAAAAATAGTGGCAGCATAGGGTGGGGTATGTGTGGGAGTATGGCGGTCATCAATGATGGAAGTCTAGAAGTTTGCCCTATCTTAACTAAGTCTAGTGTGATGTATAAGTCCAATAGGTCTCCAATAGATAATGGGGTCTCATTAGGGCTAGATTGTACTTGTAGTATTTGGTTGATAGACTCTGGTGTAATGGTAAATAAGAGATGCTGGTTTGGGGAAATAATAGCCCTTTGGCTAGGGATATAACAGGCATGACAAAATGTATGATATCAGGGAATGAGTGAACTTCTAGGAATAGATATTTGGGTAAATTGGATTCCCAAAGGTGGATGTCATCGGCATGGTTCAAGAATCTGTCCTTACTCCAGCAATGGAGCTTCAAGAGGTAAGCTGCAGTAACAATATCTTTTATCTGGAAATCCCTATTTGCTAGTGCCAAATGGTTGAGTTCCAGCTAAGGGGTTGACACAGGTCTCACATCTAGAGAAGTCATGGAAGCCATGACTGAGTTTATGGATTGAGATTAGGCCTGTATTGGTTGTAGAAGTGAGTCTTTGAAAAATTTGGTGCAGTGAGAGGGTAATATGCAGTTTTCAAAAGAGGGGTTTGGGTATTCAAGTGGAAATACTCTTTAATTTAGGAAAAAATAATTAATTTCAATTAATTAATGTTTGAATTAACTGTACGTTTTCAAATTGAGAGGGTCATTCTGGTTTTTTCTCAAAATACTTGGAAATTGGTGGTTCAGGCTGCAAACTGGTTTCAATAGTGACTGTAGAGGGTATGGTGACTTTAGTTGTGCACTGGATGCTTGAATTAGGCGTCTGGAGCTTGTTCGGGAGGTAAACGGCGGTCAATTTCAGTTGCAGAGGCTCAGGGTGGCGCAGGAATGCTCGAGTAGTATTCACAGTGCAAATGAGTGAAAAGAGTCAAAATCGTATTCTTCAGCCTTTTAACCAGCAAAGGTTAGAATTTGGCGTGGAATTCATAAATGAACAGTCGATGATTTTGCCTTTTGGTGAGGAGGTGGTTTCAGGGGCCATCACATCGCTTTTGGCAGGCGGGTGCTATTTCCTTGAGAGCACGCAATTTCGTATGGAGCTGCCACGTAGCAGAATAGAGCCCGGGCAAAACTACGAATCTCGTGTGCTCTCAGTCTGGTAAAGGTTGGAGAGGGATGAGCGCAATATGGATGCGCGCCATCGGAACTGGGGTGGAAGATCGGATGGTTGTCGCGCAGTCAAGATGCACGGAGGGAATAGGGGTGAAGATTTGCGGGGTTTGTTTAACTGCACCTGGGTTGGTGGGTTCAAAGGTTTATGTCGAGGAAATATAAATCGAGGAGTTAATCAAATAATGCGGGGGGGGATTAAAACTTAGTATAAGGGGTTTTTATCAGTTTTTTAGGTAAAATAGGGAAATTAATAAAGGGGAAGGTGATTTTTGCAATGGGGAAGGGGTTTCACACTAGGAAAAAAGGGGTTTTGGGTAGGGGGATGACCTTTGGAGGGTAATTTACCAGGGAAATATGTGAAACCAAGGGGTAAGGGGCAAAATGAAGGGAAAATGGTATTTTTTTTAAGAAATGAGGAGATAATGGGGAAATTAGTAAGTATGTATGTGGGGGTGAAATGAAATGAGGGGAAGTTAATCAAATAAGCTTGTGAACATGCTTTCACTCTCATAAATGCTCCTGCACACTGAAACATAGGATTAAGCATGATAAATATTCTTATGCTTTAATAACCTTGTACATTTGCAACCTTTTTTCTACCTACCCTTTATTTACCCTAACATTTTTTCTTCACTTTATTGGGTGCATTTGAGCTAGCAAACCCTTTCTTTCATATTCTTTTGACAAGAAAACTCTCTAGTTCTAACCTTATGAATTCCAATGGCTCAGATTAAGCTAATGAGCACATTTTTTTTTCTCTACCTAACTACTGATCTGTCAAGGTTAAACAGTTTGGCTAGATCTTTATTCTCTATCTATAAACATGAAATTTAAAGCATGAATTAGTCAAGATTAAGCTATTTGACTATCATGGGTTATGACATTTATGAAAAGCTACACACAACCATTATTTTGCATATTAAATTAAGAAGTAGTGGCACTTGAACTTGCACACTTTCATGATCTGTTTTTGTTTGGGGTTCATATTTTTCACTTTTCTCTATCTTTTCTTTTTCTTTTTGATCCTTTGATTATTCTTTTAGGACATATCCTCTTTACATTTTTAAATTTTTTAATATGGGAAAAATTTTGCAAAAAGCAAAAGTATGTACAATATTGCAAGACCAACCTTATCCAATTCAAAATTATGAATCCTATTATTATAGGACCCTAACAGTGGCTCAACATAGGGATGGCATTTCCTTGTGAAATGTCAAGAACTTTAATATCAATAGCCTTTGATATGTGACTGAAGTTACCTTGTAAATTGTCCTTCTATGATTCTAATTTATTGATACTTATGATGGTGAACCCTTCAAATCTCAGGGCCTTCTCTCCGGGTTCAACTTCAAAAGTTCACCATCCAATCCAATCTAAACTCTGCAATTTTATGTAAACTGATCAAAATAAAGTGAACTATTGTTAATATATGGATAAATAATGCTTCAACATTCTACCATTGACAGGTCCTCCTGGTAGATCTGATCCATCTATCTCTCTCAAGAAAAATGCATTGTAACCCCTGTAACCATAAATGACATAAGGGCCTTGCCACAGAAAGTCAAATTTTCCATGTTTGCCCTTATTTTCTATTCTTGAATCCCATTTAAAAACTTTATCACCTATGTAAAAATCATGAGCTTTGGTCTTTTTATCAAAAATATTCTTGATTTTATCCTGTATTACTTATGATTTTACATAGACTTCTTCTCTGGTTTGCTGCAAGTGTATGGTCTAATTTATCCTCCTCTGGATATCATTTGGTTCTACCTACAATTCCTGGATGATCTTCATCACTGGTACTCCTAAAGATGATGGAAAAACAACATCCATTCCATATACCAGCTGATAAGGAGATGTACCAATTGACTTTTTAGTAGTTAGTCTATCTGCCCATAAGGCATTGACCAACTTTTTGTTCCATGTCTTTTTGTTGTCTTCCAGTAATTTCTTAATGATATTGACTAGGCTTTTGTTAGAGGATTCTACAAGTCCATTACCTTGAGGGTAATAAGTAGTGGAATGGCCAAGGGTGATGTGATATTTGTTATAAAATTCTACCATTTTCTTGGATTTAAAAGCAGTTGCATTATCAGTAAAGAGCTTTTTGGGGCATCCAAATCTTGACAGGATATTTTTTTCAAGGAATGAGAAATGACAGAGTCGGTGGCTTGTCTAGAAGGGATGGCTTCTATCCATTTGGTGAAGCAATAAGTGGTTGTCAAAATCCATTTATGCTGAGTTGAGGAGGTTGGGTGTATTTCTCCAATGAAGTCTAACCCCCATTGTTGAAATGGAGATTATGTGGAGATTGGTTTGCGAGGTAAGGGTAAAATCTTTCTTTTTCCCTCAAATATCTGACATTGATGATAGGAGGTCACATGTTTCTTAACATCTGCAAAATGAGTGGGCCAATAAAAGCCAGCCCTCAAGATTCTGTCAGCAGTAGTTTTCCAATACAAGTGTCCACCACAATCTCCTGAATGAAATTCTTGCATAATTTTATCAGCTTCATCTTTCAGTAAACAATTCAAAAGAATACCACCATTGTCTTTCCAAAATAAAGCTTTATCTATGATACAATTTTTCAATGACTTCATTTTCAAAAATCTAGCTTTAGTTCTTGCTAAACCAGGAGGAGATTGTAAGTTCAATAATACAAATATGATATCTGCATACCAAGGTGAATCTGTAAAAGGTTCACAGATCCGTGGAGTCGCCATCTCTTCCTAATCATCAAGGGCACCAATGAAATTTATATCTAGGGCCTGATAGTTTGATTCAACCATTATTTTTGCTAAACATTGGCCTTTGGTAAGCTTAGTAGGCTTTATTTCTATGTCATATTCCAAAATAGTGGCAATCCATTTGCCTCTCTTTCCTTCAAAGCCCATTTTGTGTCAAAATGTCCTTTGCTGCTGACTTTGGAACATAAGCAATGATGTGAGAATACAAAATATAGACTCTGAAATCTTTGATAGCTTTTACTAAAGCTAATGCTTGTTTTTCCATTAAGTTGTATTTCAGTGTGGAATCTCTTAAGGATTTATTGAAAAATGAAATTGGTTGTTCATATCCTTGGTCATTCTTTTGCAACAAGACTGCTGCAATAGTATGTTATGAAGTAAAAGAAAAAATTATAAAATCTTTCTGAAAATTAGGACTTATAAGGACTGGACTTTTGGTAAGGGCTTCCTTAATGGCTTCAAAGGATTGTTTTGCCTCAACTATCCATTTAAGTGCTGAATATTTTTGTAACATGTTATTTAGTTCTCTAATCAATTCTGCTAAATTTGAAATGAATCTCCTAAGAAAAATTATCTTGCCTAAAAATGACTATACTTCTTTGATATTTCTAGGTTGGGTGATGGTCAAGGTTAGCTCTATTCTAGTAGGATCTATTCTAATTCCATCTTTGGATATTATATGTCCCAAGAGTTTCCCCTCTTCTAGACCAAATAGTGTCTTTTTGGGATTTCAGGAAATCCCAAATTCTCTACATTTGATGAAAACTCTTCTCAGGTGATCTAGGTGTTCATTATCAGATTTAGAAAAGACTGTGATGTCATCTTAGTAAACCACTAGGAAGTCATGGATCTCCTTGGCAAAATCTATATCCATAGCTCTTTGAAATGTTGCTTCTGCATTCATTGATCCAAAAGGCACCTTCAAATACATGAAGGTACCCCAAGGAGTAATAAATGTAGTTTTGGCTTGGTCCTTTAGTTGAACTAAGATCTGGTTGTATCCATAAAATCCATCAAGCAATGAAATTATGGATGAGCCTACTACCCTCTAAAGGATATAGTCCATTTTTTGCAAAGGATAGTTGTCTTTTAGTGAGACCTTGTTTAAATTTCTGAAATCAACACAAAGTATGATTTCTCTAGTCTTCTTTCATAGTAGTGACTAAGTTTGAAACCCAATCTGAATATCTAATGGGGGCTATGATTTTGACATCATACATTCTTTTTACTTCCTTCTCAATAGATGGCATAAGAACTGGATTAATTCTCCTAAGTTTTTGTTTAAAAGGCTCATGATTTTCTTTAATAGATATTTTGTGTTGAATTATGATGGTGTCATAAGACTTCAAGTCTTCATAACTCCAGGAAAAAACATCTTGAAACTCTTTAAACATATTTATGTATTTAACCTTTTCATCTGGAGGTAAGGATTTTGATATTTTAATGAGTTTTGGTTTTTCCTCAGTTCCTATGTTACATTCTTCTGTATCTACTTTTAAAGGCTCCATTTTTGGTTTCCTAGCTACATTGTTTGAGTCAAACAAATCTTCTAATGGGACTAATCCCTTAGGCAAAAAATATTTTTAAAGTTCAGAATTTCATGATCATCATTCATTATTTCTTCTATTTCTACATTTTCTAAGTTATATATTTCTATTTTAGTGAATTTAGTGGGTTTACCTATATCTAAAATATTTGCACCTATGTCACTATCTATGTTATTTTGTATTGTACAGTCTATATCTATTTTACAATTCTGAAAATCACCTTTAGCATTCATGAAATCATAAATCTGAGAATATTGTGAGAAGATATACCAATACTTCAAATTGTTTGGTATAACAGGCCTATGTCTCACTTCTGCAATGTACTGATGGTTGGGCTGAAAGGGAAATTTGCAGGTACTAGCAAAAGTGGCTAGACTGTGGGCCTGCATATTTCGTTTTCGAGGAATGGCAGTAAAGTTTGTTTCAAGGAGGTCTTTAACCAAATCTAGGACAGTCTCTCTATATTGGCTAAGTCTGTGATTGTTTACAGAGCATTCACCATTAATTTGTTTAATAATCAGTTCTAAGTCTCCCATTATAGAAACTCTTTTGGCTCCAAGTTTTCTAACCATTTTTAACCCTAAGATTAGGGCTTCATATTCTGCCATGTTATTTGTGCACTTGAATTTTAATCTAAATGCATATCCTTTAGAATGATTATTCTCCATATTGTGGATCCACACTCTCGCACCTGCCCCTAACCTATTCACAGATCCATCAAAATTGTATAAGATAAAAGAGTCCATATCAAAATGCATGGAGTATATAGGGAATTTTTATGGTTTTCTACACTACTCACCATGTATTTCATCAAGGTCTCTCTATAATGTTTCCAAAAGCAGATATGGTGGCATATGAGATATCTAACTGTAAAGATCCTTGCAATTTGGCTCCCCATGAGTGAGATAACAACATTCCATATTTGGGTGGGATGTCTGGAACTACTATGTCCATAACAATACTCTTTGTTGAACACTAAACTAGAGTTACACATAAATCCTTAATCAAACCAAGGCATTTAGCTTGGCTAGAGTCAAAAGAAAATAGGTCCTTATATGGCCTGGTGATATCTAAGTTTAGTTTCTCCATGATTTCTTTTGGCATCAAGTTATGGGATGCCCCTGAGTCTAGCATAGCATTATGTAATATTTTGTCATGAATGTTCAGGCTAATGTAGAAAGGAGGGATTCCTCCTTCCTGATGACTACCATTCAACTCAGGGCCAAACACTAATTCAGGTTGATCATCATTCAAATTGACAACATCTTCTCCCTCTCCTATATTTAAAGTTTCAGTTATCTGTGATCTATAGGATTCATTTTTTACTAGTTCGGTTAAAGGAACTGATAACTTTAATTTTTCTATTTCAATCTTGAGGTTAAAAGGCAGTTGAGCTTTGCTTGTTTGGATGAGATCTTCCTTAACAAATGCAATTTGTGTGTTTTTATCTTCTTCTTTTTTCAGTACTAACCAATTCAATCCATGTTTCAACTGTTTTTCTTTGATTTCACTTATCTGGATTGATTTCAGTAACTGTTTCAGTTTGAGTTTCAATGGAGGTTATATCTACAATTTTTTGGGTAGAAGTCTCTGGTGTTCCCCTAAGGAGGATTTGTAAAAATTTGGTGACAGAAGCTTCTGTTATCTTTTTAGTCTGGGTCTGGATTGATCTCTTAGTGGGAGTTTCAATGTTCTTTTTACTTCTCAAACTATATTGTTTGTGAACCTCATATATAGCTGATTCATAACCCTGTTTAAAGTCAAAGGACTCACTAGATTCTAACTGTAATTGTTGCAACATGTACAATTCCTGTTCTTCTTGAGTAAGAAAAACAGGATCTTCATTTTTGATCCCTAATAAGTTTATCTGGATGTCATCCTCGCCTTCATGGCTTTTTGAACCCTCAACATAGTTTTCCTGAAAGGGAGGCCTAATTTGCTGATCTTGTATAGCATTCTTTCCAGTGTTAGGATTCTTCCTGAAGTTGGGATTTCTTATTTGGGGTGGCTTTTGATTCTCCCATTGAATTTTTCTTTCCATGTTTTCTAATCGATCCATTATTCTCTCTACACTCTTTGCTAAACTATCTATTTTACCATCAAAAGTGGAGGTTTCTTCTTTAATTACAAATCTCTTTTCATTTCTCATTCTATCTTTCTTGGATAATAGGTTGGCCTCTACACTAACAACATCACTTTGCATTTGTTCCAATGTTTCAGGGTTTCTATCCCTTAATTGATATGATATGTCAGTGTCAAAACCATCAGGGAATTTAATTAATTCTAGGTCAGGTGGAGGCTTAATATTAGCAGGGATTTCATTGTAGATGCTATTAAACCTAGTACAATAATCCTGAACTGACTCATTAGGAGCTCTTCTAATGTTAGCATATTCAGAAATTATTTGCAAAGGGTTTTTCTTTCTCTCCCATCTATCAATGAATAATCTATGAAAAGCAGCTAAGTTTGTAATCTGATTAGCAGGTAAATCTTTAAACCAATTCTTAACATCCCCATTTAATGTTTGAGCAAACAACCTCATTTGGACATCAGATTCATCTATCTCATGCAATTCAAAATAGTCAGTAATTTTGTTCACATGCTTTTGGGCAGTATACTGACTAGTAGCATCAAAAAAAAATATCTTGCTTTGATAATCTTGGGGCATGGCATGGAGTTGTGTAGGTAAAACCAAAGGTGCATATCAATCTTCCATGGCTGAGATTCTAGTTTGACTAGGGGGTAAAGTAGTGGTACTTGAGGAAGGGCTTGAAATGGATGGAGATGAACTAGATGAGGATGAGGTGTTTGTCTGATGAATAATTGGTTTAGGGGAATGGACTGTGGTGGATATTATTAGTGAGGTGATGGTAAATGAAGGTGTATTTACAGTGATTGAAGATTGTGCAGAAATTTCAGAGGCAGCAGCAGTGAGGGAAGCTAGTTCAACAGATTGTTGAAGGTAAGCATCATCTATATAGCTTATCAATGTAGAGGTTAAAGCTTTTAACTTGTCAAAAGTGTCCAACACAAGTTTATCTAAATCTGGATGGATAGGCACCTTTTTTTATTCAATGAGTTGAATAAAATCAGGGTCTAACACAGTTCCATGAATTGCATTCTCTAATTTATTTCTAAACAATGAGAGATCAAATGACAAATCAAATGGAATTTCCTCTAAAGTTGACAACCACTAAGGGAGTGAATTTACTTTAACTAACTGGCTACTACTTGCTTGAGTTTCTACCTTTTTTAGTTTTCTTAAAATTATGTCTGGGTCATCAACTATTGTAGCAGGGTTTGGATCTGGATTTTCCCTCATATAGTGAGTCTTATTGGGAGCCATAATTTTAACTTTTTAATTGTTTTTACGAAACTTTTCAAAAACAACTTCCAAAAATGACCTTAAGGGGATCAAGATGAAATTTAAGGTTTCCTTAAATTTTTATTAAACTGAGGATCAAATTCCCTAGTATGGTCACCAATTATGTTATCACCCTAAAATTTCTAAAGAAGCTATTAAAGAAAGAAATGTTTAGAGGTGACCACAAACCTACTTTGGAGATTAGGATCTAGCCTTCCTAATTCTCAGAGAGGGCTCTTTCTTTATGATTTAACTTTGTTTTAGTTAGTTGATTTTAGGCCAGTTATTGTTGCACTTGGGTTTTGATTTGAATTTGGGTGGTGGGATCACTTACTTAGATGAACAAAGGTTTAATTTTACCATTGGGCTATGGGGTCAAATGCTAGACAAACAGGACTAGAACAAGTTATAAAAACAGTGTCTACAGGGTAAGATAGCTGAGTTACTACATATCTCAAAGCCTATATGGTGAATTGGTTTCCAATCGGATCTAGGGATAAATTAAGGGTTCCTTAGGCCGGATTATGAAGAGAATGAAAGAGTTCAACCGAGATGGGAGAGAAACTAAGGTTTCTCAAATCCGAATATCAGAGGAAAACATATAAATGATTAACTGTGCAAAACAGAGTGTACTTAAACAAATTCTGAGTTAAATTTCTAGTTAATTCATTCAAATTTGGATAACATTTAAGTTTATGAAACACATAAGAAGGTAAAAAAATCATACAAAGAAAAATACTTCATTGCAATAGCTCATCTCATGAATCCTGTAATGCAATCTTTTTATTACTTGCTCCAGACTGTCGACTTGAAAATTGGTACAAATAACCCTTAGGTTTAAGATCAAAATAACTCTACAAATGTATAGCAATCTACACTAAATACTTCGAATATGAAGTATTTATACAAAAAGAATTTACAAAATATCCCAAACTGTCTTGGGAACTGATCTAGGAGAAATAAATATCTTCATGCAAGAAGATAGAGACAATTATTGAACTGTTGTTTGTTGTCCCTGTTATTTAGGTTATGTTGGCTTTGATCTTTTGCGCTTTAATCTAATTTGTTGTTTTGTCTTCACGTTGGATGTTTTATTAACTTTGACCTTTCATCTGATACACTTTGACCTAGCTGACCTATCAATATCCTTTTACTGTGCTCTTTTACTTTTATTGTACATTTTATATTTTTACTGTGTATTTCTATAGTAAATCATTTAGTTTCTCCCATGTCTCGGCATCTGGTAATTGGATATTGAGCATCTTTCTGTAGATCTCATCTGCCTCTGTATACTTGGAAAAAGTAGGCTTATTAACAAAAAGGTGTTCTACCTCATGCTAGAGGTAAAACAAATTCTCAAAAGTTTAATATAATAATTTTCTAGTAGGTATGCCCTTCATGGATGAAGTATTCACCTGATCTCTGGCCACTTCTCTGATCTTTTTCTTATAGTCCTCCTGTGTCATTAACTTATCGTTTATAACCAAGGGATTTGGTAAACCCTTTTGCCTCAAAATTTCAAACTTAACCATGAATCTATCAATGGCCAGTTGCATGGTTTGGCACTTATCCTCCAGGTTTAACATCAAATTCCTCTTGGTGAGGACTCTTTTAACTTCCAAAATTGTACCTGTTCTGTCATATATCTCTAATTCCTGCATCTCATACTTGTTCTTGGAGTTGAGGAAGTGAATAATCCTAGTAGCTTCCTCTGGCATGTCTCCAAGTTCTGCTTTGACTCTTTGTATGGCTTCTGTAGCCTGCTTTATTAAATCAATCTGTTCAAAAAATAACCTGGATGGATGGCCAAATATCCTTGATAGAGTCAATGATATTGGCCCATAGTTGCTCCTTAGCCTGACCTAGAGGTTAATTCAATGCTAGTTCCTTCCCCAGACTTTTGATTCGTTCATTCATCCTTATAGACTTCTATTGTTCTTCTTTGTGCATAATTTGGGTAAGTTTGTAGTTTGTTTCAATGCTGGTCACCTTCTCCTGAAGCCTGTTCATCTCAGTGGTCTGAATGGACATTTATTCCATTCCTTTGACCAACCTGTTTGCTTCATCACTTGTAGACCATGTTGTTGTTGACCCTGTTGCTGATGTAGTTGGTGTAGATGCTCACAGTGTTGTGGCCATTAGAGCAGTGGGAGCTAAGGATGCTTCCAAAGTAGAAGTTACAATAGTGGTAACTGTTGGGATGAAAGTTGCAGGAGCATCATCAAGACTAGCTTGTTTTAGCTGAATCAAGCTATCCAATTCTTTCTCCATCTCCTTTAACTGATCATTCAGTTGCAACACTAGGTCCATCATCTCTTCAGGGTTGGTTTGGCTTTCCAGGACCTCCTTTGTTTGTGTGTGTTGTAAATGAGGCAGCTTAAGTTGTTTCTTAAGAGCTGCTATATCCTCATTCTTCTTTTTGATCAATTTCTCAGCAGCCTTAATGTCACTTGGATCATGGACCGGTTCAATGACCAAGTCCTCCAATGACTTGATCCTATTGTCTTTGGCCTGTGAGGAGCCCTTCTCCAATTTATACTGGGTTGTTACATTATCCATTGAATCCTGTAGCCTGTGTGCGGCCATGGCCTTTCCTGTAAGGGTGGAGTAAATCATTTCTCCAGCATGTTTATGAAACTCTATCTGGTCAATGGGATGAACATCCCTGGCCAATACCTCAAAATCAGTCTTCTTGTAATCAGTTGAGGTCTTTGGTTGTTGAACAGTGGGCTGCAAAAATGATACCTGCATCTTTCTTGCTTTGATGTCAAAGGCTGACATCAACCTGCTCTAGTTGGCTAGTGAATTTTTGAAGTATTGGGCATATGTCTCTGCCTTCAACTTCTCATTCCTCATCTTTATTTCTTTTTACATGTCTTTGATGTCCTTTTCTCTGTCAGCTGGCCTGACAGAGGAAGAAACCTCATCACTTTGTTGTCTCTCAATCATTTGAGTGTTAGAGATTGATAGCTGATGTGTTTCACCTGAAGCAGTCGTGCCTTTGCTCCTTTGCCCCATTATTTCAGTGCAGATATTTCCACTGATTCAATGTTCTCCTCTTGTTCAGACACAAGATTCAACTTAGGCCTTTTTCTGAGCTCAAACAGCACATCTGTAGTCTCCATGGCAGAGCTAGAACCCTCTTCCATATTCCTCTTTGGATTCTTCTCCTCATTGGCTGGGGTCTGTAATACAGGAGGAATATTCATTGGTTCCCCTAGTTCTAGAACCTGCAGGAAAGAGCTCTGCTCAATTTGCTTTTCTAGATCAATGAGTGTGTTTTCAACATCCACAACTATGCTATCCATGTCAATCAATGTATTTTCCAACCATTCAAATTGGTTGGAAAACTTTTCAATGTCAGGTCTTGGGTGGTGGATGAAAGGTCCCAATTTGACCCTGAGTCTTAGCTTGTTTATAACCCCAGAGGGTCATACTACCATATGAAGCTGTTGTTGAATTTCATCTATTGTAGTATCTTGTCAGCCTCTGGTTCAACCTCTCTATTATTGAAAATGAATGGGCTAATTTTTTTTTTCATTTTAAACTAGGTCTTCTTCCTAACAGATAGGAAGTGGACCTCATCAGAGTTGATGATTTGTATGAAATAATCGACTGCAAATATCCTCATAGGGAGGTATTTGGGCAAGTTATAAGGGGCTAATTGGCAACAATAAACCCTTATTTTAATGTGGTTCTGGTATAGGTACTAGTATCCCACCTTATTGTTCTTAGCCAACTATAGCACGCTCTTGATTTCTTAGTTGATTCTAGGTTGTGTGTTACAAGTCAGCATGTTCATGACTAGATATACAAATGAATCTATGAAGCCTTTGAAGGTAAATGTTGTGCAGTATTTCTGGATCAAGGGTGTCCAGTAAACCACCGATCTCTCTTTTCCATTGGTATCCAAATTCTGGATGCTTACAGGGAACTTATTTGCTTGGTAATACAAAAACATTTGAAATAACACTGAAGAATACTTGAAAACCTTTTCAGTGGGCAGTCTAGTGAATTTTTCATGCATTTTGTCTGCAATGAACTGAGCATAATTATACATGACAACAGGAGGCTTGCCTAAGGTAAAAATGGACAGGAAGACCAGGATGACCTCATCTACATGCTTCTCTGTGGTATATCCTAGGATGCAAGAGAGCATGGTGATTATATGTTTGCCTGTTTCTGAAAAAATAGTGGCAGCATAGGGTGGGGTATGTGTGGGAGTATGGAGGTCTTCAATGATGAAATTCTGGAAGATTTTCCTTATCTTAACCAGGTCTGGTGTGATATAGAAGTCGAATAGGTCTCCAATAGATAATGGGGGATCATTAGGGCTAGATTGTACTTGTAGCATTTGGTTGATAGACTCTGGTGTAATGGTAAATAAGAGTTGTTGGTTTGGGGCAACAATAGCCCTTTGGCTAGGGATATAACAAGCATGACAAAAATGTATGCTTTCAGGGAATGGGTGAACTTCTAGGGATAGATATTTGGTTAAATTGGATTCCCAAAGGTGGATGGCATTGGCATGGTTTGGGAATCTGTCCTTACTCCAGCAGTGGAGCTTCAGGAGGTAGGTTGATGTAGCAGTATCTTTTATCTAGAAATCCCTATCTGCTAGTGCCAAATGATTGAGGTCCAGGTGAGGGGTTGACACAGGTCTCACATCCAAAGAAGTCTGGGAAGCCATGACTGAGTTTATGGATTGAGATTAGTCCTGTATTGACTGTAGAAGTGAGGCTTTGAAAAATCTGGTGCAGTGAGAGGGTAATCTGTAGTTTGCAAAAGAGGGGTTTGTACTCTTAAATTTAGGAAAAATTAATAATTTCAATTAATTAATGTTTGAATTAACTGTACATTTTCAAATCGAGAGGGTCATTCTGGTTTTTTCTCAAAATACCTGGAAATTGGTGGTTCAGGCTGCAAACTGGTTTCAATGGTGACTGTAGAGGGTGCGGTGGCTTCAGCTGTGCAGTGGATGTTTGAATTGGGCATTTAGAGTTTGCTCGGAAGGTAAACAACGGCCAATTTCGATTGTAGAGGTTTAGGGTGCACAGGAATGCTTGAGCAATATTCATGGTGGAAATAAGTGAAAAGAGTCGAAATGGGCTTCTTTGGCCTTTCAACCGGTAATGGTTAGAATTTGGTGCAGAATTCATAAATGAACAGTGGATGGTTTTGGCTTTTGGTAGGGAGGTGGTTTTAGGGGCCATCGCACCGCTTTTGGCAGGCAGGCGATATTTCCTTGAGAGCATGCGATTTCGCTTGGAGCTGCTACGTAGCAGAATAGGGCCCAGGCAAAACTGCAAATCTCACATGCTCTCAAGCTGGTAAAGGTCGGAGATGGAATGAGAATGAAATGGATGTGTGTTGTCAGATCTGGGGTGGAAGATCGGATGACTGTCGCACGATCAAGATGCATGGAGGGAATAGGGGTGAAGATCTGCGGGGTTTGTTTAACTGCACCTGGGTTGGTAGGTTAAAAGGTTTATGTCGAGGAAATATGAATCGAGGAGTTAATCAAATAATGCGAGGGTGGGTTAAAAACTTAGGATAAGGGGTTTTTATGGGTTTTTTTAGGTAAAATAGGGAAATTAATAAGGGGGAAATTGACTTTTGCAATGGGGAATGGGTTTCACACTAGGGGAAAAGGGGTTTTGGGTAGGGGGATGACCTTTCGAGGGTAATTTACCAGGGAAATGTGTGAAACCAAGGGGTAAGGGTCAAAATGAAGGGAAAAGGGTATTTTTTTTAAGAAATGAGGAGATAATGGGGAAATTAGTAAGTATGTATGTGGGGTGAAATGAAATGAGGGGAAGTTAATCAAATAATATTGTGAACATCCTTTCACTCTCATAAATGATCCTGCACACTGAAACATAGGATTAAGCATGATAAATGTGCTTATGCTTTAATAACCTTGTACATTTGCAACCGTTTTTCTACTTACCCTTTATTTACCCTAACATTTTTTCTTCAATTTATTGGGTGCATTTGAATTAGCAGACCCTTTATTTCCTTTTCTTTTGACAAGAAAACTATCTAATTCCAAGCTTATGTCTTCCAATGGCTCAGATTAAGCTGATGAGCACATTTTTATTTCTCTACCTAACTACCGAACTGACAAGGTTAAACAGTTTGGCTAGATCTTTATTCTCTATCTATAAACATGAAATTTAAAGCATGAATTAGTCAAGATTAAGCTATTTGACTATCATGGACTGTGGCATTTATGACAAGCTGCACACAACCATTATTTTGCATATTAAAGTAAGAAGTAGTGGCACTTGAACTTGCACACTTTCATGATCTGTTTTTGTTTGGGGTTCATATTTTTCACTTTTTTGATCTTTTCTTTTTCTTTTTGATCCTTTGATTATTCTTTTAGGACATATCCTCTTTACATTTTTTTATTTTTTTAATATGGAAAACATTTTGCAGAAAGCAAAAGTATGTACAACATTACAAGACTAACCATAGCCAATTCAAAATTATGAATCCTATTATTATAGGACCCTAAAAGGATCCCTATTCCTAATGATATTGCAACAGTTCTCATTTAATCGCCATCATGGAGGTCCACGGGGGGCTTAGAGTGGTGATTTTATGAGAAAAATGTTGGAATTTTCAAGTTGGAGGTTCTCTTTATTGTTTTGAGTATTTATACAAAGTTTTGGGTGTGTCCATAAAAGTGCCAATCACATATTGGAACATTGCTGGTGTGTTTGGCTTTCTAAAAATGAATACTACATGCCCATTTATCACCAAAGAGATTTGTAACTTAGTTAAATAGTGTGGGTCACAAATTTACCCGTGTTAGATCAATATGATATGCAATGGGAAAGGAAGCTAGTTGATAGGCGTATGAGATTTGTGGATACCCCAAGCTCAATGAGAAGAAGATTTCTCTATGTTTTTTCTTTTGTGAAGGATATTTACCTTCATCCATCCCAAATCTCTAATTGTTGATAGTTTCCCCTTGTGGTATTATAACATGGGTGAGGAGTGGATAGATATAGAGAGCATTGGTGTATCTAAGCTTATAGTTGGGTTGAAAAGACTCCTTAAAGTTATTTTCCATATTAAAATTAGATAATTGTTTCCTTTGATACTTGTTATTATTGTTCTTTTACTTTATGATTTTGTCTGCAGAATTAGAGATAGAAAATGTATGTCTTTTCTTAAATGTAAATTCAAAATGTGGCACATATGTTAAAAGATCATAAAAAAATTGGTATAGTGATATGATGGTGTACAAGTCTCTCTCGTGATGTCTCCCTTGCCTCCAAAATTATATGGGTAAGATTCATGTCTGGTAAAACTATACCGTTGAACTTGTATGAAGAGTAATCCTTACTATCTATAAATATCAATAAGGCCCATGGAAGTACAAGTGCATAGCTAGAGTAACCATATACTAATGCATGACCCAAATATCTACTATATCCTAAGATATAGTATAATTAATAGAGACATCATAAATGTGGGAGAAAATTTGGTTAATACTAAGGGAGAGTAAAAATTTATTCATATGATTATGGCACATGTATATTTATATTCATGCAAAGATCTTAGGTTATGTTTGATTTAGTGTATATTAATTGTAACTTACAATGGCTTTTATGGGGGTAATTGTTGTCTGAAGTAGAGAAATTAATTACATAATCATCCTACCTAAATTTATGTAAAAAAGTGTATACATTTTGGTGGGAGGTAACCTTGGTAACTTCACATTTTTACTTTATTACTCTTACCTATATCTATGCTTAAATACATCAATTTTGGTGGGTAGTAAGTAATTATGTTTTATTTACATGAGTATAAAGAATGTCGAGAGTTTCCTTCTTCTTAGGAATTGAGTTTGAATCTTCAAATTTATAAGTTCTTATGTATATAATGAGAGCATAATAGAGTATCTCTATGCATATAATGACTTACATTCTTCAATAGAGATAATCATATTTAATGTCTAATGCAAATTCTCTTAGATTTATTACATAGTTTTCACAAATATATTTCATCGGTGATCGAATAATTTGTGGGGTTTTTAATAGGTAAAAATGTTAATTTTGCAAATGGTTGACAATACAATTAAGGTTTGGTGGATTGATGAATTCTCTAAAAGTGACATTAAATTTTGTCAACTACCAATAATACCGTCAAAGATTCAATGGATTTGATGAAGTTTCTAAAAGTTATACATTAAATTTTGTCTTTGGACAAAAAATACCATCAAGGTTCAGACATATTTGATGAAGTTTCTAAAAGAGTCATGTTAAACTTTTCCAACAACCAATTATACCATTGAGTGTTTGGAAAATTTGATGAAGTTTTTAAAAGTGACATGTCAAATTTCACTTATGGACAATGAACTAATTGAGGTCAATGAAAAGTTAAGAGTTGGATTCCATCAACAATTAGTTAAATGTTTTGGGTTCTACATTGGTAAATTTCAAATTTCATCTAGGCCGATGAAACCTTCCACATTTTGAATTGTCACTTAAGAAATTATTTATTTAATGATGGCGAGATAATTAAATGTATTTATCGTTATTATTAACTTAATATATTTGTATGAACATAAGTACATTAATTCATTATTAATTAATACTTAAATGTAAGATAATTAATTATCCTTAGGCCAATGGATGACATGGTAGGCCAAAGTGGCCTTAGCGTTTCCATGACACTACCCCTATGATGACACATGGACCTGGGGTGCCATATCATCAACCACATGGTAATTTCATATTAATGCTAATGTGGCACCAAGGGTAAAATATTCAATTGATCATATCTCAATGATCCAAACTTAATAAAACTTATATTGTTGGAAAGTTATCAACGATTAGCATATGTTCATGATCTCATAAAAGAGTTTTGATTTGAATTGAACAAAAGATATTTTGATATCCCATAAGCTTAATCAATCTTTAAGGGATTGGGTATGTACATTACAATGTAGCCATAAATAATAGGGTTGGAAACAATGCTTAACAAAATAGGTTGATTAGTTGTAGCTCTAGCATTAAAATCTCATAATAGGATGATATTACCTTCCTTTTTTAGAGTATAAATATTTTGTCTAAAGGTATTATAAGGAGAATATTTGTCTAGATTGTTTTTCTTATCAAAAGTAGAATTAATAGGTGCAAAATAACAATTTTCTATATAAATGTTCTTTCCATTAATATAAGAGATTTCAATTCAACTATATGAATTGGTAGGTTCTATATTATGAAGTCAAATGCAAGGAAAATATACTTTCTTATGTAAGAAGCTATGCCTCCAACCCATTTACAATGTGATTTCTTGTTCCATGTTGACCATAAGATAAATCCCTCTATGGTAGCCTTGCACCTTGGAAAACCACCTTATACTCCTCAATAGTTAAAATAATATCAACTTCACTTGAGATCCAACTTAGCATAAGAGCTGAACCACCTTATACTCCTCAATAGTTAAAATAATATCAATTTCACTTGAGATCCAACTTAGCATAAGAGCCTTACACCATGGAAAACCAGGATAATTCCGAAACGGATATGGAATATCCCAAATTCCTATTAATTATGAATATTAAACCTAAAATATTGAAGGGATAAGGCCGATCAACAAGAAGTCATTACAATAATAAAATTGAACTAGAGTGGGTAGGATAACAATCATTCCTCCCAACCACCAAAGTTAAACAACTAAGTATGTCATACCTATCATCAATACAATTTATCTTGATACAATTTAAGCTATCTTTACGTTCATTTCTTTCTCCCCACCTTATTACTTCTATAAAGTAAATTGTAACAATTTGTGATTTATTTTTTTAATTCTTCTATTGTTGCTAACATGTTCTTACCTTTATGCTTTTTTATATTAGCATTAAAAATGTAGATAAATAAAAACTAATCAAAAATTAAAAAAAAATATATTTTTTATCCATAAGTGCTTTCCACTTTCCCATATAAAATAAATGCATAATTCATTCCATACTTAATATAAAATTTATATGCAACATTAAAAAAAATTACTATAACAAAACAATTTCAATTTCAATGCACCTTATAATTAAATTACATAATTTAAAATTAATAGAACTAATCAAAATTAATAAAATATATAATTTAAAATTAATAAATCTAATTAAAAGTAATCAACTTAATTTGGGGTGGAAACCACCATGTTTCCATAACGATAATCTCCTATGCATAAATTTAAAATATGCACAACACATTTAAATTATGAATATAAAAAGAATTGATCAACTCCTAATTTCAAAAAGTCCATTGAAATCAAATTCCATGACAAGCGTGGTAGACAAAGTTTCAAATTTAGCATTGAGAACACTCTAGGAAACCGACTAACTTTATTATAAATAGGGGTTTCTTTGTAAATTTCGGCAGGAATACTGAACTTCGCTTGAATCTTGAACTTAGGACTGCAGGAATTAAACGTCCGCAGAATATGTGAATCATTGTAATGTGCAACGGCCTGGACGAAAGCCTGAACACGGTGACACAGGATCCTAGCGGCCCTGCCGCCCTCACTGCTACGGATCCGGGCTTGAATCTTGAACTTGGGACTGCAGGGGCCGTAGGATCCGACGTCATCTAGGTCGTTGTGCATTATAATGATTCACAGTTTCTGGTATTCCGACATGGCCGACCTGGATATTAACTATAAAGAATTAGTTTACACCCAGCTCACATAGTAAAGCTGATTGAAATTGACATAATGGTATCACTGTCGCTATATTTAAATTTGCGAAATTAACAAAATGGTATCCAATATAAAAGTGAATTTCTGCCTGCATGCATGCCAAAAGAAGTCTGGAAATTTTTCTGACCAACGTAGTGGATTAGGAACTTTAGGAACGTAGTGGTTGGAGTAAGGTTGGCCTAGAAATCACATTCACCCCAGAAAAAGGATGGAGCAAAAGGATTAGGGTTAGTAATAGCCAAAAACAAATTAAATAGTGAAGCTAATTAAAATTAGATCGCTTAAGACAGAGCAAAGTTAAAAACTACCTTGAAGCATAGAATGGTTAACTGGGTCAATTATCGTTGTTATAGGAAATCTGGATTGCCGCAAAAGATTGGCCTTAACAGTCGTCCTAAGTTTTTCATTAATTTCAATGATTGAAAATCTTAAATCATTTTCATCTCCGACATAATATATGATTAGGGTTAAAATAAGATAATTACTCTTGTCTGAGGAGTTAGTTAAATATAGAGAGTCAGTTAATTGAGTAATTAAGTATTTGAGTGTTGAATCAAGTCGAGTTAAGTGATAGACTACTTTGAGCGTGTGATTGCATGTGGTTGTATATCAAAATATTTTACGCAGTTAGCTAGTTGGAAAAGGATTAAATACCTTTCACTCGGTTCATTGTAATCATCATGTTTTGTGTAATCAATAAAAGAGACATGTCAAGATATTTTAGGCAGTTAGCTAGTTGGAAAATGATTAAATACGTTTCACTCGGTTCATTGTAATCATCATGTTTTGTGTGATCAATAAAAGAGTAGCATGTCGTATTGTGTGTGAATTCATGCTTTGTTTCCTTTGCTTTTCCAACAAATTTGTATCAACAAATTTGTATCAGAGCTAGAGTATATAGAAGAACTAAAGAGTATGCAATCGCAACTTGTAGAGCAGCATCGCATGAGTGATAATTCAGAGCTAGATTCAAAAGCTTTAAATCACAGCGAGAGTTGAAAGTTTTCTTCGTTGTAACCGAGCCATACTTCAGTTGAACTTTTCGTCGAAGAAAAAGCAGAGAGCAGTCTGCACGGTGATTTGCAGAGCCACGTTGATCCATTAAATCAAAGAGCGTTGTAGCGTGAACGGTTAAGGAAGGGAGTTGTTTATAATGCGACTTTTTGAGATTCCGGTGACGGAATCCGGCGGAAGAAATTGAGCTGAAATCATGATTTGTTGCAGTTAAAATGGTTTTTTAACTGCATATTCGGATTCAGCACCCTGAAAAACCCCTGGGACAGTTTCATTGTGCAGAAATTAGTTATCAAACTTGGATTTCCATAAATCACTCCCGGATTTTCACCGGAAAAAATCGCCGGAAAGGCTTTCAAAAAGTCGCGTTAAAGACTACGGGTTAAGGAAGCAGATTAAAGGTTTAAAAAATTTCGAAGGACAAGTCAACAAGAAAGCGCAAGTTTAAAGTTGGAAGGCAAGGTTAATGGTTTTACGAAAGGTTTTGTAAATGATATCTTTATTAAAGTGCGTAGCAAAGTTCAAACGACTTCGAAAAAAATTTATTCCTAAGCTTTATGATGAAGGTATATATGAGAGGTTCATATAACGTGAAGGGCTTTGAAAAGTTATTTTATTAGAAGGTATTTTTTTTATAAAGGCTTTGGAAAGTTTATAAAGAAAGTTTTTATTAAAAGGGTTTTTGTTTTTTTAAAAGAGTTTTATAAAGGAGATATTTAGAGTTTTTTCAAAAAATGAATTTTTTTTAGAGAAATATGGCTTTCTCAAATTTCCAGCCCCAGTTCCCACCGTTTATAGGGAAAGATTATGATGTGCGGGCCATTAAGATGGTGACCATGTTGCAGGCACATGATGTTTGGGATTATATCAAGTTTGAGTTTTTAGAACCTAAGAACGAAGAAGAAGAATAAGGTCTCAGTAATACAGAGAGGGAACAATGGAAGAAAGACAAGAAGAAGAATTCACATGCGTTGCAGCTTATTCAGCAGACAGTGGACCGAGTAGTGTTCCAGAAGATTATGATCACATCGTCAGCAAAAGTAGCATGAGATACTTTGGCAACAAACTATAAAGGTATGGCCAAAGTCAATAATGTTAAGTTGTAGAATACTAGGAGAGGTTTTGAAAGTCTGCAGATGAAGGAAACAGAAGACATCGATTCTTTCATGAATCGAGTTATAACTGTCATAAATCAGTTAAAGATTTATGGTAAAGATATAAAAGATCAAAAAGTGGTTGAGAAGGTCCTCCGATCTTTGTCTACCAAATTTGATGTTGTGGTAGTAGCCATAGAAGAAACCAAGGATTTGACATCATTGACAGTTGATGATCTGATGGGATCAGTTCTATCACATGATGCAAGGATAGACAGAAATAAGGATTCCACTTTAGAGACTGCTTTCAAAAGTCAGGTTTCTATTTCAAGAGACAGAGGTTGAAACAGAAGTAGATCGAGGGGCAGAGGACGAAGTGGAAGATATGGTGGTCAGAAAGATGGCCAAGAAGAGCATGAACATGCAAGTGGAAGAAACTACAGAAACTTCAACAATAATCAAAGAGTTGACAAGTCAAAGGTGAGATGCAATTATTGCAATAAATTTGGTCACTATGCTCGTGATTATAGGAAGAAGATTGTTGATAAAGGGAAACAGAGAGCTAATGTTACTACAGAGAGTACTAACTCCATGTTCCTAGCTTGCCATACTATGCATGAACCTTCTACTAGTGTGTGGTTGTTAAACAGTGGTTGGAGTAACCACATGACAGGCAACAAAGATTTGGTTGCAAATTTCGATCAATCTGTGAAAACGGAGGTAAAATTGGGGATTGACAAGACTATGGAAGTAGATGGAAAAGGAGTAGTCAACATTCTGACCAAGCAGGGGGAGCTGAAGACAATCTCAGAGGTATATTATGTTGCTAGTCTCAAACATAATTTGTTAAGTGTTGGTCAATTGACACAGAAAGGATACAAAGTTATCTTTCAAGGTCAAGAATGTCTTATATATGACAAGCCCCCAAGCAAGCAGCTAATAGAAAAGGTGCACATGAAGAGGAACAAACTCTTTCCTCTAATTTTGAATTACAGTGGTCAAGTGATTTCTTTTATAGTTGCATGTTCTAATGTTTATTGGTTATGGCACTTTCGATTTGGACACTTGCAATTTTCTGGTTTAAGATTGTTGCAGCAGAAACAAATGGTCAGAAGATTACCTCCCATCAAAGAACCTGTTAGTACTTGTGAGTGTTGCATCTTGGGAAAGTAACACCGTGAAAATTTTCCAAAGGGATTTGCATACAGAGCAAAGTAACCTCTTGAGCTAATGCATACAGACTTGTGTGGACCTATGAGGACACAATCAATTAGTGGAAATTGTTACTTCCTCACTTTTATTGATGACTACAGCAGAAAGACTTGGGTTTACTTCTTGAAGTAGAAGTCTGAAACTTTTACAAAGTTCAAAGAATTCAAAGCCTTAGTAGAGAACCAAAGTAATCGACAGATCAAAGTATTGAGGTCAAATCGTGGTGGAGAATATGACTCAAAGGCATTCCATGATTACTGCAAACAACATGGAATCAGAAGACAATTTACAACTAGGTACACACCACAGCAGAATGGTGTAGCAGAGAGAAAGAACATGACAATTATGGACATGGTAAAAAGCATGTTGAAAGGCAGAAACTTGTCTAATGAGTATTGGGCAGATGCAGTTGCATGTGCTATTTATGTGATCAATATATCTCCTACAAAGAGTATAATGAACAGAGTACTAGAACAAACATGGTCCGGTATATATTGCAGCTTATCTCATCTCAAAGTATTTGGATGTGTAGCTTATGCACATGTGCCTAAGGAACGAAGAGGAAAATTGGATGATAAAAGTGAAAAATGCATATTCATTGGTTATAGTGAGCAATCAAAAGCTTACAAATTGTATAACCCTGTCACAAAGAAGACCATAAGTAGCAGAGATGTTGTATTCAAGGAACAAGAGCCATGGAATGACACTGTAGACAAAATAGTTGATGCACAAGTGCCATTGATGGAAGAAGATGATGTAGCAGGAAAGGAGCAGCGAGAATCACAGGTGAAGACACCAAACAGAGACACACCAACAAGGACTCCAAGATTTTAAGAGCAGCATGGATGCTCAAGCAGATTAACAAATCGAGATTCTCCCAACAATCAATCAGGGGATGAATCAACAATGGTAAGAGAAAGATGAGAAGTTTGAAATATATTTATGATGATTTGGATGTTAGTTCAAATTTTTCATTGTTGTCATTCCAACCTTCTTCGTTTGAAAAAGCAATCAAAGATGAAGATTGGGTGCAAGCTATGGATGAAGAAATTGAAGCTATTAAAAAGAATGATACATGGGATTTGGTTTATTTGCCAAAGGACAGAAATCTCATTGGTGTGAAGTGGGTGTACAGGACAAAGTTGAATGGAAAAGGTGAAATTGACAAATTTAAAGCAAGACTGGTAGCAAAAGGATTCTCGTAGCAACTGAGAATAGACTTTGGAGAAATGTTTACTCCGATAGCTAGATTTGATACTGTAAGAGCAGTTCTAGCCATAGTAGCTCAGAACAAGTGAAAAGTATATCAGATGGATGTGAAATTAGCCTTCTTGAATGGAATTCTAGAAGAAGAAATTTATGTGCAACAGCTTTCAGGATATGAAGTTGAAATTAACGAAGACAAAGTTTGCAGGTTGAAAAAAGCACTCTATGGACTGAAGCAAGTGCCTAGATCTTGGTATAGCGGAATTGACAGTTACATGATCAAGAATGGATTTTGCATAAGCAACATTGAGCCTACCTTGTACACAAAGTTAAATGAGCATGGACAGATTTTGATTGTTCTCTTATATGTTGATGACATGATTTTTACAGGTGATTTTGACATAGATGAATTTAAAGCAACCATGATGAAAGAATTTGAGATGACAGATCTTGGTCTCATGAAATATTTTCTTGGCATAGAAGTTGAGCAATCTGAAAAAGGAATTTTTATTTGTCAAAATAAATATTCCAAAGATTTGTTGAAAAGATTCAGGATGGAAAATTGAAAACTTGTCCCTACACCAGTTGCAACAGGTACAAAGTTAAGCAAGGATGATGAAGGATCAGATGTCAATCCAACTTTATTCAAAAGATTGGTTGGTAGCCTCATGTATCTCATAACTACAAGACCAGATATCATGCAAGGAGTGAGTTTGATTTCCAAATTTATGGAGACTCCAAAAGACACACATTGGAGTGCAGGAAAAAGAATTCTGAGATACATAGCAGGAACTAGAGATTGTGGCATAATGTATGCAAGCACAGAAAAGAAGGATTTGATTGGATACACAGATAGTGATTTTGCAGGAAGTTTGGATGATAGGAAGAGCACTTATGGTTTTGTGTTCCACCTTGGTTCAGGTGTGATTTCATGGGCATCTAAGAAGTAGCCCATTATGACACTTTCGTCAGCAAAAGCAGAATATGTAGCAACAACATCAGCAACATGTCAAGCAGTGTGGTTAAGAAGAGTATTTGATGGACTCAAGCAGAAACAACAAGGATCAACAACAATATATTGTGAAAACACCTCAACGATTGCACTATCCAAGAATAGTGTGTTTCATCAGAAGAGCAAGTATATTGATACTAGATATCACTTTATTAGAGAACTTGTGAGCAATGGAGAAGTTCACTTGAAGCCTTGTAAATCTAGTGATCAATTGGCTGATATATTTACTAAGTCATTAGCACAAGATGTGTTTGAGTTTCATAGAAGAAAATTGGGTGTTGTAAGCCTAGCTGAGACATAGACCAGCAGGCATGTTTGAGTTGTCATGAGTCATGTTTTAAGTTGTCATGAGTCATGTTTTAGTTTAGCAGTCGTAATTAAGGGGGAGTGTTAAAATCAGATAATTACTCGTGCATGAGGAGTTAGCTAAACATAGAGAGTCAGTTCACTGAGTGATTGAGTGGTTGAGTGTTGAGTTAAGTGATAGATGACTTTGAGTGTGTGATTGCATGTAGTTGCATGTTAAGATATTTTAGGCAGTTAGCTAGTTGGAAAATGTTTAAATACCCTTTACCGGATTCATTGTAATAATCATGTTTTGTGTGATCGATAGAAGAACAACGACTCGTGTCTTTTGTGAATTCAGGGTTTGTCTCCTCCGCCTTTCCAACAACCAACTTCCCATTTACAGCCATAAACTTTGATCTATAGGCATTTTTGTGAAAACTAGCGTCAATCCCTTCTAACATAAGCCAAACATCCTAATCCGGATCCTAAGCGTCGATGGATGGTTGAAGTATTTCATGTTGGCCATCCTCAACGTGACAAGTAATTAACATGTTCTGCACAACAGTGGTCGTGCTCAAATCCCTCTAGTGACTCATCAAATTCTGTGAAGCTTGAGTCCAAGAATTAGACATCACGTCAAATGTAATTCCATTACCAAATCCTCACAATTATTTTCTTTCCCAAAACAGGAGCCATCAATTGTGGGGAAATATCTGCAAAATTTTCTTCGTTTAAGACTTCAGACGCAGGTATTGGCGTGGGTGTCCATGTATTAGCAGATACATCATACACTTCACCCCAATCATTCAATCCTCTCTTGTTCCCTCGAAACACAGAAGTTTCCATCGATAGAGGCTGCAACAGCCCCGTCTCTCGTCTTAATGGTGGAATAGGTCTGAGACCAGTTAATCAAGACTGGATGAAAGAACTAAAAGGATTCGATTGTTGTACCACCTATAACAAATAGCTTACCATCGGAGACTGTGCTCACAGCTGTCAAGTCGGTGATCATATGATGATTTGGCAGAGGCACATGCGTCTTCTCATAAATGTCCAGAGTAAGAAAACTTTTGCTCTCTGAAAAGGCTGCGTACACCCAATGACAGTTTCCATGGTCCTGCATCCTTACAAAATCATTCATGCTAACCATTAAGGGTCTGGGATTAAAATTAGATACAAATGAAGAAATGGAAGGGAACAATCGCCATATGACGCTGCATTTCAAGCGAGAAGCACAGTACACTTGTGAGCCATGCATAAAGTGGTGTGTTTTGCATGAAAGCAATTATTTCAGTGAAGTGATATGTGTCTGTTTGTATGAAAGAAATTGTTCGAGTGATATGTTTGTGTTTCTATTAAACCAGTCGTCCACTTCTTTTGAAGCTGCTAATAGAATAGGATGTTTTAAATAAGGAATATAGTGTGTCTGTAAGTAATTATATTATTATTGGAGATTATTTATTTTTAAGTTTAACTAAAATCGAAAATATTGAAATTATGAAAGAAAAAAGTGAAACAATAAAATGTTTAAACTGAAAAATCGAAATAATGCGCAAAAATCTATCACAATATAATTCAAAGTTTGATTGTGTGTATGCTAATTTTTAATGACGACCAAAAATATTAGCTATTTATTAGATTTATTCACCTCTTAATATTTATTTATAAAATGTAATAGTATTCGCAATATGTTTTTTATATAATTAAAAAATAACTAAAGTTGTTAATTTACGATATAATCCAGAGTTTGATTGGGTATGTTAATTTTCAATGACGATCAAAGATATAGGCTATTTATTAGATTTTTCCACCTTTTAATATTTATTTATAAAAAACACTACTAGTCCTAATATCTTTTTACATAATTAAAAAATAATTGAAAGTGGTAGCGTTCTTAATAAGAAGTATAACAATAAATTTTATTTTCAATATTGACGTTGATAAACTCCTTATAATATCATAGCTTCTTTTTCTTCTCTATTTTTTTTATTTCCTCACAACTTCTCCAAAAACTCGAAAGTAATAATATTTTTAATATTATCTACATTTCCCAAGATGATTTCCTCCTTTATTCCCCAATGGTAACACAAAATTTAGGATTCCTTATGCCACCCTCTTGGCATCCATGTTGCATAAAAATTCTTATACATAAGATACCTATTCATGGTCATGTTTTGAATCAGGGAAATCCTTCCTTTAATCAAGAGGGTAGGGTAGGAAGTATTTATTTTACTCTTGAGGTTATACGTTATAGATTAATTTTAGATTAGTTAAATCTTCCTCCATGATTCTCTGCATATACTACAACACCAAGCCTTACATTGCTTAAAATAATGATTGTACGATAATGATTGTAAAATTGTTAGCAAAATGATTAGTGATGCTCCTAGTAAAATATTAAAACTTGATAAGATGAATATGTACAAAGATCTCATTAAAAAGAGCAACTCATGCACCTTTCTATGTCTAACCCTAGAAAATTTTGAAGGAAAACTCCAATTCGTAAGACTAAAGAAAATAATATGATTCAATTGAAGAACTAGAACATTTACCTTAAAAACATTTATGGTGATCCCTTAATGCCATGGACACCATTTTGAATGCTTCTATCTAGTATCATAACTTTTCTTTAGAGGAAAATGAGTTTTAGATAAAGTAGCTCACTAATTGGAACCTAAGAACATTGAAGGCTACCAAAGCTGAAATTTCTAAAATTGGAGGACCTATTCTCATCTCATTGTTATCACATAAAAGGTAATCACCTGCACGGGGGCTTAACTGGGGAAGCAATATCATACCATGTGGGTTCATATTGGGGGATATTTATTGAGGAAAAAAATGCATAATATATTGGGGGATATATAGGGGGTAAAGGGTTTTTATATTGGCAAATATAAAAAATGAAGCTTAAAGTTAATGAAAAATATAAAGGGGTATAAAAAATGTTAATGAAAAAATGGATACCTACAATATCCAGTGAAAGTAGGGTTTTTCTAAATTGGGAAGTTGTATTGGGTTCATATTGGTAGGGGGTTAAATAATGTGATTTTAGAGGGATTTTTTAATATGTAGTCAAATTAAGGGTATTGTTTAATATGCCACGAACGCATGTGATATGTCAGAGGTTCACTGAATGAATCCCCTGTGATCACCTGGCCATAATTAATTAGGTGGATCTGAGTACACCATGTAGTATGAGTTTATACACATTAAAACCTACTTCACCTTATGAAATAGCCTAAGGAACCACTTTTACTAAGTTATTTCAGTCAATTATTTTACCTACATGAGAATAACCCATAAACTCATTAATTTTACATTATTATCATATTTTTATCCATTAAAGTGTAAAAAATTCAAAATATTTTCATTAGCATTTTCTCTTTCCATATGAATTATTCAATAAATTAGTTATTTATTGATTATTCCTTAATGTTTCAAACATTATCATAGAAATAATTTATTAAATCATTATTTATAAATTATTTCAAACTTATTTTACCAAGGAATTAATTGAACCCATTTATTTATTAATTATTTCTTATCACTTTACCTATTTTTATTAATTAACTCAATGAATCATTATTTTTAAGTTAGTTATCTAAATAAATGTTAATAACCATTTGTTTGACCTTTTCCTCTCACAAATAGAAATAAAATACAAAAATTGGTTAGATATTGATTTCGGTAAATAATTTTTTTATTATTTCACCACATCAAATCTAACCTAACATTGTATTATAGATAGATATTTTTCCTCATTATTTCACATGACCATTATCATCATCCAACCTTTCATGCTATGACACTTGAGTGTTCTCCACCAGGACATCATCTCTTTTTTATTTTTGTCTTTGAATCTTTTAACTGGATTGGAGAGAGGGAATCACCACAACTGAAAATAAAGGATCTCAAAGAACCCTACCAAGAAGGTGTTGTAGCTATTACAACGCCCTCCAAATTTTTTCCTATATTCAATTTTGGATCCTCCTAGTAATGTGAATTGTTGTTTTGAGGTATTAAGGTCATCCATAGTCTTCTTTTTCTAAGTGTCAAGTTTTCTTCTAATATTCTCAAGTGCCACAACTACTTCTCTTGCATACCCAACTTGTGAATCCCCTCAACTATGCACTCATTTCAAGCAGTTACTATGCACTTCATTATGACAGTTAATCATTGTCAACGGTAACTTCACAACCTTTGGTGATTGATAGTGCACATCTTGTGAAGACAGGCTTGTGCATGACCTAATGATAGTAATGACACAACCCCTTGTGACAAACAACTATAGAGTCTACTGTGTCAGTCAACTATGCAATACCTAGTGATAGAAACTAAGCGTGCCTTGATAATAGGGATTACACAATCCCTTTTGGTAGCCAATTATGCAACTCCTTTTGATAAGAAGTTGTGCAATCTCTTAAGGAAATTAAATACTTAATCCATGGTGTCAGTCAAATGTGCAATTCCTAGAGATAGTCAAATGCACACTTCTTGGTGATAGATAGTGCACACTCCCTGCAGATAATTAATTTGCACCACTTGATGATAGTGTTGGCACACTTTCAAAAGTTAGCATTGTCACAATTGGAAGTTAACTAACCTTAGCTCCTAGAATTATGACATGCATGTGAAAAATCCTAACGCTAACTCTATCAGTGCTCACTTATATAAGAAGCTAGTTCGAAGCTCATTCTCACACTCATCTTTGGAGCTCTGTGAATTTCTTGAGCACAAGGACCTTTTGGTTATAAATGCACCACTATTCTAGGTAAGTTTCACAACTATGAATTTTATTCACTTTTTCTTTCACTCTTTTCAATTTTTCTTTCGCAAGTGTCATTTATGCCCGATTTTTCCATTTTAAGTCTCACTTTTTCGTTTTTTATGTTTTTCATTTGTCGTTTCTATCTTGCGTGATTGTTTCTAATGTGTCTCTTCATATTCTATGAGCTTTCACATTCTGGTAATCATTATGAGTGAATATATATGAATGCATGTTATTCCTCTCATTCTCATAGTTCTCCTTGCTTTTTGTTTATCCATGCTTAGCTAGATTTCAAGCTTATTAGCATCCCATCTCCTCAACTACACATTGCTCCCTTCCAAGAAGCAAATCTCAAGCCTTTCTCTTTGTTGATCCAACATGTGAAACTCCCAAGACTTTCCTCCCTTCAACTACACATTGTACAAATCTAGTCATCAGTGGTGCCATCCTTTCTCATTTTGATTGCGAATTGTTCAACCCCTAGCCTCAACTGTCCACTACACATATATAGCTAGTAGAAATTCATCTCCTTTTCCACTATCGATACAAACTACACAGTCAAGTTTCCCTCTCTCCTAGAAATTGCACATTGCATAGTTCTATAGCTTAGACCTCCACCCTTGCCTCTTTATGATCCATCACGTGCAGTCTCTTCTCCTTGCCATTGCGCAGTGCACACTTCCAGTGACTAGTCAATTCACCCTGCCTCTTGTGATTATTTATTGCAAAATATTCCTTTGCAGTAGTTGTCTCTTATGTTTGATAGCTTGTTAGAATAGGTGGTTTGGTGGGACTAATTTTGTGTTTCCATGGGTGCATCTACACTTCTAGGTAATAAATATTTAGAACACATCAACTTCTCATCTTCCACTAATACCATGCCTCCAATCACAAGGAAAGGACCATCCAAGGAGGCCACCAAAAGAAGTATTGAAGGTGCTTCATCTATGTTTCATGAGTGAAAGAGTAGTTTTTCATCCATACATATATATTTGCTCACATTGACAATTTGGTTGAAAAGCATATGTAAAATCCATGCATAGAAGGAGACAATTATTTCATTTATGCGTAGAGGGTAGTGATACTTTTAGCCATATGTGTCTACCTGTTATCTTTGATCTTGTGTTTGAAATAGCCTACATACATGCATTGTATTGGATACATTGTTTCAGTAGCATTTGATGTTGGCATCCATTAGGAGGAGACACTATTTTTGTAATGTAAACACTTTGAGTGTAACTATGCATAAAGAGAGAGTATGTGTTGGCTTGCCATGTAATGTGTATATTGTTTTATCCATGTCTGCACTCATGTGTGTAAATATCAGCCTCGTACTCACTCATGTATTGGTGCATTGGTTAAGTGGTCCATCTCTTGGAGAGAGTTAAGAGTATTGGTCATACATTGGAAAGAGTAGTGAGTATGATGTAATAGCCATATGGATCACAATGTATATCATCATTTTCATCAATGTACTGTCATATGAATCCCTATAATATGTTGGTTCATAATTTGGTTGTTGGTAGATTGGTTCTAGAGTCAAGACAAAAAATCATGGATCATGTCAACCATGTATTGATGTGCGTATTCTTTGAGAGATGAGAGTTGTTACATCCATATTTGGGTTGATTGATGTCATAAGTTTCATTCATGTGTGGGATTTTGGTGTCATTGTAGTCATGTATTATCATGTTCTTCTTATGGGTCATTGGTTCATACATGTGAGTGGCATTCATGTATGAGAGAGAAGTTGTGTTTCAGCCATATGTTGGCTAATTGGAGGCATTATACAACTATGTTTTGTCTATATTGTAGCCATGTATTAGGCCTATGAGTCTATGTACCTTCATTGTATATAATTGGGTCATGTATAGGTTAAATCCTTGGTCCATGTGGAGAAGCCTCTTGTATGTGACCAGGAGGCATTGGTAGCAACAAATGGTATGTACATCGAGATAGAAAGATTTCTTATAGCCCCATTACATGTTCAGGGGATTATGTTCCGCCCAGTGGCAAAAGGAAGCATGGTATGGTATCATTGACATAGAGGCATGGTGTTAGTTTTGGAATGGAGGCATGTTGGTGTGTTGGCATACAAATATCATTCATTTTCTTTCACATATCAGTTGATATGAGCAATGTTTATCCATAATCATCGACTCTTTTCCATTGATGTTGAAGGGGGAGAGTGACAACTATAAGAGGAGAATTAGATCATTTTTCAGTGATGGTGTTGGCATTGATGTTAACCTAGTATTTATGATCCTCATAATGTCAACCTATTTTTTGTAACACCCCCTCCTCCTAGGTCCACCCAAGCAACCAGCCATCTGCGAAAACATGTGATGAGAAAGGTTACTAAGGGATTCAATCTCCTAAGTGACCTTAAGGAAATGGAATCAATGGAACTCATCAAACAAACCCATCCACATCAGTAATTACACCCTCAAGAGACAAGTCAGCCACTCAAATAACCTGTCCCTAAGTCTCACTGATGATTTAAGCCTTTTCACCCAGATTTTCTCCCATGCTATAGGCATGACAATGACCAACAACTCAAAGTCACTCCCATAGGCCCCTGTGCCAGCGACTATGGAATTTTATCAGCAGACTTGTGCCAACGATCCCGAGATTTGAGCCACTTTTCTAGCCTAGAATCCCGACCTCTACCCAGAACTTGCCACAACCATCAGAATCCATAAAAGACATGATAACAATGATGATAACTCAAAAATAAACCTTAGGACTAGGCTTGATCATCCCCAACTAAGACTAACATTATGTCAAACAATTAGCATCAATGCAACCTATAGGTCTAGGATACAAGACATAGCATAAATGATTGATAAAACTCATGAAACATAACCAAAAGGATCACCTCCTTCTCAGTGGAACTATTACATCATCAATTAGGTCTTGCATCCATTCATTTAATAGTTACAAGTAAATATATGAAATAAACATGACATAAACCAATCATTCAACCATGCTTATAACTAGCATAAAACCATGTAAATACTAGAGATATGACAACCATTAAATCCACATATAAACAAGTGAAAAAGTAAGAGAACTTATCTTTTATTAATCATAGGAAAATTCGACCAGGTTTGGGAGTTCCACGTACCACCCAACCATAGACATGGCTGAACCAAATCTCTCTTTCAGCCAGTCACCCCCATGCCATATTCCAAGCATGAATTTGGGATCTCATAGAACAATCAATCTAAAAACAACCCGAGGAATCCATAGGTTAAACCACCTCCATCCTCATCAAGCCATGATCACACCAAAACTCGTGTTGCGATCAAAACAAAACCAAACTTGGAATGCCATCCAGAATCCATCACTATCCTTGAGGAATTTTTCATCTCCTTGTCTCTCGAGCTTTACCACAATCTAAACTGGATCACTAGGCCCTAAACCGAGATCAGTCTCTCATGCTTTACCGCAATCCAAACCCAGATCACTAGACCCTAAACTGAGACTTCTCCCTCAAACTTTACCATGTATCCCACCAAACTCGGTTAAGGAATTCCTAGGCCTTTGTGAATGGAAATTCAGACCACCTCTACCCTCGATTCCAAAATCCATCCAACAAACCAAAGCTCAAAAACCAAAATAAACATCCCAACATACCATGGCATCCAGAAAAAGGCAAGGCTAGGCTGAAAACCATTGTCATAACCCGACAAAACCATGTCACTAACAACAAGAGAACCATACACCAACATGCAAATCCATGCATGTCCAAACTAGTTAGGAAATCAAATATGCAAAAGGTTACATGAAAGTATTCCAGTTGAAGCTGCTTGAATCCTACTTTCCTTTCCTTGATCCTTACTTTCCTTCCCTTCCCCTTTTCTTTATTTTCCTTCCTTGATCCAAAGGTAGAGTGCTCCAAGAAAACTCTACGTGACCAATAGTGACAGAGAGAGAGAAAGAATAATGAGAGAGCTCCAAACCTAAACTGACTAAAATTTGAACTGACAAAAGCTTGCCCACTGATCTTCAGAAGCCTTTTTATGAATAAGGCCTCTAATTTCTTCATTTTCCATTATTTTCCTTCAATTTCTCCTCACATGCAACCTGTGACATTTTATCTTCCTTTTCTCCTAATTTCCATTATTTTCATAAATAAATGTGGGAAAAATGCCTTTTTTCCTTTTAATGCCTTAGCCTTAGGCTTTACCAATTTTCCTTAGCCAAAACACACATCCAACGATGCCCACTAGGATATCTTTGCCCAAGATTCAACTTGGAATACGTGTCCCTTAACTGTGGTCTTATTTTTCCTTTATTAACTTTTATTACATGAACATTTTACGAGGGCTGTTACAGAACCCTCCCCTCGGGGAATACCATCCTCGGTGTTAAACCACACCATGACCTCAGCAAAACCACTGAAAAGAAAATACTGCTTATGGAGCTTGATAATTTAGCTCGTTATAATATTTACAATGAAATACCTTCTCAAAGCAAAACATCATGACAACATGACAATATAACAACCATAGTAACATGAAAACATGACAATAACAACCATAGTAACATGACACCCATACCTCTTATTGGAGATTTATAACTTAGCTTATGGCGGTATTTACATCTATATACATATACATACATATATAAAATCATCAACAAAATATATGCCAACATAAACCAACATTAAACCAAAACTGCTTTTCCTCAACTAACAAACAATGAAGGATACAGAGCCCGCATTTGATCCATCATTTCCCATGTAGCTTCTTCAGGCCCAAAGTGCTTCCATTGCAATTTAACTTTATCTATGGCTATGTTCCTAAGCATGAGATGATTTCATTGCAGTATGCACTGAGGCTCCGACTAGAACTCTCCTTCTTTCTCCACATGTAGTACAGACCAATCAATAATATGATCAACATCCTTTATATACTTCTTAAGAAATGAAATATGGAAAACATCATGGACTTTCATTATTGGAGGCAGTGTAGGTCGATATGCCACCGGTCCAATCCTCTCAAGGATCTCAAAAGGCTTGCAATACCGTGGTGCCAACTTGTTACATGAACCAATCCTCAAAGAGATTTTGTTGGGCTTGATGCGCAAATAAACATGCTCCCCAACCCAAAACTCCTTGACTACCCTGTGCTTATCCGCATAACTCTTCTGTCTATCATGTTTTACCTTTAGATTCTTCTTTATAACCTGCATTTCCCGCTCCATGTCCACAACATGTCCGGTCCAATAAGTACCTTGTTCATTGGATCACTCTAGATGATGGGAGTATTACAACTCCGTCCATATAATGCCTCGAAAGGAATCATACTCAATGACTCCTCCTAACCATTGTTGTATGAAAACTCAACCAATGGAAGGTACTCCTCCCATTTCCTTTGTTGTTACATCTATGTACATCCTCAACATATCCTCCAAGATCTTGTTGACCCTCTCTATATGTCCATATATCTACAAATGATAAGTTGTACTAAAGGCGAACTTTGTACCCAAGCCTACAAATAGCTCCTTCTAAAACTTGGAAGTGAACTTTGCATCCATGTCTGACACAATCTTCTTTGGAACACCATGTACTTTCACCATCTCTATGATGAATACATGTGCTACCTCACTGGATAAATATGTATTCTTTATTGGAATGAAGTGAGATACCTTGCTCAACCTATCAACCATGACCATAATAGAATCACACTACTTCACTGTCCTCGGAAGACTTGTGATGAAATCCATGGAAATTGTCAGGTGGTATAAATGCAAGATTTACACCAACATTTAATTTGTCAAACTGGGTAAGTAAACTTAGAGGCGTAGCACAATATATGCCAGAATATGACCTCAAGGATCTGTCAAATAGAAACCAAGCTTTTGCAAGAAATTCAAAACAAGCATCATTCAGGAGAAAGAAACAAGACTTTTCGAAATAAAGTAAACACACTCCGAGAATCTACCTCTGGCTCCTCTTTTGGGTTGAGTTGACTCCTGCAGAAAGTCTTCCTCAATTTTCCAGGGGACAAGAGAATTTAGGCTCCATTCAAACAAGCAAACCATTCAGGAAATAAAGAATGTGATTCAGGAAATAAAGGATGCAAAACCTCTTAAAAATTACTGCTATGTTGCAAGGATAAAAAACGTGAAATTAAACTAGAAATCACAAGGCAACTTCATTCCAACTAATCTAAGGAAATAATCAAATGCTTTAAAAAGAATCAAGATAATAATGCACTGCTTCTCTTAAAAACAATTCAGTACTTTAGCTGTAAGGAAAATATGCAATAAGAACCAATGAAATAAATATATAATTCGTGTTGTTTACCCTGACCTTAGTAAATACTTCCTCAAAATATTTTGTATAATATGTGCATCATTTATTTATAATGAAGAATTATGTGAATGCTTTACCAACAAGATTCACAATCTTTCCTTATGTTGATCCTGACATTTTCTTATTAAGAGTGCAGGAATAAATGTTTTTCTTTCAAAGTGCAAGAATCAGTTTTACATTTAAAATAATGATCTTGAGGCAGTTAATTTAAATTAACCAGAACTCTTTACCCAGCAACTGTTTCCTTCACCACTGCATTCTAAAAATAAAATATATTATGCAGTAATGTGATGAGGGCGAATTTTGTAATAATGAATAAGCGATGCAGTTTTAAAACTTTCATTATTTACTTATGTCCAGCCTTGATAAAAATATATCCAAGAAACAACAATTAATGTTAAACTTAAATAATCAAAACAACAATAAAGAATTTATGGATTGAAGTTAAAAGTTAAATCTCTGAAAGAAAAGCTATGAAATGAAATTGCAGAATTACTAAGATCACACTCACACCATGCAAACTAAAATGAAGCGAAGGAAAATTAAGAGGTTTAGGGCAACGGACTGGCTGGTGAGCCC
Source organism: Pinus tabuliformis (assembly GCA_031772625.1). NCBI lineage: Eukaryota > Viridiplantae > Streptophyta > Pinopsida > Pinales > Pinaceae > Pinus > Pinus tabuliformis. Next base: position 1,389,535,809 of record CM062818.1, on the reverse strand, counting down.
AACCACCCAGCTCATTGCCCTTGCAACAATTTAAATCACAATCTTAAAACATGCAGGAGAAACAAAATTACTCAAAAATGATTGCCAAATGAACTCATTTCAGACTAGAAACCAGAATTCAAAATTAAATGCCAAAGAAATTCATTGCAAAAGTGTTATTACAAATTCATAAAACAATGTTGCACTGACTCCAGTGGTCCCCTCCAGGGATCATCCCACTGGGTGTAACAGCCCCTACCATCATATCATGAAACATCATCAATATGAGAAACATCTCAATACTTATCAAATAGAGAATAATACTCTATAAGAATTCTTGTCATGATTCATCAGAAAAATCAATTTCATTTACTTGTACAAACATTGAATACCAACTATGAAATAAGATTATTCAACATATCCCTAGGATCTAGGTTATCTTACCTATCTTATTAGTGTCATGTTTTCATCAAGTTGTCAATTACTTTTCAATAATCATTTCCACTTCTTTCAAGTGGGAAGCTGATCATTTACACCATCGGTATAATCATCTAAGTACATCATTAAATTTCACATGAGCCTCATCATCTTGAGTCTTAATCTCTCGTCATATATTCTTCCTTCCCCAAGGAAATTCTGGTGAAATTCATTGTTTAAGATATTACTAGTTATACAATCATTATTTAAATCATCTATCTCAAAATTAAAATCCCTTGGTTTTACATCCATTTACCCTTTGGCTTACTGATTCCAATATCGCTATATGCAAACACTAGGTCATCATGATTTAATTTTATATCATGCTTAATTTACTTGCATGAGGGTTTGTTGATCCATGTTGACTTATACATACATCACTTAACAATTATCATTTTCATCCACAAAAAATATTTTCTTATCTCGTCAAGTTCCTATCTCAATACCATTTGATTGCTTTATTATAAATTCACCCTTCTTCAAGTTGGACAAGAGATTCTTGCTCATTAAATAGTATCTTTATTTTAGATTTTGAAACAGTTGGAAACACTACTATCATCATTGTCCAAGAAAAATTTAAATGTGTGGTGTTTTGTGGAAACAACCTCTTTTAACGTTGTGGAAACAAAACTTGATAAGTTTCTCTATGTGAAGTCCTACTCATGAAACAATGAGTGCAAATCAGTCAAGTACAACCTCTATTAATTGACTCTCACTTCTTTTGTCAATATGTATACAATCCTTCTCAAGGTATCCTTATAAAATTTCTAGCAACATTCCTTCCTATACTTCAACTGGTCATTATGAAAATTCTCAACTTCATATCTTCATACTTTTAAACTATGTAGATCATCACTATGATCATTACCAATTAGGTTTCTCGGTCCACTCATCAATACCCTTAAAGAACTTTCTTCTTGATAGAACATCCCTTCATTTCCTCCTACCAGATATTCTTATATATATTTTTCTCCTAGTCTTAATTTCCTAATATTCCATGTCTACTAGCTTAAAAAATGGAAACTTCTTCACTTCATTTGACTTTAATTTCTCACCTCTAATCATTGTGGTTTCTTTTCCTCCTATCTTAAAAGCATAGCATTGATACACTTTGGAAATGTTGTTACTATTCCCCAACTTGGGTAATACCCTATAAATAAATTCATTAAGATGGCTACCAAATGTACTCTACTTATCATTTCCTGTTTTAAGACATCAACCTAATAAAATTGCCTGATCATACATCTTGTTATCCATAATTCATGCATATAGTTAGTCACCTATGGAAAACTTTACAATGTGGCTCTCCCATTAGAGGGAAAAACTATTATAGATGTTGTCATGCACACAACTTATCTATCTATGTCATCATACCTTCCAGGTTCCTTCAAACTGACCTTCATTATTACCATGATTATTCAACTTCATTAGTTGATTGCCAATATTTTCTTCTTTATGTGCATCATCCTTAGATATACCCTATAGTGATACCTCAAGTTATTATTATACCAAATTCTTCCATTATGTTCTAAAATAGGCTGCCTCTTCTTATTGATTTCTTACCCTCGTTGTCACACTTCCTCTCAACCACCTTAAGCATCTGATCCAAGTCGGCCATAATCACATGAGCTATCATTAGTTATTATCATTAGAAAATTTGCAAGATTCTCCTTTCCATTTCTCCTCAAACAACTTTTTCCACTATATGCAATTAACCTTGAATCACGAAACCTCATGTAAGGGGAACCACATGCACACACTCCATGTGTCTACATGCAACTTTATTGCTTTCTTGTTTTATTTCTTTTGTTTTTACTTTTTTATAGCTTTACTAATTTTTAATGCTTTCTTGTTTTATTTCTTTTTATATTTATTTAGAGCTTTAGTATTGCTATTTATTATTTATTTACTATTACTATTTTTTTTATTTATTTTCTTGTATTTTAATATTATATTATATTATTTATTATTTTTATTCTTATTCTTATTCTTATTTATTATTTATTATTAAGGGACATTACATACTTCCCCACTGTAAGGAATTTCGTCCCAAAGTTAAGTTGAATTATTTAATATTTTATTTATTTAGTTATTTATTACTTCATGTTTTCCCGACACCCTCCGCTGAACTAGTATAACCAACAGGCATCGAAAGTTTCCACAACACCTGGGAAATCTCAAGGAATCTCTGTCCTTTTTCCCACTTTCAGCACCAGGCATAAGCCTGCCTAATATGTATCCTAGTCCAAGGCTGACTCCAAGGCTCGTGCCTGACTCAGACTTCATCTACCCCAAGGCAAGCATCCGGTATGGTACTCAATGACTCTGGGCATCTCGCAAGGCTGGCCCACTCGCTCCACAACTACTAAGGTGCACAGCCCCAGGCATCGAATTCCTTACACCCCCACTAAACTTTTACATCCCAATCCAATAACAGGCACCTAGCCTAGAATATCAGGCACTTGGCCTCCTCAAAATGGTCCCATAGCCCTTCAAGAGCTATCCATCAAGAGCTACACAAGACAAAGGAACCACTGGCATATGTAGTGTTGATTGAGTTTGTCCCCAGCCCACATGGTGTTACTTATTCTCCCTCGTGCATATGGGCTCGCACAATATCATCAAATAAACCGGCCCTCTCGGCCCATTTGTGGAGTCTTGTCAATCATCACACCTCAACATGCAACCAATGCATTAGCTATACCATCATAGTATCATGGAAAATAATCCACATGCCAAGTCTTGCATGTCATCATGTAACATTCATCATTGTTAATCTCAACATTATGAATAATAAGAAACTGCATGCCCATGCATGTCATAAATTTGTACGCAACTATCACATGCTTCACCTCATGAAATACCATCATAAGTTATAACATCAACATATTTGCATCAAAGACATATCATGACTTGACATAATAAATGAACCACATGTCAATAAATCTCATATTATAGCATCATAATTCCTATGCCACGTTATGCATATCATGTCCATCATGAGTATTCAACATTAAATACTTGACATAACATCATAATGCCTCTGCATATCATCATCATCATAAGGAAAAATCATCACTATTGTAAAAATTATATAAATATGAACCACATGTGCATGATCAGCCTCATACCATCATATCATGAAACATCATCAATATGAGAACATCTCAATACTTATCAAATATAGAATAATACTCTATAAGCATTCTTATCATGATTCATCAGAAAAATCAATTTCATTTACTTTACAATCATTCAACTATGAACTAAGATTATTCAACATCCATCTAGGATCTATGTTATCTCATCAGTGTTATTAGTGTTATGTGTTCATCAAGATACCAACATACATCACTTAACAATTATCATTTTCATCGACAAAAAATATTTTCTTATCTCATCAAGTTCCTATCTCAATACCACTTGATTTCTTTATCGTAAATTCACCCTTCTTCAAGTTGGACAAGAGATTCTTGCTCATTAAATAGTATCTTTTTTTAGATTTTGACACAGTTGGAAACACTACTACCATCATTATCCATGAAAAATTTAATGTGTGGTGTTCTATGGAAACAACCTTTTTTAATGCTATGGGAACAAAACTTGATAATTTTCTCTATTTTGAATCTACTTATTACTTCAAAAATTTAATGTCTTATCCATATGATGGTATATCACCCATTTGGAGCTTAAATATTCTATAGGTGTGCCTAAATTAACAACAATATTACAAATCTATAATCTGAACTGAGTATGATGTACACTGTTAAAACAAAATAATATCGTATCATGAATAGATAATCGACAAACAGAAAAAGGATTCTTATTGCATGCTAAACCATTGGTAGAAAACCAAGCCAAATAGAGACAAACTCAAAGGAGAAAACTACCTGATACATTTTGATAACTGATCTGGCTTTGGTAGACTAATATACTTGTTAAACTAGCTACAGCCAGCTTATTTCTTTGATCTTACAGTAGAATCATTACAAAAGTCTGATATTAAATTATGAAAGTGAGACTTGAAATTCCAGTGGTATCACCATTTGTTTTGGAGGATCAATTGTAAGTGTTTGGCTATCATTGCATGCATATGCGGATGACTTGATTTCACTGTTAGAAATCTAATATTTTTTTCAGAGGTCTGATCTTGACATTTCAGTGATATATTACCTTTGTATTTGGCACTAAGCTTGAATCTAGATCATTAGTACTCCTTATCTTGCATTCAGTGATCATTTGAGAAGTGATTTGGTGGACTGATTGGATCATCTAGTGACTCACATCACATTGCAGTTTTGCTTTAATTGGTTATTGAATTTTGGTATCTAAGGACTGATATATTCTTGGCAATAAGCTACAACAATCGGATTTCTTGACAGCAGACTAACGTTGGTATAACTTAAAGTTTGGTGCATTCATTAGTTCCTCATTGGTTTTCTCATGCATTATTGTACCATTTTATAGACAACAGATTGATATTTGCATTAGTATTGGAATGAACCTCCTTTCTTATTTCTTCTCTGGTTTGGATACTGGCCTTTTCCTCTGTGGTTCTCTGCTCTCATTAGAATCTCATTGCATGGTAAAACCACTGATCTCATTTTCTTGAGTTGTTTGTGCTTCCATACTCTTACCATTTTCTAAACTTTGTTTCATAAAATGAACAATGCTATAATCAACTACAATAGTTAAAGGTGTGACAATGCTTCACTAATCTAAAAGTTTATTAATTCAAGGTGTTGCTCACATGGCCCTCTGTGGACAGCTTGTTTATCTCTAGCTACTTGTGCTTGTACACTTTATATTCCATTACAACCATATAACAAAGCGAAATTCTAAATGAGTCACATGATTAAAGGTATATAGTTTTGTTGTGACTCATTGATTCATTGGAAGAGGTTTTTTTTTTTTGTAATCTTGTATTGCAAGTGTTACTTTCACAAATTGGATAGTGGGTTATTCAATACTCTTAATCTACATTGTCTCATTAGAGCATTTTCATTGCACTTCAGTCTTGCATTTTTTGGTTGAATAATTGGTTTGATATTAAGGGCAAAGTATTCTTTAGAGCAAGCATCCCTGTTTCTCGAGTTATTTAGATGAGAGTTTAGGAACAACATAGAGTATTTAAGTCACAAGAATGAAACATATATTGTGCCCAGAAAAAGATACCCACGTAGAATATCTTAGAAATTTCCACAAAGAAATCTGAATTTACTTGTTCGTTCACTGTGGTATTATAACAGTTGGTAGACAATATATTGTAGGTGTTTCTCTTCCAAATTGTGATTAAAATAACATGCACAGTACTAAGCATACATAAAAGAGATATTTGAGAACAACTGATATACACCTTGCATTAAATTTAAAAGTGCACACACCCCTGAAAGTATACAGTCTAGCAATAGTATGACTTCTGAGGTTCGAAATGATGATTGCTTATCAAATTTATCAAAATTTCCATTGATGGATTGCTTACTTAGCTAAGACAGATACTTTTATGGAACATCTAAAGCATGTTTTATTGTTTAAACTTTATGATACATTTAAATCGTACACTATGATTTCAATTTAGTTTAATTAACTGTTATGATGTTGAGTATAATGTTACATGAGGTTTCGTGATTCAAGATTAATTGCATATATTGGATAAAGTTGTCTAAGGAGAAATGGAAAGGAGAAAATTGCAAATTTTCTAATGATGATAACTAATGATAGCTCATGTGATTATGACCAACTTGGATATAGATACTTAAGGTGGTTGAGAGGAAGTGTCACAACAAGGGTAAGAAATCAATAAGAAGAGGCAACCTATTTTAGAAAATAATGGAAGAGTTTGGTATAATCATAACTTGGTACTCCAAAAGGTATCACTATAAGGTCTATCTAAGGATGATGCACATAAAGAAGAAAATATTGGCAATCAACTAATGAAGTTGAATAATCATGGTAATAATGAAGGTCATTTTGAAGGAACCTCGAAGATATGATGACATAGATTAAAGAAGTAAATCCATAATAAAATTGATCAATTGGAGGAGATAATTTGTGTGCTGACAACATCTATAATAGTTTTTCCCTCTAATGGGAGGGCCACATTGTAAAATTTTCCATAGGTGACTAACTATATGCATGAATTATCGATAACAAGATGTATGATCAGGAAATTTTATTATGTTGATGTCTTAAAACAGGAAATGATAAGCGGATTACATTTGGTAGCCATTTTAATGAATTTATTTAAAGGGTATTATCCAAGTTGGGGAATAGTAACAACATTTCCATAGTGTATCAATGCTATGCTTCTAAGAGAGGAGGAAAAGAAACCACAATGACTGGAGGTGAGAAATTAAAGTCAATTTAATAAAATAGAATGAGGTGAAGAAGTTTCCATTTTTGAAGCTAGTAGACATGGAATATTAGGAAATTAAGACTCGGAGGAAATGAAGGGATGTTCTATCAAGAAGAAATTTCTTTTAATGGAATATAAAGTGTACAAGCACAAGTAGCTAGAGATAAACAAGCTGTCCACAGAGAGCTATGTGAGCAACACCTTGAATTAATAAACTTTTAGATTAGTGAATCATTGTCACACCTTTAACTATTGTAGTTGATTATAGCACTGTTCATTTTATGAAACAACGTTTAGAAAATGGTAAGAGTATGCAAGCACAAACAACTCAAGAAAATGAGATTTCTATCAGTGGTTTTACCATGCAATGAGATTCTAATGAGAGCAGAGAACCACAGAGGAAAAGGTCGGTATCCAAACCAGAGAAGAAATAAGAAATGAGGCTCATTCCAACACAAATATCAATCTGTTGTCTATAAAATGGTACAATAATGCATGAGAAAACCAATGAGGAACTAATGAATGCACCAAACTTTAAGTTATACCAATGTTAGTCTGCTATCATGAAATCCGATTGTTGTAGCTTATTGCCAAGAATATATCAGTCCTTAGATACCAAAATTCAATAACCAATTAAAGCAAAACTGCAATGTGATGTGAGTCACTAAATGATCCAACCAGTCCACCAAATCACTTTTGAAATGATCACTGAATGCAAGATAAGAAGTAATAATGATCTAGATTCAAGCTTAGTGCCAAATGCAAAGGTAATATATCACTGAAATGTCAAGATCAGACCTATATCAGACCTCTGAAAAAAAATATCAGATTTCTAACAGTGAAATCAAGTCACCTGCATATGCATGCAATGATAGCCAAACACTTACAGTTGATCCTCCAAAACAAATGGTGATACCCCTAGAATTTCAGGTCTCACTTTCATAATTTAATATCAGACTTTTGTAATGATTCTATTGTAAGATCAAATAAATAAGCTGGTTGTAGCTAGTTTAACAAGTATATCAGTCTACCAAAGCCAGATCAGTTATCAAAATGTATCAGGTAGTTTTCTCCTTTAAGTGAGTTTGTCTCTATTTGGCTTGGTTTTCTACCAATGGTTTAGCATGCAATAAGAATCCTTTTTATGTTCATCAGTTATCTATTCATGATATGATATTTTTTTGTTTTAACAGTGTACATCATACTCAGTTCAGATTAGAGATTTGTAATATTGTTATTAATTTAGGCACACCTACAGAATATTTAAGCTCCAAATGGGTGATATACCGTCACATGGATAAGACATTAAATTTTTGAAGTAATAAGTAGATTCAAAATAGTTTTCCCATATCTTTTCCAGAATCTTAATCGTGCAGTCTATATATGCAAGAGACACATCATATGTTCTGGCTAGTTTATTAGTTGGACAGTTGGTATACTTCTCAAAATCTGCCTTATAACGTCAAAATTATGATTTTGCAATTACAGTGGTCTTGAATTTTTTTCTTATCTTAGCAATTCTCAAGGAAGGATTTGGAGGACAAATGCAATGTATTACTAGATTGAATTGAAACAAGTCTCCGATATTTTTCTATCCATATAATAACCATAACGATAATGAATTAACAGGCAAGCGCCCTACAGTTAGTTTTTCCAATACCTCGTCCTGAAAATATTTCTACACTAGTGACATACTATTCTCATACAAAAAAATGCAAAAAAATGTTTAATTAGGACAATGGCAATCAGATGGATAGTGTAGTTCGCAGCAAAATCGAATTTGCGTTAAAAAAATGAATTGTATTCCCTAGCACTAGTTCAAGAAATATATACTTAAAATAGGCTTGATTAATGATCTAAGCAAAGAAAAATTAAAGATGACATGTAATAAATAATTGTCGCTGATGAAGTGAGGTTTTCGATGGCTTAGTGCTTTCCGTGAGAAACTAGAAAATTAAAAAGCTTTCTTATTGTTGGTAAACACAAAAGCTAAGAACGCTGATTCAGCCTCTGCAATTGCCAGGAATAGCTAGCAATTCATATAAAATCAGAGTAATTTTAAGCAACAGTGTCTTATCGGCGGACTTAGATTGCTGAGAAATACATGTGATCATTGGAAACAAAACTTGATAAGTTTCTCTATGTAAGTCCTACTCATGAAACAATGAGTGCAAATCAGTCAAGTACAACCTATATTAATTGACTCTCACTTCTTTTGTCAATATGTATACAATCCTTGTCAAGGTATCCTTATAAAATTTCTAGCAACATTCCTTCCTATACTACAACCTCTCTCTTTTTTTTCTTTTTTCTTTTTTCTTTTTTTCTTTTATTGCATAAAGATAGATACCTTCATCGAAGCATAGATAGAGAGATCTTCATTAATAGAGTCCTATAGATTGACTTCGATAGAAAGATGTAACATTCATTTGGTAGGTGTGGAACTAGGTTCTATATTCTTGGTTCTGCTTGGATTCATTTAGGGATTGTTGGATGTGATATGGATGGATTATTTCTACTTAATTATAACAAAATAACATACAAAATTGCAACCGAAAAGTATGGGATCACCGCTTCTAATTCCTTTTAAATTCAAAGAATCTGAGCCTTTGCCTTTCATCTATCGTGATATGTTTTGAAAATCCCAATTTGAAAGATTGTCGCGGAAAATTGACTTGTACAAGAACAAGTCAATGAATTTCTTTTCCCAATTAATGATCATCTCTACCCTTCTATTGATTTTCCTTCTTCTAACAAAAAAAAAAATCTTCAAAAGTTGTTCAACGGATTTGATCCAAGGACTTATTTGCATGTGCTAAATTTTTTCCACCTTTCACAGAAAATCTGGAATTTAAATGTAGGTTGATCTCTTTACTCCGTCCTCATGTATGTGCTCATTTACTACATTTGCATCAACATTCTTAATCATATCATTTGGATATTAAACATCATCAAGCTACCATTGAAGTCTCCTTCATTCTTGAGTGAGTCAGTTGGGTTAAATTGCAGTATATATATAAACCACATGATGGTATATTTTAGTCTCAGTGGAAAATCGTACATATTTGGATTTGGAGCATCTAAATCATGTTTTATTGATACATCTAAATCGTACACTATGATTTCAATTTAGTTTAATTAACTGTTATGATGTTGAGTCTAATGTTACATGAGGTTTCGTGATTCAAGGTTAATTGCATATATTGAATAAATTTGTCTAAGGAGAAATGGAAAGGAGAAACTTGCAAATTTTCTAATGATAGCTCAAGTGATTATGCCCAACTTGGGTCAACTGAAAAAAAAAAAAGAAAAAAAAAAGAAAAAGAAGAAGATAGATACTTAAGGTGGTTGAGAGGAAGTGTCACAACAAGGGTAAGAAATCAATAAGAAGAGGCAACCTATTTTAGAACATAATGGAAGAGTTTGGTATAATCATAACTTGGTACTCTAAAGGAATCACTATAAGGTCTATCTAAGGATGGTGCACATAAAGAAGAAAATATTGGCAATCAACTAATGAAGTTGAATAATCATGGTAATAATGAAGGTCATTTTGAAGAAACCTCGAAGATATGATGACATCATTAAAGAAGTAAATCCGTAATAAAGTTGATCAATTGGAGGAGATAAGTTGTGTGAATGACAACATCTATAATAGTTTTCCCTCTAATGGGAGATCCACATTGTGAAGTTTTCCGTAGGTGACTAACTATATGCATGAATTATGGATAACAAGATGTATGATCAGTCAATTTTATTATGTTGATGTCTTAAAATAGGAAATGATAAGTGAATTACGTTTGGAAGCCATTTTAATGAATTTATTTATAGGGTATTACCCAAGTTGGGGAATAGTAACAACATTTCCAAAGTGTATCAATGCTATGTTTTTAAGAGAGGAGGAAAAGAAACCACAATGACTCGAGGTGAGAAATTAAAGTCAATTTAATAAAATAGAATGAAGTGAAGAAGTTTCCATTTTTGAAACTAGTAGACATGGAATATTAGGAAATTAAGACTAGGAGAAAAATAAAAATATATCTATGAATATCTAGTAGGAGGAAATGAAGGGATGTTCTATCAAGAAGGAAGTTCTTTTAAGGGTATTGATGATAGTGATGATCTACATAGTTTAAAAGTGTAAAGATATGAAGTTGAGAATTTTCATAATGACCAGTGATGATAAAGGAGGAAGATGTTTAAAGGTTTAAATGGTAAAAAAAAATAATAGTTAAGTATAGGAAAGAAATGTTGCTAGAAATTTTACAAGGATACCTTGAGAAGGATTGTGTATATATTGACAAAAGAAGTGAGAGTCAATTAATAGAGGTTGTACTTGACTGATTTGCACTCATTGTTTCATGAGTAGGACTTCACATAGAGAAACTTATCAAGTTTTGTTCCCATAGCATTAAAAAAGGTTGTTTCCATAGAACACCACACATTAAATTTTTCATGGACAATGATGGTAGTAGTGTTTCCAACTGTGTCAAAATCTAAAAAAAGATACTATTTAATGAGAAAGAATCTCTTGTCCAACTTGAAGAAGGGTGAATTTACGATAAAGCAACCAAGTGGTATTGAGACAGGAACTTGACGAGATAAGAAAATATTTTTTGTCGATGAAAATGATAATTGTTAAGTGATGTATGTAGGTATCTTGATGAACACATAACACTAATAACACTAATGAGATAACATAGATCCTAGATGGATGTTGAATAATCTTAGTTCATAGTTGAATGATTGTAAAGTAAATGAAATTGATTTTTCTGATGAATCATGATAAGAATGCTTATAGAGTATTATTCTATATTTGATAAGTATTGAGATGTTCTCATATTGATGATGTTTCATGATATGATGGTATGAGGCTGATCATGCACATGTGGTTCATATTTATATAGTTGTTACAATAGTGATGATGTATCCTTATGATGATGATGATATGCAAAGGAATTATGATGTTATGTCAAGTATTTAAAGTTGAATACTTATGATGGATATGATATGCATAACATGGCATAGGAATTATGATGCTATATTATGAGATTTATTTACATGTGGTTCATTTATTATGTCAATTCATGATATGTCTTTGATGCAAATATGTTGATGTTATAACTTATGATGGTATTTCGTGAGGTGAAGCATGTGATAGTTGCGTACAAATTTATGACATGCATGGGCATGCAGTTTGTTATTATTCATAATGTTGCGATTAACAATGATGAATGTTACATGATGACATGCAAGACTTGGCATGTGGATTATTTTCCATGATACTATGATGGTATAGCTAATGCATTGGTTGCATGTTGAGGTGTGATGATTGACAGGACTCCACAAATGGGCCGAGAGGGCCGGTTTATTTGATGATCTCGTGCGAGCCCATACGCATGAGGGAGAATAAGTAACACCATATGGGTTGGGGACAAACTCAATCACACTACATATGCCAATGGTTCCTTTGTCTTGTGTAGCTCTTAATGGATATCTCTTGAAGGGCTATGGGACCATCTTGAGGAGGCCAAGTGCCTGATGTTCTAGGTTGGGTGCCTGTTATTGGATTGGGATGCCGAATTCTGGTGGGGGTGTAAGGACTTCGATGCTTGGGGTTGTGCACCTTAGTAGTTGTGGAGGGAATGGGCCAGCCTTGCGAGATGCCCAGAGTCATTGAGTACCATACTGGATGCCTACCTTGGGGCAGATTAGGTCTGAGTCACGCGCGAGCCTTGGGGCCAGCCTTGGACTAGGATACAAACCGGGGCAGGCTTATGCCTAGTTCCGAAAGTGGGAAAAAGGACAGAGATTCCTTGAGATTTCCTGGGTGTTGTGAAAACTTTCGATGCCTGCTAGTTATACTAGTTTAGCAGAGGGTGTAGGGAAACATGAAGTAATAAATAACTAGCAGGCATCGAAAGTTCCACAAAAAAATAAAAACAAAAGAAATAAAATAAGAAAGCAATAAAGTTGCATGTAGACACATGGAGTGTGTGCATGTGGTTCCCCTTCCAATGTTTACTAGCTTCAAAAATGGAAACTTCTTCACCTCATTCTATTTTATTAAATTTTCTTTAATTTCTCACCTCTAGTCAGTGTGGTTTCTTTTCCTCCTCTCTTAGAAGCATAGCATTGATACACTTTGGAAATGATGTTAATATTCCCCAACTTGGATAATACCCTTTAAATAAATTCATTAAGATGGCTACCAAATGTAATCTGCTTATCATTCCTGTTTTAAGACATCAACATAATAAAATTGCCTGATCATACATCTTGTTATCCATAATTCATGCATATAGTTAGTCACCTATGGAAAACTTTACAATGTGGCCCTCCCATTAGAGGGAAAAACTATTATAGATGTTGTCATGCACACAACTTATCTCCTCCAATTGATCAATTTTATTATGGATTTACTTCTTTAATCTATGTCATCATACCTTCGAGGTTCCTTCAAAATGACCTTCATTATTACCATGATTATTCAACTTCATTAGTTGATTGCCAATATTTTCTTCTTTATGTGCATCATCCTTAGATAGACCTTATAGTGATACCTTTAGAGTACCAAGTTATGATTATACCAAACTCTTCCATTATGTTCTAAAATAGGTTGCCTCTTCTTATTGATTTCTTACCCTTGTTGTGACACTTCCTCTCAACCACCTTAAGTATCTATATCCAAGTTGGCCATAATCACATGAGCTATCATTAGTTATCATCATTAGAAAATTTGCAATTTTCTCCTTTCCATTTCTCCTTAGACAACTTTATCCAATATATGCAATTAATCTTGAATCACGAAACCTCAGGTAACATTATACTTAACATCATAACGGTTAATTAAACTAAACTGAAATCATAGTGTACGATTTAGATGTATCATAAACCGGCCCTCTCGGCCCATTTGTGGAGTCCTGTGAATCATCACACCTCAACATGCAACCAATGCATTAGCTATACCATCATAGTATCATAGAAAATAATCCACATGCCAAGTCTTGCATGTCATCATGTAACATTCATCATTGTTAATCGCAACATTATACTAGTTCTACTTGTGCTTGTACTCTTTGGTGGAAAAAGATTTGGAATTTACTAGGTTTGTGTAATCTCTTTGTGTAGCATCCAGGTTACAGCCATTTGCAGATCCACAAGGTTGCCTCAAATGAAGTGCATATATGTTCAAAGTCCAAGCACCAAAAGAAGCTCCTTCTCTCGTCAAGAATTCCAAATGCTAAAATCATTATAGCTAAAATGTATTGTAGACAATAGGTTTGTTCCAAGTTTCCTGGTATTGTTTCGATCTTTATGTTGTAATTAATGAATGTAAAACCCAATAGCTATTAAAGCTTTGTTAAGGGTTTGATATGGTGTTGCCTTCGCGAGTGCGCTTGCAGGTGGGCCATCTTATTAATAAAATGATTTTATTTTGTGTTTTGGGGAGGGATAACCTTCCCAGTCATCCGATCCGGTTTTGGGTCGGGTGGCGGTGTCTCTTCTTGTTTTATGGTGTGTTTCTGTTGGAATATCTCTTTGGTTGTTTGATTTCTTAAAGCCCTTGGAGTGGTCATTTAATGGTCATAATAATCCCAAGATACATTCAATAAATTTGTTTAACAATTTATTTTGTTAAAGGCAGTAAATTTAATTTTTTCTTCTAACATAAGTTATGATTGCTTAAACTGAAAGGGTTGATAAGGACCTGACTGGCCGGGTTTCTCAGGACCTTACTGCCTGAAAGGACCCTTTCTTTTTTGACCTCGTCTTCTGTTTCCAAGTACCCGCCATAAGAAGAAGATGCGGAAGCTTCCCCCAGATACTCAAAATATTTCACTCTACAACACAGAATTTCAATTTATGTTAAAGTTTTGATTCTTTTGTGAGAATTATCTTGACACAAATGGTTTTATATCACTCATCATGGCAACGAAGATTAAAAATAATGAGTTCTATGGACAATTTGGGCTTGGCATGATTCTATGCTGGCATTATTCATGTGTCATTACGTTCTAGCAATTGCTGGTTATCATGTGTTCAAACCTGGTCTAGCTTTGAAAACCTTTTCCAGATGTGTCATTATAACAATGATGATAAAAAGTTTGTATTCAAGTTTTAACTATTTAGATGCCAGGATCTAGGAGATAAAGAACACTATAATAAGCAAATCAATTAGAAGCTATAGCATATAAAGCGAAACAACATATTCTTTATTTAAGCTATTTATCAACTGTTAATATATAAATGCAACAGTCAATTGCTTATTCAAGATAAGTGATCTGCACTCATGATTACAAACAATTGGGTGGATGGAGAGTAGGCATAGTTTGACTCACGTTTTTTCCAAAAACAAAACCTCATGGGTAAACCTGGACACTTCCCCACATTGTGCAAGTAATACCCAGAGTCAACCTGTTAAGCGAAATTCAATGGATTTTCAACTTTGACTCAAATCACGCATAATCTAAGGCAATAACGGATGATGCTGCAAGCTAGGAATCTGATATTTTTTGTCACACATTAACCTCTTTTTCTTTTCTAGATCACATGATAACTCCGATAAGCCATTAATTTTTGCTAACGTCATGACTAATACATTCTTCCTGATGATACTTCAAATCAATTAACATTTATAAATCTGGAACGATCACTGTTTTAAACCAATTGTTGCATTTGCTTGTCAAGATCTTTCGTTTTCATATGCCTGCATATTTCAGGGTCTCAATTTCTAAATTCTTTTTGTGATGCAAATGGATATAAATAGTGGTAATTAATTTGTTGACGCTAATTCTTTTGGGAAGGGTATGTAAATTTAAATCAATTCCTGATGACATTTGTATGATGATAATACAGTTTAATAATTGCATCACTTCTCCGATCAAGGCAAATGTTTAAATGGTTCAATAAATTTCAGTCCTATGCACATTTCATCTGACTAATCTATGGAACACTGGTATACTTTATTTTTGGCAACACTAGTGGATCTCTAGATCGATTGATTACTAATAAATTCATATGTGAATGATCTCTTAACACAAAAGTGATATTTGCATTTCAATGCATGGGTTCCATGAGCATATATGATATACTTCACTGAACCATGTTCCACGACACATTAATCGCATGCAATGATCTTTCTATATGTCTTTCTGATTTCAGTTTATGATACATCTAAATTGTACACTATGATTTTAGTTTAGTTTAATTAACTGTTATGATGTTGAGTATAATGTTACATATGGTATCAGAGCTTAGGCTCAACCCTTAGGGCCTATGGGCATCTTAGAAGAAAAAAACTTGTTTTGTTGGGATTTTTAACTCGACTTGTTTTGAAAGTTACAGGATCGTTACTTCCGGGAGACCGCATGTCTTTTTTTAGCAAATCTTATCATGTACATATTTAGTAACAAAGTGCTTCTGGTTTAATTTACTGTTTTGAAGGAATTCCCAACCAATATGAGTTTATTTATTTTGGCATGAATACTGGAATTCTCTTTTGGTTTTCCTTTTTTGTTGGTAAGGCTCTCGCTGGTAGACACTTGCAGACTTATTGTAAAAAGACAAGGATTCTATTGGCAAGGCACTTTTAGAAGTTTTTGTTTTGGACTTTCTTCTATTTTTGATTTATTGCGTCTCACAGACTGTTAAATTTGTGCATGGATTAATGATGACAATAAGAATCCCTCATAGTTTTTCAAGTTCCGTGTTCTAAATACGCAGATTTACTAGCTTACTGTTTATTTCTATTTCCTTGAAAATGCAAATATGATTGCCATGTTCAAATAAAATTCCCTTGAATCATTATGAGACAAATATGATTGACATGTTTAAATAAAATTATGAATCTGTTCCTTGAAGCACTATGCGTTGTGGAGTTTGAAGTACAATTTTCTCCATACAAATGTCAGGCCAAGAGCTAATAGCTCTCTGCAAACTGTCGACGCTCTGTTTGTGCTATCCAGCTTCTTCAATTCCTCCTCAAAATCCTTGATCTGTTGATCTAAGCGATTCAGCTCGTCTAATTTGTGATTTATTCCACGTAAGTCTGGAGTTCCAGGCGCTGGTCTCGACTCCAGCCTTTTCATATCCGGGCTCCTTCTGGCTGCTTTTATTTAATTTACATAAGCTTTATACATTATTGTTATGTTTTTCTGCGTCTCTGTGCAATGTTAGACTATCATGTATATTATCTTAATCTGTTGCAGACGGGTTGATATTGAATTCTTATCCTTTACTTTTATGGTATTTTTATGGATGTATAGGGTATTGGGTAATTATGGTGACTTGAATGGTTAATGATAGCTACGGTGATTAAATAACTGGATTTACAGTTAAGCGAAAAGAAAGTTGGGAGTGTATTTTTATTAATTCTGGTTTGTATGCTTTCGGTGAATTTAGAAGCTTTTCTACCCTTGAGAACCTCATATGATAGACTTTCTTGAACGTTTTTTGTTAGGGACTGATTCGATCAACATGATTTACTAAGGGGATAGGTTGCGTTGTTTTAAAATCTTGAGGGAAATGATTGACTTATGATATAGTAAATATTAATTTAATGGATCAAGGAAACAACGAAGATGGTGTTGCTGGAGCGGAACTGAATATATGCTCATGGCTCTATAGATTGGAACTTCATCATCTTTGGTAATTATTCTTATAGAAAGGCATGGTAATTACTCGCATGGAAATCACCACTTTTATCGCATAAAGATAGATACCTTCATCGAAGCAGAGACAGAGAGATCTTCGTTAATAGAGGCCTATAGATTGACTTCGATAGAAAGATGTAACATTCATTCGATAGGTGTGGAACTAGGTTCTATATTCTTGGTTCTACTTGGATTCATTTAGGGATTGTTGGATGTGATATGGATGGATTATTTCTACTCAATTCTAATAAAATAACATACAAAATTGCAGCCGAAAAGTATGGGATCACCGCTTCTAATTCCTTTTAAATTCAAAGAATCTGAGCCATTGCCTTTCATCTATTGCGATATGTTTTGAAAATCCCAATTTGAGAGATTATCGCAGAAAATTGACTTGTACAAGAAAAATTCAATGAATTTCTTTTCCCAATTAGTGATCATCTCTACCCTTTTGTCAATTTTCCTTCTTCTAACAAAAAAAAATAAAAATAGTAATAAATAATAAATAACCATACTAAAGCTCTAAATAAAAATAAATAGAAATAAAACAAGAAAACAGTAAAAAAAAATCAATAAAGCTATCAAAAAGAAATAAAACAAGAAAGCAATAAAGTTGCATGTAGACACATGGAGTGTGTGCATGTGGTTCCCCTTCCAATGTTTGCTCTATTTATTAGATGGTGAGGAGGATGGGAGGCATTCCATCATTCCAAGATTCTATCATTCATTCTCTTGGGAGAATAGTGTTCTAAGACAGAGGATTCACTAGAAGTAGTACATTGATTGAGGGCTCAGGGGTGGCCAGTTGTAGCAAGACCTTGTGTAATTGAGCCTATGGTTGGATGTAGAGTCGTCCCCAAAACCTTGTTGCAGTAAGCAGACTTCAACCACAGGTAAGTGCTACTCATAGTTTGAAATTAATGTTAATTAATTGATTAATTACATGTTTATTTTGGGCTGTTACACTAGGCACGCAGCTCCTCCCTTCCCTACACATTGAAATCGATCCTCTGTTCTACAAAGAAGTGAAATCTACAAAATACAATGTCCATCCCCCACACCTACATAACTTCTTCATTTTATAATACTTTTGAATGATAATTTTCTTGGAAAACAACATGGGGATTGAACCCCAACTAATCTTCATCAATAGAATATCAGTACAACCGTTTCCCTATTGAAGGAATGAAGATTTGACACGAATTTCCCAAATTTGGCTGTTTTTTGCAATTCTAGAAAAACTGATATTTTTAACAAAATTCCTCCAAAGAACTCTTCGTATCTCCTTAAATATTACAAATTTGAGAAAAATGTTTAAGGCTTAGTAAATATTCTATACTGGAACCAAAACCCCATGTTCTAGAATTGCTCTATTAGCCTTCACTTGCACAAAAGACAAGGAGGAAGTTGGCAGTCTAGAAACTGCTGCAAATTCGGGGCTGAAGCACTAATTGTTCCATAAATACAAATCCATACGACCTAGGTGTATTTTAGCTTATGTGGAACTATTCAAACAACATTTTAAACAAAAACCTCTTTCATATTTGCCTAGAAATGTGTCAATGTATGAAAGCCCCAAATTGGTGCATGAATGTTGGTGTAGGCACAACTAGTGTAGGAATGTTGGTGCAGGCACAACTGGTACAGGAACTACTAGTACATGAATTTTAGCACCTGCCACAAAATAGCTTAACATTAATGACATTTTCACATTAAATACTCTTCAAATTAACAAAACAAGAAGAGTTCATAGATCAACAACTGTCAGCTCTAAATGCCTCTAAATAATAACTTAATAATGCGTAAAAAGAATAATAATGATTATAGACACTTAGTACAGACATAGAGTTATTTAGAAAAAAGTGTGAAAATCTCGACAAAACGGAGGCTCAAAATTCCCCCACGTTGACCTTCTTACATGTCCTCATGTAAGCCAAACCATAAAAATTATAAAATCATGGAAGAAGGTAGGGGGAATGCTTAAATATCATACTATGCTTCCTGATAAAAATGTCAGCAAAAATATCAACAAGGAAATATTAACACACCTAGTATGTCATCATTTTTAAAGCATTCATTAAGTCTGCAACATCACTATTACAGTGCCAACTAAAACCATGTTACAACGCTTATGAAAGTATCGAGTGCAGGAATGATAAAATTGCAACAAGATCAGGTACAAGAAAACAATTCTTTGTACCAAACATTATGGAAAAAGAGTACTATGCCTTTATAATAGACATCACATACTTTTTTTCTTGTTTCAAATGAAGTTCTTACTTGTCATAGATTTCAGAACTCTTATTTCTGCCCAGAGTCTTATTAACATTCATGATTAAAAATCAAATCTTCCCTGAAAAAGGTGCAATTGCAAGAAGATTACCACAAGATTCTTGCACCTGTTATAACAATCATGCACCTCGGTCATGTAGTGCTTATTTAGAGGTAGCCACAATCAACACACATTGTTTTCCATCAACACCTGGTGAGTAATCATTGTTGGGCAATTCATCACTTTAAATACCATAAAGAAATGGAGTTATGATACCAGAAAAAGGGAAATAGAAATAGAGCAGTATGACACTTTCTTGGACCAATCAGCAGCCTCTTCATTGAAAACTTTGTATTTTGTTGTCATCCAGATGCAAAGGTAAGTTTCTTCTTAATCCAATACAAAAAATTACCTTCGCTAAGGGTACCACATCATTAAATATTCCTAATTTTTGAAAGATAGAACTCGAAGCATCATGCTCAAATCATCTTAAAACCATTGTCCATAAATGAAATGATGAGTTTTAGGGAAAAAGAAATATAACCGAGTAAATCTTAGTATGCAATTAACTTTAATACCACAGGCATGGCCCTGCTGCCCGGAGGAGTCTATAGCCTCGGCAGGGATGTTTTTTAACCCAACGAAATACCTGTGTCCCACTTAATATATATAGATTCAGAGTTATCTTATTTAATTTAAATATTAGATGAAGGCCATTGTCCTAGCTTGGTAACCAGCTGATGGCAGTGCCACTCACAAGAAGTAACACGGATGAATAGGCCGGATCGTGATGAGACCTCCTGTCTTCTAGCTTTTCAGCTAAAAGCCATTACTTTGGCTTGGCTACCATCATAGTAATATCATGCATGTTAGGTCTCATGATCGTGTTAGGTCAGCTCATCACAAGACCTCATATCCTCCCCTAAATCTTTTATAAATTCTAGTTGTAGTTAACTTCAAAAGTTACTTAATAAGTGGGGAGGAAGATCTACTCCTTAATAGTACGGGATGACGTGAAAAGTTTTTAATGACTAATCATTACTGTCTAGTTCCTCTACCCTAAAGACTTATTAAAAATATCCCAGATAATGACTAAAAGATTCTTTAAGTTAATAATGCTAGTGTTCTCATGAATAGCTTATTATGATCTTTACAAGAATGGTCCACCATAGGGGGCTCTCCAATAGTACCTTCTAAGGGAAATTGAAAATATATATCTCAGATGACAACTTCATTAGAGTGGTTAATCAGGGTTACTTTTGCAAAATGATGAGGTATTAGAGTGAATCACACTCAACAAGATTTGTCACAGATGTATGTGTTAACAACCGATGCGGATCAAAAGCAGTTTTAGTGGCTATGCTTTGAAGTTAAAACCCCAATTGCATTGTTGTAACAACTTTATTCATGACATTTCTTTATTCTTCTACCCTACTCTACCCTAAGAAGTGGAAGACTCCCTTTTAAGTATAGGAGGACTTCCAGTGCAACCAAGTGCACAACAAGAGGATAATCATATTCATGTTCAAATTTAGAAAGTATATGCGAGAAAATACCAGAACATGAGGTACCAATTGCATTAACTGATGTGATGCTACAAATTGTTGAATGATAAGGGAGGGATGAATACTAACAGTCATCTGAAACCAAGATTCTATGGGATCCATATACTCTTGGTCATTTGATTCATGGGAAACATCTGGTGCATCATGCAAATCCTCCAATTTTCTTTGTTCATCCTCTAAAGTGCAGGCTGGATCAGGTTGGTGTTCTTCAATCTCTGCTTCTGATGGCTTCTCCTCATCAAGCATGATCCATAGCTTCTCGGTCTCCCTAGGAAGATCTTCTAGTTCTTCATTATTATTTTCTTCCAGAGGAATAGACCTATCTATGATTGATGCCAAAGTGTGCTCTTTCTGTGAAGCAGAGACCCCAACTTCTGCCAGAATTTGAGATAGTTCTTTGAATAACATCACACTTCCTGCCATTTTCCTACTAGCTGGAAAGTATTTTGAGAACCTGGATTGCGAGTGGGGGGTTCTTTTAGCACATGAAAAACTCAAAAGATCAATTACAGTAAAAAAAAAACAAACCAAGATTGTAAACTAAGGAAATCACACTTACGGAAATTAAATAACTTCTATTGCAAAAAAAAAGAAAAAAAAAGGTAAAACACTTTGCAGTAAAAGAAATTGCTCATAAAAAACTCAATTCAAATTAAATCAAGCATCACACTTTGCAGAAAGAAAATTACTCATAAAAACTAAATTGCAGTAAAAGAAATAAATCAGGTATCACACTTTGCAGTAAAGAAAATCACTCATTTGTAGAAAGGAAAACTTGGCTTGTGAGCTCTCTCGGAATGTCATCCATTATGCTTCAACAAGAATCGGGAATCTCGTTAACCTAGAAATTCAATTGTGAAGGAAAGGGAAAAGCATGACACATCGTTGAGGCCTTGTCCTACAACGCCTCCCCAGCAACGGTGCCAAAATGTCCAGCGGTATAAATGAAAGATTTACACCAACATTTAATTTTTCAATCCAGGTAAGTAAACTTAGAGTCGTAGCACAATATATTCCAGAATACATCCTGAGGAATTTTCCAAATAAAAACCAAGCTTTTGCAAGAAATTCAAAAGAAGCATCATTCAGGAGAAAGAAACAAGACTTTTCGAAATAAAGTAAATACACTCCGGGAATCTAATGGCTCCTCTTCTGGGTTGAGTTGACTCATGCAGAAAGTCTTCCTCATTTTTCCAAGGGATAAAGGAATGTAGGCCCCATTCAAACAAGCAATCCATTCAAGAAATAAAGGATGCAAAACCTTTTAAAAATTACTGCTATGTTGCAAGGATAAAAAGCGTGAAATTAAACTAGAAATCACAAGGCAACTTCATTCCAACTAATCTAAGGAAATAATCGAATGCTTTAAAAAGAATCAAGATATTAATGCATTACTTCTCTTAAAGACAATTCAATACTTTAGCTGTAAGGAAAACATGCAATAAGAACCAATGAAATAAATATATAATTTGTGTTGTTCACCCTCACCTTTTTAAATACTTGCTCAAAATATTTTGTATAATATGTGCAACATTTAATTATAATGAAGAATTTTGTGTATGCTTTACCAATAAGAGTCAAAATCTTTCCTTATGCTGATCGTGAAATTTTCTTATTAAGAGTGCAAGAATAAATGTTTTTCTTTCAAAGTGCAGGAATCAGTTTTACATTTAAAATAATGATCTTAAGGCAGTTAATTTAAATTAACCAGAACTCTTTACCCAGTAGTTGTTTCCTTCACCATTGCATTCTGAAAATAAACTTTATTATGCAACAATGAGATCAGGGCAAATCTTGTAATAATGAATAAGAGATGCAGTTTTAAAACATTCACTATTTACTTATGTCCAGCCTTGATAAAAGTATATCCAAGAAACAACAATTAATGTAAAACTTAAATAATCAAAACAACAATAAAGAATTTATGGATTGAAGTTAAAAGTTAAATCATTGAAAAGAAAAGCTATTAAATGAAATTGTAGAATTATCTAAGATCACACTCACACAATGCAAACTAAAATGCAGCGAAGGAAAATTAAGAGGTTTGGGCAATAGACTGGCTGGTGGGCCCAACCACCAAGCTCATTTCCCTTGCATCAATTTAAATCACATTATTAGAACATGCAAGAGAAACAAAATTACTCAGAAGCACATTATTAGAACATGCAGGAGAAACAAAATTACTTAGAAGCGATTTCCAAATGAACTCATTTTAGAGTAGAAACCAGAATTCAAAATTATATGTCCCTTGTTTATAATGTATATACATTATTAACACCATGAAATTACAAACATTGTATCGGATAATGATATGAATACTCTATGTCCATTCAACTGTGTAAATAATGTTTGAGAATGCTTCATGAATGGTGATATATAAAATATAATGCATGGATCCCAAAAATTTATGAAAACAAGCATTTCGACTAAAGATGAATGCAATGTAACTAGAAAACCCTATTTGTCTTTGACCTCAATGGCTTGAGTCTGCTAGTCTTTGTATGTCCCAATTAATCTCAAAATATGAGATGAAGTAGTGTTTATCTTACATATTTGACTCTTTCATGATAATGACCAACATTAACACGGATGATTTGTGGTGTCGGCTCGACCGACGTCCATTAGGTGATCAGATATTATAGACATATTTGGGCACTGCAACCCCAAAATCATGTGTCCATAAACCAAGGGCTCTTTAACCCCTAAAAGTTTTGTTTCATACCCTAAAGGATCATCGTCAACTGATTACATCATTTCCCAGAAGTTCCACTTGAAAAACCACTCAGAACTGGCCAAAACTGGACCATACTGACTGCTCCATGGTCAAGGTGCGATGCATAATAGCTACTACACTAGCCAGGTGCGATGCATACTGAAAGAGCCTTCTGTGGTGTACGATGAGCGAGAATAGACAAATGGCAGAGACAGTTTTCTAAGTGGATGATCATGGAATCTTCCAGAAACTTGTCATATGACACTTGCCTCTCTGAATTTTCCCAGGGATGAGTAAGAGATCAATGAAATCTCCAAGTGGAACCAAGAACTATCAGTGGAATGACACTAATCAAAAATCCAAAGCTGAATCACACCCTTGAAAGACATCTATAAATGGATCCCTCATCTGAGAGATCTAGAGGCTGGAATTTTGTAATTTGTAAGGAAGTGTTGTTGGTTTCTCTTTGAGAAGGGACATTGTATTGTTGGGTGATCTTCATTTTCATGAGGTGAAGAGGGCTTTGATGTTGGGAGGATGATGCTAGATCAGATAGCTGGGTTGTAATCCTCTCCTCTACTATTAATAAAGTTCTTTGAGTTTTCCTCCATATAATCATGTATTTGTGAATCTTGCTATTTGTGAATGCAATTGTATGGTCAACATATTTTTGATCTTGCATTGTTTATGATATTATTGATCGATATGCTTTGATGGTGCTTTGTTACTTTGACTCTACAGGTATTCTCTGAAGCGGGACAAGTAGGAGAGGAGTGGCAAGCTCTATCAAGGGAGAGAGAAATCAAGCAAGGAGCCGAGCGGAAGATCCAGGTTGGTCTCGTTTGCTTCTCTCTTATCTGTCATACATAAAGGAAATCACAAATTGCTTTGATTTTTTGTTTCTAAGATAGCCACCCATCTTAGTGGGACTAACAGATCGAAAAGACACTAGTTTTCCCGGAAACAAAATGGCGACTCCGCTGGGGATCGAATAGTTTGTTTTTTGTCATTGTTGTTTGCTTTATAAACTACAGATGGAGCCTGAAGTTAGACAGATAGCCTTCGAACCGCCTTTGTTATGCAATTGCGAAGTAGATGAATGTTGCTTTAGTCAATCTCCGGGTTGGTTTATGAACTGAACATCTGACTTACAAGCATTCTAAGCACCCTTGTGGTAGCTCAATAACCTCATAAGATCATACCCCTATACTTTGCTTTTACTGTCCATCATAGCTCAGCTAAATCACTGAACTTAGCTGCAAATTTTGAGCAAAAAACCAAACTCAGTTTCGCTCCCTGGTCCATCACACTGTCTGTAACTGGCAACATGTATGCATCGCACCTCTCGTGTGTTGTAGGTGAGATGCATCCCTATTTCCCTGAAGGACAGGTGCGATGACTGAGTGATATTGTTTCTCTCTTTGGAATTTGATTTTTTCTCCTTCTTTTCAGCTCTATTTAGTAGTTTTGTTGCTTATGATCAGTATCTCATTGTTGAAGCCTCCTTCCTTTACATTATTCAGCCTCCATTGATTAGGATTTGTAAATGTTTTTATGTATTTTTCCATCATTTACTGTCCTCCTTTGTTGAAAGTAGCTTAATCGAACTGTTGTTTTTGATGCAAATAGTGTCGTAACTATCATTTTGAGTCAAAAAAGAAGAGTGTCGTAAAGTCTTGCAACTATTGATAGTAGATTGTACTTTTGTCATTATATTTGATTTGAATTGTTGATATTTGAAGTGTCGAAAGCAGTTTTCCATTCAAAATCGAAAGTGTTGTTTTAGTCTTCCTTTCGTTTTGAAAAGAAATTGTCGAAATGTAGCTTTGAAGAAAATAGCTCAGATCTGTACTTAGTTTCCTTTTGGGCATTCTCACATTAAGGAAACGAAAAACAAATACATGCATTTGCATTTTCATTTAGACTGTGTGCGAAAGATGATCTAGGAAAAGTGCATTCAGTGTGTGCTCTTTGCTCTTTGTTGAAAGAATTGTGCTCTTCTTTCCTTAGTAGCTAGGATTTTCATTGCTAAAACAAAATAAACAACTGTTTATCATTTTAGATTGCATATTTAGGAATTTTACATCTACATCATGTGGTGAACCTTGAAAGGCAAACTTCTAAAAAGATCAACTCTAAAATAAATCTCAATGAACATAAAAATGCTTTGGAACCTAACACAACACGTCTGGAAGTCTAGGCTAGAGATGTGTTCCGGCATCATAAAACCTAGTAACTATCATTTTCATCGAAGGTTGGGTGATTCCTCCTCTTTGATGACAAGTGCCAGTATGGACTTGTGCTCCCCGTACCGTAGAGTATATATTGGGAGACCACAATAGGCTGATATCCTTTATCCTTAGGAAGCCGTGTCTGCCGCCTTATCGATCATAATGCACTGAACACGGCATTCGAGAAGATTGACTGCCGTACGTAAAGTCCTTGGTAATTTCTCTTTAATTTACCACCAAGCTGTATATTGTAGTTTTGCGATTGGTTTGGTAATCCCTATGTCTAGATTTCCAGAGTAGTCACTTTCATTCCTTTTTGACTCCCTAAAAGAAAAGGTCCATCTGAGCACTTGTCACTTCAGGCTCATTAAAAATCGAAGGAGACTAGAGTCATATTTATCTTTTTCTCTACTCTTAAAAATTGAAAAAGCAAAGTTGTGTCAAAGCATCATAAAATTTATTTAATACGGAATAACATCTCTATTCCTTCGTTGATCTTAGGTTGAGATAATGGAATCCACCAATCAAGGAACCCCTCTTGGAGGGAATCCTAGTCCTTTCTCTTCTTGGGGAGATATTGGTGCTCCATATATGGCTACATTGTCCCTTCCGGGAATCACAATTGGCCTGCCAGTATGGCTATTCTTGACCTCTGTCGTTCAAAACACTGTGATTCCTCAGCAATCAAATCAGCAACCAGATGATACTGAAGTGGTCCCTTCACCTTCTACTTCGCTTGTTTCTCCCTCCCCTTCTTCCTCTTCGCTTGGTGAAACTAGTGATACTAAAAACCAAGTAGCTGAGAAGAAGAAGAAAGGGAAGGAGAAGAAGAAGAAGAAGCCAGTTAAGCAAGGGGGCAACAATGAATCATCTGGTGAAAATTTACACATTAAATCTCCTAGATATCCTTGTCTAATTTGCAAAGAAAACCATTTTCATCAAGATTTTCCTTGCATTCCACAGATCTTGAGAGAATGGTCTCCCCATTCGCACCATCCGATGTCATCAACCTTTCGCAATCAGGTTGATAGCACACCGTCAACTAGTGAAAATGAAAGTCTTGGGCAGGAGAGAAGGGTCAAAACTCTATGTATACTATGTGAAGGAGACCATCACCTGCCCCGTTGTCCTTTTCTAGATGAGGCCAAGAGAATCTTGCATAATCGTCCTGCTTCACCGCAGCAACTTCCCCCTGGATACAAGAA
The DNA here is from genome assembly GCA_031772625.1 of Pinus tabuliformis. NCBI lineage: Eukaryota > Viridiplantae > Streptophyta > Pinopsida > Pinales > Pinaceae > Pinus > Pinus tabuliformis. The sequence goes on along the minus strand of CM062818.1, from coordinate 1,389,508,357 downwards.
ACTCTTACCGAATCCATTGCTAGTTGAAAACCTGACTGACATAACTCAGTTGTTGGTCGAAGAGCCTATTGTTGAAAGTGAACCTTCTAAGTCCATACCGGACCGAAGTCAACAAGTCGAGATGGCAATCAATCTAGTCTTGCCTTCGGAAGGTCCACCTTCAAATGATACAATTTCCAAAGAGAATGAGAATGACACTGTTCAAATTCTTTTTGTCAATAAAGAGTCTGATGAACTTGGGGGCAATCCACCCGTTCCTTTACAACAGAAGGAAATTCCCCCAGTTCAAGGGGTTCATCCAGCCGTTTATCAGCACCTCATCCAAGCAGTCTAGTCGTTTCCTTTGATTGGAATCAACTAGCAAGACCCTGCCTTCCATCTAATGTACCATTCTGAATCATAGTACAAGTTTACAAAATGATCGTGTCTGGCACTATCATAGATGAAGGGGCTTCAGTGAGTATCCTTTCCTCAACTGCTTGGAAAGCACTTGGTTCACCATCGCTTCTGCCTGAAACACAAAATTTGTCAGGCTTTAACAAAGGAACCAGTCGACCATTAGGGATCCTTCTGAAGTTGCCGATAACTTTGAAAAGGAAAAACATTCACTTGAACGCGATGGTAGTCCAAGGGCCACTATATTAGAATCTACTCCTTGGGCATGACTATGTTTATAGCATGGAAGCTATTGTTTCCACACTCTTTCGAGTGATGTGTTTCCCACATGAAGGCAGAATGGTACAACTTATCGACCAACTTTCATTTCCAGGCTCAAACACAGCTACAAGTCAAAAATCGTCGCTAAATGGTCTCTTTGCATTGAGAATGTCTCTTCAACCTTCATTTCATCCACCTAACTACCACGAGTAGTCCGGTGAATGTAATGAAGCTTAGGTGGCATGCACCGTGGTCTGCTTTGGCAAGCGAACCCAGCTGAAAAAATAAGGTTTGCCGACAGGTTATGTGATTGGAAGCTCACACCATTCACCTTTGTCTATTTCGATGGATAGAGCCAAGGAAGTGTTTTTGTCTAACCACGGACAGAAGCAATCCTTCCTAACCGCAAGGACTTCCATATGGTGACCTGGAAACTCTCGTTTTCTCAATACCTGGGGGCATGCAAACCTTTTTTACACAAGCGAAAGACGACCAATTTCATTTTTTAGCTTTTTAGCTTTTTAGTGTTAACTTCTTGGGTTAGGTGATTGGTCTGACCACCATTCACCTTTGTCTGCGGCGCACAGACGAAGCAAAGGAAAGATTGTGTCTAGACAAAAGACAGAACCATCCTACCTAATCTCAGTAGTTCCTTAGCTTTAGTGTAGTTAGCTTTGTAGTTTGGTCGTTTCTAGCTTACATAAAAAGGCAATGAGCACATGTTATAGTAGAGTTCAAGCTCATTAAAAAATAAACCTACCAATGAGAGACATCTTTAAACGACTGGCATGAGCAATGTTTCCGCAAGGTTCAAGCTTGTTAAAAAATAAACCCGCCACTGAGCATAGTTTCTTCCAATTCAAGCTCATTAAAAAATGAGTCCACCCTCGGTAAATAACCTTTGTGATTGCCCTGCTATCAGCCTTTTGAGCCTTGGTTGTGTTCTTACCATCACCTCCATTCTTTTAGTCGATCACACGCTTCCAATTGATTGTTTACCCTTTTGAGGAACAACTGCGACGAGGGGTTCTGTCAGCCACCCTCTTCACACTGCCATGTTTTGAGAAGTTCCAAACTTACTTGGAACCAGTTGCTAGCGAAAAACACCACTCGTTCCTAAAAAACGAGTCTCTTTTAAACTATTTTTAGACTCATTAAATATAAAAATATTGTCGAGCTATTGGCCTTTCTAGCTCGTTAAAGTAAGGGGAAGCACCATCCCTCCTGTATTTTAATCTTTTTGGACCTGAGGGATTATCCCACAAAAAGATCGAGTGTTTGTCTTTTTCAGCTCGCTAAAACGATTGAAAAGTCATCCCTTGCGTATTATTTTATACTTTTTTCAGACTTAAGGGATTGTGCTACGGAAAAGGACTTATGGAGTTTCCTTTTCGTCCCTTTTGAAACTCTCTAAACATGAAAAGGACCAAGTTATCTTTGTCGTTAAACTCGTTAAAACAATAGCAACAAACTTGTCCACCCAGAAAAGAACAAGTTTCACTCTCACTAGACTCGCTAAAACATAGCGACAGGTTTGCCTGAAGGGAAGATTATAGAATAAGCATATGTTATCCTCTTCAAGCTTGACAAAAATAAAGAGGTACTAGTCAGCAATGACTAGGGAAAAAGGGAAGAAAACTTGAAGAATTTTATTGGTAGCAGGTCGCTCTTGAACATGACACTTTCACTCCATCACCATGATTGAGTCGGGTTGGGTTATTCCGTTCACCGGTCATATCACCATTGGTCCTCTGTACCATCCATATTTTGGGGTTAATGTTACCAATCCATCTCAATGTCACCGACATGTTCAAGAGAAGTCATTCAGAGAATTCACCATCCAGCAAACGCCTCATCCACTGCAATACCTTCACCCTTCATTTTTCATGACCGCCATTCCTGAACCTTATATCACCAGATCGTTTTCACCTCCAGAAGATCTTTTTGTTCTGTTTCATGTCGTAGATGTGGGATACATTAAGGCCCTCCTACGGCGAGTCACTTCTTGTCAACATCAGCTCATTATCCAAGAAGTTGACTTAGAAACAACCCTTTTAGTACTTTGAAGCTTGCATGCCTCAATGGCAAGTTTCTCACTTCCGGCGACAGGTTTACATCAATGGCCTTCGACCGAAAGATTTTGCATGGTGTTCAACATCAGATCATATATTCACACCACGTGAATTGTACTGTAGTACCTTGAGGGTCATTATCATTATCGGTGATTCCTCTCGCGCCTGTTAACAGCTTACATTATTGGCTGGTAATCAGGCGATGTCTTTCCATGTTCGACTTTAGAACATCTTTTCACATGGATCGACTTGTACATCGGGTGAAGATTGAACGAGTTTGAAGACCCCAGATCTAGTTTCATCCATCCGGGTTGCGATATATTCAGGAAAATAAAGACATCAATTGTACACAAAAGCTGCACAGATAGTCATCTAAGCCAGGGAAGATGACTCTTCATGCGAAGAATCACCAGTTTGCAACAACAGATGATTGTCTATCCTATGTACATGAAAATGAATTTATAAAGTTGAGCATGGGAATGCCCGCCTCAGCTAGATCATGAAAATAATATGATGATGATGTATTGTATTGTAACTTATACAGGTCACCTTCCATTTCGAATACCTTGGACCCTCATGAGAAAGCATTTCACCCCACATCAAAAGATTTATGATCTCATGCTTTAGGGGGCAACTGTTATAGACATATTTGGGCACTGCAACCCCAAACTCATATTTCCATAAACCAAGGGCTCTGAAACCCCTAAAAGTGTTGTTTCATACCCTAAAGGATCATGGTCAGCTGATTACATCATTTCCCAGAAGTTCCACCTGAAAAACCACTCGGAACTGGCCAAAACTGGACCATACTGACTACTCCATGGTCAAGGTGCAATGCATACTGGCTGCTACACTAGCCAGGTGCGATGCATACTGAAAGAGCCTTCTGTGGGGTGCAATGAGCGAGAATAGACAAATGGCAGAGACAATTTGCTAAGTGGATAATCATGGAATCTTCCAGAAACTTCTCATATGACACTTGCCTCTCTGAATTCGCCCAGGGATGAGTAAGAGATCAATGAAATCTCCAAGTGGAACCAAGAACTATTAGTGGAATGACACTAATCAAAAACCCAGAGCTGATTCACACCCTTGCAAGACATCTATAAATGGATCCCTCATCTGAGAGATCTAGAGGCTGGAATTTTGTAATTTGTAAGGAAGTGATGTTGGTTTCTCTTTGAGAAGGGACATTGTATTGTTGGGTGATCTTGCTTTTCATGAGGTGAAGAGGGCTTTGATGCTGGGAGGATGATGTTGGATCAGACAGCTGGATTGTAATCCTCTCTTCTAATATTAATAAAGTTCTTTGAGTTTTCCTCCTTATAATCATGTATTTGTGAATCTTGCTATTTGTGAATGCAATTGTATGGTCAATGTATTTCTGAATTTGCATTGTTTATGATATTATAGATCGAGATGCTTTGATGGTGTTTTGTTACTTTGACTCTACAGGTATTCTTTGAAGCGGGACAAGTAGGAGAGGAGTGGCAAGCTCTATCAAGGGAGAGAGAAATCAAGCAAGGAGCCAAGCGGAAGATCCAAGTTGGTCCCCTTTGCTTCTCTCTTATCTATCATACATAAAGGAAATCGCAAATTGCTTTGATTGTTTATTTCTAAGATAGCTACCCGTCTTAGTGGGACTAGCAGATCGAAAAGACGGTAGTTTTCTCGGAAACATCAAGTGTGGAAACAGATGAAGCGTGTGCAATTACGTTTTCATCTACACCCACCACATGTTCATTATCCAGAATGGAGAAGCTTCTCCTAGAAAGCATGTTGGTGATGAAAGGAATCATTCGCATCTTCGAACGACTACTTGTGAAATTTGCTGGAGAGAATGGACTGTTGTTGTGGCTAATTTATGATACTCTTGTTTGGGGAGATGAGGTTGAACTCTCTTTCTAGTCAACATACACCATGAACAATTTCATTGCCCTCTTCAATGACTTCCTTGTTGATGGATCACCCACCTCACTATTATTGTTATCCTTAACATTAGGCTCCCTCATATAATTGTGGAGAAGCATGGAAAATAATATATTCAGAGCTACAAATGACACCGATCCAGTGATAAGATAGAGACCCCAAAAATGCCCATGCTCAACCTATTGGAACCTACTTTTTCTCCCGAATATGTGCAGGTTGTGTTATTTAACTATTTGTTTTTAATTTGTTGCATTTGTTTGTCCTCTGAAAGAGACTGAACAGCCCTGGAAATATCAAAGATGAGGGGATAGCCCTTGGGAAATACTTATGCAAAAGTGTTGATTCGTGAGAGACTAACCATATATGGAAGAAGTCATTTATACATAGGAATTCAGACAAATTATTGAATATCTAATGCAACTTACAAAGCCAAAACCCCGAGTCCTGTAAATAGGTCCAACCATTGCATAGTTGCATTGTGAAGCTAGAAAAATGTAGATATAAGGAATCTCATCGAAAATGGCAGCAATTGTGCCTTTTGAGAGAGCCTCTCCAACTTCCTCTACCGTTGAAAATTTTTTAAGATTTTCGTTGGCTATGTGCAACTTCTCTTGTAGGTATTCACCTACAAAAGTGCCTTCCTGATACCCTATTAGTGCTCCACTGGCGCGGAGAGATTCAACATCTTTAGTAGTAGGATTCAACTTTTGTACTGTAAGAATAGATGTCAAACTAGCCATATAGCTGGATGTTAGAATCATAACTACGAATAGCCAGATTACAAGCATCAATTGAGACAAACTGCTCACTAACTTCACCCCTGCAGTACAGTTTATAAACAGGGACAAAAAACTTCATCTAAAGCCATCTAAATAGTGACATGATTTTATATATTTCAAACCAGAGAACAAAACAAAACAAAGCAAATCAAAGGGAATGGGAATCGCTTACTGTGAGAGAAAACCAATGTCGAGAAAGAAAACCTGGAACAGCAGGGCAAATAGAAAAGAGGAAAAGTCAGCTTACTGGAGACTAACGCCACAAACATAAATAAAACTATGCGCAAATGATGAATTGAGTATTAAGAGTAAATTATCGTGGGTAGAATACCAGAGTAGAGTCACCACTTGGTCTCTGGGTTTTCCTCTGAACTCATGATTTACCCTATGCTCGAATAGCCATATTACACATCCTGTGAATATGAAAAATGCCCTTATTGTGCACCACATGCATATTGTAAAAGGCAGTAGGAAGGCCCAAGCATTATTTGCTTCGTCTGCCTTGACATGAACTACCATCACTAGATGAATGGTTGCAAGAAATCGACATAGTTACTTTGGTTAGCTAAAATTGTGATATCGCCCACAACTGCATCAAATTTCTGTCAACCAATCTTGAAATCAATATCGACATGAGTTGAATTCTTGGTAATCAGAAGAATTTGAAATCTAATAATTCAACGGGCTATAGAAGGTACCTTGAGATGAACTTGATAGACAAGGTCATCATAGTAGTGTGTATGGTTGTACTCCCAGTAGGGAATGAGATCATAAGGCAGTGCATAATCCAGTCTATTCACAACCGCCTCAAATACGTCTATACAGAAACTAGTCACGTTGCTTCGAGTACGGTTACTGTCAAATGAAACTGTGACAAATTCAGTGAACCCATGTTTTATGGGAACTCCAATTTAAAATACAACTTACTCTAAAACTCGAGTTGTGCCCAACGCAAACTTTACATGAATGAGATTGAATTTGTCTAAGCACAGATGATCAATTCCACTCCACTAGTGTACCATGGTTAAGGAAACACTTGGAAGTAGTGTCGAGCAAGGGTGAGGTCGACCTGCTGCGTCGTGAGTCTTATAATTTGTAACTAACTTAATACCGGTCGAATTAATCGAATGGCTCAAACTATTTTAATTATCTAACACCTAAATCAGGGCACACCTTTCATGCTTATTAAAGGCTTTACACCTTTCAATGTCTCCCTCTTTTATTCTTAAAGAAAACCCTTTGATCCATAGATTTGAATCCAGTAGTTGTTCAAATGGAATTAGTTAAATACATTTTAATATTAGAACACTCCATTATGTTCTACAATCTGTACTACATCTTTATTACCATGTACTATTCTTATTTTGCACTAGCTTAATATTCAATGTATATGTGCTTGTGAGTACTGTTTGACAGGAGGGATTCACATTCAGAAGGGTCGGAATCCGCTCAACTCACAAATGACGTCAACATTAGGGTTGTTCGCCTTTTGATTGTTGAACATCCAATGGACTTGTCAAGAAATACTAATTAAAATTGTTCTTGTGTGGCAAGCATGCCAAGTTTTCTAACATACTCCCCACAGGAACTCGTTGATCTGTGCTAAGTTTAGCACTGTTTCCATGAATACCTCCTCTAATATGCTGCTCTTTTGAATTGTGTTTTCGCTGACCTCTAACATGTGGATACTTTCCTTGCCGAATATTTGCCCAAACTCTCATGCAAATATTGAGCAAGAAACTCGCTCATCTGTGCTAAGTTTAGCATTGTTTCCATGAATACCTCCTTTAATATGCTTCTTTTTTGAATTGTGTTTTCACTGACCTCTGACATGCAGATACTTGAATATTTGAATATTTGCCCAAATTCTCATGCAAATATTGAGCAAGAAAAAAGTTCCAAGAATATCCTCATGCCCGAAGATGAGGTCGAACCTCCGCTTTACTGGGCAGAATCAACACAGAAAATTTAGCATGCTTGCCAACTATATCTAAAGAGGTTGAATTAGTATACAAACTCCACAGCATTAACATAGGTAGGTTCAACTTGGTTTTTCCTTATAGGCCTAAATCGTTACTAAGGATATTGTACCTCCATATCCTTGTAGGCCTAAACCGTTCTTAAAGCAAAACCCCACGATCTACTTTGACCAAAAATCAATTAAAGTAATTTATTTGGAAACTCTAGCCTATTCAACAACCCCAAAAGATGCAGGATTGAATGTTTCCCTACAGAAATGCAGAACCCACTGTTCAACTCATGGAGAGAAATCATTGTACCCTCGCCCTACTCCTTAACCCTTTCTCTCTTGTGACCCATTCCAACAATAACAAGACACAACCAAGTCAATCTGAATATTAATACCTCAAGGTCCCTATTAACACCTAAACGGTGCTTTCCATCTATGCTTAAAGTACCTTGCGATACTTTTACCAGAAAACAAATAAAGTAATTTATTTGGAAATTTAAGCCTTTGTCGACAGTCCCAAAAGATGCAGATTCAGTGTTTCCCTACAGAGATATAAGGCCCACTGTAATCCACAAATGGAGAGAAATCATTGTGTTTGGTCTCTCTACTCCATTAACCGTTTCTCTCTTGTGAGTAGTTCCAAAAATGCAACAATACACATCATATAATCTCATTGACATGGGGAATAACATAACAGAGATCCCAAATCATAGAGAAACACTTCAAATTGTATCCTTTGATTGGGTTGTGGTCTAACCATAGAACACGGTGGGTGCTTTGACACACCTAGCTTAGGATCAATTCTCAGCCTTTTTGTGTTTACCCTTTCTGGCTTTTAACTGATAATGCCCAAAGTGCCACAGGGATGTTGCTTCCCTCAAAAGGGGCTTTCTGGATACCCCATTTTTAATAACGATACAATATTCATTATTGTGTTTCGGTCCATGAGATCAAGATTGTATTAAATTTATTTTAACTGATAACGCCCGAAGCGCCATAGGAACGCTGCTTCCCTCAAAAGGGGTTTTCTGGATACCCCATTTTTTATAATAACAATACAATATTCATTATTGTGTTTCGGTCCATGAGATCAAAGCTTGTATTAAATTGGATTAAAAATATAACGTTATTAGATTTATCCGGTTGCGCTAATCTGCCTAATACATTCTTTGAATGACTGCATCTTCAAGATCTATCATTGCAATACTGCGTTAATTTGTCCACTCCAAGTGATATTTTAGGACAAATATCCACACTTGAGTATGTCAACCTCAAAGGATGTGCTAAATTGGTACACTTTCCGGAGGGAATGACATATCAAAGGTCTTTAGTGTAGCTGAACCAGGGATTTTACTTAGAATTAAAGACATTGATAGATCTTTCAAATCTTGAACATCTTAAATATCTTAACATAAATGGGTGCATGAAACTGGAAACTGTGAATCTTGAAGGCCTGAGATCATTGGAAAAACTAAGCATGGAATTTTGCTTAGAATTAAAGACATTGACATATCTTTCAAATCTTGAACATCATAAATATCTCAACATAAATGCATGTGTCAAACTGGAAACTGTGAATTTGGAAGGCCTGAGATCATTGGAAAAACTAAGCATGGAATTTAGAATTAAAGACATTCACAGATCTTTCAAATCTTGAACATCTTAAATATCTCAACATAAATGGGTGCATCAAACTGGAAACCTTGAATCTTGCAGGCCTGAGATGATTGGAAAAACTATGCATGGAATTTTGCTTAGGATTAAAGACATTGACTGATCTTTCAAATCTTGAACATCTTAAATATCTCAACATAAATGGATGCATCAAACTGGAAACCCTGCATCCTAAAAGCCTGAGATCATTGGAAAAACTAAGGATGTAATTTTACTTGGAATTAAAGACATTGACAGATATTTCAAATCTTGAGCATCTTAAATGCATGCATTAAACTAGAAACAATAAATCTTGAAGGCCTGAAATCATTGGAAGAGCTAAGCATGGAATTTTGCTTAGAATTAAAGACATTGACAAACATTTCAAATCTTGAACATCTTAAATATCTTAAAGGTCGCGTAGAAAAACATGTTCGTCGTTCTGCAAGCCCAAACCATGGATCGGAGGCTTGGCTCCAACGACTTCCAAAGACCCGCAGGATCGTTCTCTGTCTTCTCCCTGCTGACTCTGATCGCATGGCTACCATTTTACGAGAGGGTAGTGGTGCCCATCATCCAGCGCATGACAAGAGATAACAAGGGGAGCCCTAGACTTTAGAGAATGGGATCAAAATCACATTTTTAGCATTATCTATGCTGGTGGCCAGTTTAGTCAAAGTGAAGAGAGGGAACAATGCCCTAAGCCATGTTCTGGTAGTGCAGACGTCAGCCATCGTCCCCATCTCTCGCTGTGATTTCTTCCCTAGTTTTGCATTGCCGGTTTGGCAAAAGCATTCCACACGATTGGTAGTACCAAGCAAGGCGAGGTCGACTGCGTCTCAAGCTCTTATAATTTGTAACTAACTTAATACCAGTTGAATTAATCAGATGTCTCAAACTAATTTAATCGTCTAACATTTAAATCAAGGGCATATGAATGTATACGTAACCTTAGAGGGAGTTGTTTTTAGAGGGGAACGCCTTACAACATAATAAAGAGATTAAAATAAGAATGCCCTCTCTTTATCTACCACCCTTTATTTATGCATGCATATGTGTGATAGATGATCTATACATCTCGGGACATGCCATCAATATTGTGTCTAACTTGTCAGTGAATTTATAGAACCCCACTGAAATTAATGATATTTGATTCACCATTATATAATTGTAGGATTAACACAACTATTATATTTTAGCAATGGTGGGTAAGGCATTGAATAAAATGGCCCTTAACTAGGGAACCACTATTTGTTAGAATTTGTGTACCAACATTTATTACCTTGCCAATTAGTGTGAGATAACCTCCATAGATGCTAGGACAACAACCTAGGTTATTAGTTAAGCTCCCTACATAATATTAATTTGTAAGCAGAAGTTGAAAAACTCAAAATAGTAAGGGTGTTGCCTTAGAAGCATCCATCCATGAGCATGTAATATCAAATTTCAAACATGCAGTAAAATCACAAATAAAGGATATCAAATAAAAAAAATATACACTCATTGAATAAATGGAAATTATAGTAAGGTTGACGTATGCCAAGATAGAGAAAATTGATATTTTAGAGCCTAATTAAGTATGTTAATGTAGCCATGCTAGATTCATGGGGTTGCCAAACCTTGTTTAAATAAGATTGTTGGTATCAACATTTACAATGTCATAGACAAATCCTTCCCATTATCCCAAATATCCATATTTTCAAATTTCAGAGTACATGAATGCCATATTTCTCATTTTCATATTTTCTTGAGCATTTAGAAGTGAAAGTCATACTGAGCAACGCACTAAAACTTGAGATTGAAGATAGGTGTAAGAGGAGGCACAAGAAAATAAGATTGTGGGGTGACAAACATATTCACAGTGTCAATAACAAAGGTTGTTGACCCATAGGTTGTAGAGCCATCACAAACAACATTGCTCCAACAAAGCTTTAGCAAGTCAGCTAATCCATATATATACCAACAAGTAACAAGCATTGGGATTGAAGATAGGTGTAAGAGGAGGCACAAGAAAATAAGATTGTGGGGTGACAAGCATATTCACAGTGTCAATAACAAAGGTTGTAGACCCATCACAACAATATATATTCCAACAAGTAACAAGGATTGGTTTCACTTTACTTATTCTTACCCAAATACCTCTATACCTCTATTTTTATTTCAAATACTATTGATAAGTACTAAAATCTCAAATTTGAATACTAAACCATTCTTCATATATAACCAACTAACAACTCTGAGTTACAATTTCATTTAACAACTCAAGACAATTAACAACTTTACCTTATCATTCCACTTCAACATCTTAATTGTTTTTTTCTAATTTTTTTTTCTACTTAACCTATATATAAACAAAACTCAAAAATATTCACATGAATCTTTGTCTATGTAACGTTGTACAAATTCAAAAGAAAATCTAAAGATTTGGAAGATAGATACATCGCACAAAAGCTAGGATCGAATTAAAAAAACTAAAATAAAACAGAAAAAGCAAAAAAAACAGGACTCAAAAAAAAAAGGAGCATTGAAGCGTTTTTTGGATTTATGAGCTTTTTTTTATACTTTTTAGTGCGTGTTTTTCTGAAGACAGTGTGTATTTGTCTGTCTAAGTAGTCAAAGGGAGGCCGAGGTATCCGTTGAAGGGAAATCTATATAGTCATCAACTATTATAGAAATTTCACATTTATTTCGGCCACCTCTATTTCTGCTTTGGTCCGATATGTCTGTGGTTGGGTGTTTGAGTCTGTAAATTCTTGTGTTTGAGTCTATGCTTGTGCTTTAAAGTCAGTCATGTCGTTTGTATGTGATAGAGGAGGTGGCGATTGAATTTTGATCATTCGCAACTCTAAAGAAAGGGTGATTGAGCAACTAAACAATCACTGCTCTTTCAGTGATGGTTTCTTCTCATTTCAGGTACATCTTTATTTTTATTATTTATTTTTCTCCTCATTCTCATATACGCCTTATTAGTTTGTTCTGCTCCTGTTTTCGTAGAATTCGATTCAGAAATTTAAATCTCTGTCTATCTCTCTCAAATATCCAGATATCATGCACGACCTTCAAAATTATTCAACATTGCCTTGAGGGTTTCATTCAATATTTTAATGTTTTGTTGTTGTGATGGATAGGAACCTCCATTTGGAAAAAACGTTCAATGCTCTCTCTCAACAATCGTGAGGCTTCTATTCCAGGTACATTTCCTCTCAGAAGCCCCAGCCCTTTCATTTCAGCAATCCCAGGTCCAGATCTTCTTGTATTAATTTCTGCAATTCCATGTCCAGCTTTGGTTTTGTTAATGGCAACAACCCGATGTCCAGCCTTGCAATGATGGGAAGGGGCAGGGTATCTAAAAGCTAACCTCTCTCCTTAAGATCATCCCATTCATGTGGAGGGCCAGGTTTCTTAACTGTTGTTTGTCCATGCCATTAGTGTAGTTTTACCCTAATTCAATATCCTTGCCTGTTCACTTTTGTAGTATGGTGTAGTTTTAGCGTAGTTAACGGGCCTGATTTGTTAATCACCATGATAGGTTATGTTCATGGTTACAAAGGGGGGGGCTTAGGTTTTATTTTCGTGTGAGATGCTTAGCAATACTTCATGGAAACATTTGTGTTTCACCATCAAATTGATCATAAGGAGGAAGCTTCACTGGTATTTGTATTGATTTCTCTGTCCAATTATGCAGTTGTCACAAATTCAAAACCAAGTGGGAAGTTGAAATCGGACTCCAATGGCAGAATTCTAACGTGAATAGTAGGATATGTACTTCACAGCCTCAATTTGGAAAAGACTCTGTTAGGAGTTCTGTAAAAGGGAACACCATTAATAGGCAGAGTGATTCGTGCCCCAAAGTGAAAATCATAAATAGGACAACATGTATGACATCAACCATATATAGACACAAGTTACATACCTTTTTCTGTTTCTTATTATAGAAAATACTAATGTCTAGGTTTTAGAAAAGGATAACTAAATAAGAGACTAACTCAAAAAGGATTTGGGGAGATTACAACACACGAGAAAAACTTCAACTACCTTGAAACTGGGTAGTTGAGTCACTCCCTAAACGTAGTAAATAACAACTTTCAAAATTGGTTATAATCTTAATGATAAGGTGTTTTTAGTTTGGTGACCGTAACTACTTGTAATTCACCATGAACATTTTTCACTATCGTTCCAGTATGCTAGAGATCTCCATCGAAATTTATCTTCCCAAATCACCTTTCAGATAAGAATTAACAGCAAAGTACCATTACCCAGTGATCATAGACTTAGTGCAGAATGGGTTCTCTTCAATTTTTCATATAGGCTTCCATAAATTTGATTGCAAGGTATGCTTGGGCTGTAAACTATTGTCCTCACTTTTGCATCCAACACATTGCTTCAGATATCTGTGAACAATCACTTTGTTGCATGATGCATCCTCCAGGTGACCAATTCATCCATAGTTTGTTGACTGAATGAATCTTGATTGGCAGTAATCCTCCATAATAGCTCTGATATCTATATAAAAGTGACCGACCATCATTTTTCTCCACATCCCCTTAACCAAGATTTTACTATTAGAGATTTCAAGCCATCCTGAAGGTATTCTGATAGTTCTTATTCAGCCATCCATACTCTGGAACTTATAATTAAGGAATATAGGTGAGATTTGATTATAACATTGTACTGCGAATCCTCCGACCTCAATATCTATTTGAAGCCCACTAAAGTGTATCAGTGAGAGATTTCCAAGTACCAGACATTAAGCAATTAGGTCGCATCCTTTGCTAACAACCAATCAAAATTAAACTCAATTTACTATTCCCATGCTTAGTATTACTCTTTTCCTTACTCCGACGATGCCACAAATCATGACAAGATGAAACCTAGAAATGGTCCAATCAAACAAAACCAAAATAATGTTTTCGTTACCCACTAGCTTGCCTTGACAAGTGGCCTTTTCCCAACTCCAACAGGGTCAAAGAAAAACATTGTTATATGTCAAACTTCACTTATGCCTGCCATATATAACCATGTTTAACTCAGTTGTGAGTTTATTAAGTTGAACCCATTTGTGTGTTTAGCTTTGTTTCTCTATTAGTGCAGTCAGTGTAGTTTTTGTTTTTGTTTATGTCTGATAGATAATCTATATGCCTGGGGATTTGTCATCGATATTATTTGTGATAGGATGCTACTTCCTTTGCCTCGCCCATTAACACTACGCAGCTTATTATTATAATCAGCGGAAAACTGGCTGGGTTTATAGCTTTTGTTCCAATATCATAATTAAATAATGATACTATTAGAGGCAACAGATTATGATAGTAATAGAGGCAATAGGTTAACGGATTTTAGATCAAGTTTGCAGAGATGCATGATTCAATAATCACAGAGATAGTTTTGAGTACATATTTGATTAAAATTATACAAATATTATTATCCTCTTACATCCTTTAGCATAGAGAGTCCAACATACTTCTTAAGTTCTATTGATCGTCATGTTAAACATCTTCCTCTGTTGCCACTGTAAAATTCCAATCATTCTCCAATAATGCTTGTGTCTTCTTTTCTAGCATATGTAATCAGCAATGACAGTAAGTCAGCAGTACGATTCCTTGTGTACATTCAGATTTGAGCTTGCACTAACTTGACATGGCTTGACTAGTAATTTCTAAATTTAAGTATAAAGCTTGCAATCTCTGATTTGGATATCAACCATTCTTTCATTGCAATCCCAGTTCTTGGTCCATGTTGCTTTCTTTATCTAGGTTAGAGTTGTAATCCTTGGTCTCCCATATTTGTATGACTATAAATACATTTTTATTAAGTTATTTATGTCTATGCTTAGAAGATTTCAATCTGACCAAATTATAGAAATATATAAATAATCCAAAACCATCTTTAAATTATGCATAGACATTTTATCAATCTCATGTTATTTACTTCTCAATGACAATTGATAGTGACGTAGAAAATAATCCTCAAACTATTTTCTTAACAAATGTTGATTATAGCTATGCAGTTGCCATCAATTTCAAACTAGAATACAAATCTGACACAATCTAATAACGAACGATTCAAGTTTTGAATTAGAGTAAAATGATGTGTGTTTCTAGATGTAGGAATGTGATTTTGAAACTTGGCTGTTTCTAGATGTAGGAACATCATTTGGAAACTCTTTTGAAGGTTCTAAAAGAGAAGGGAATATATGATTGATGCCCACATGCACCACAACGCTTTCCCATCCATGGAAATCAGTGTTTATTTTCCAACCTAGTGCTCGAAAATTCCACTACTTCAAGGCATATTCATGATAGGATTACTCATAATTGAAGGCTTATTATTATCCTTCTCAGATTATCTTCGGATTACTCTAATTGGATTACTTATCATTTAAAGATAAGTATGATTATCTTCCTCTAATTATCCTCCTCGAGTGTCAAAACCTCAGACCTGATAGCTGGGAGGGTATCTCTCTAGTACTTAATTTCCACATAATATCCCTATGACATTCTTGACCAATGTTGTTGTTTTTCTTCTGTTTCCCAGCCATGGCTTGTGTCAACATATAAAAATCCAAATGAAAATCAGTATTAGATAATGGAGTTCCACCTTATCATCAGTTGGGTTCGAAAGGCATGTTGAGGGTTGTACTTCTAAGTTGGACCTTTCCCATTGATAATTTGGGTACAATAATTTTTACAGTTACAAAATCTATGAAAATTTCATGCAATTCCATAAATTCAATTCTGTAATCTCTATTCCTTGTCAGTTAGCATATCCTGCTGTTATCTGAGTACCATTTGGTTAGTGATCTCCACCTACTCAAGCATTTAGGAGATCACAAACAATGCTAATTCTAAGTGTGCACACATATATTACAATAGCAATCCCAATCCCAATAGAATTTCAATTAATGAATTCATAAGTTTTCCATATGATCTTAATTTCTATTCCAAGCTCACTATGCAAGAAAATTATAGACATTCCAAGACACATTGATTGGTACTATTCTAAATGGGAAACAAAAGAACTGAATGATTTTTGCTTCAAGTGTAGTTTCACATTCTTCAATTTCATGACATGACACTTTTAGTGAACATGAATGTTGCTTCCGATCCTTATCAAGAAAATACCCCATGCTTTCTGAATCAATTGGGAACTTCTCATACAGTCCCTTACTGGTTAGCTGATTTTCTTTTGTTAGGCATCCACACAAAGGTGCTTAGAACTAGGAAACGCTTCTCTCTGAGGTGAGTAGTCAGGTAACTTTTTGGTGGGCATGAAGCTTTTGTAATAATCCTGCAAATGCATAATGAACAGATAACTACATCAAGCAAAATGCCCAAATTCTGCCATTGTCTGTGTTTCATTTGGAGAATACTATGGCAAATGAACACATACCTCTCTCTTCGTTTTTCAAGAAAGCGAGCTATGGGTGCTTTGCGTGCCTATGGTACTGTTGATGGCATGGAGAAAAATGTTAGTACAAATGCATGAAAAGCTCTGATTCTCAAATGAATGCCTTCAAATTCATTGGTTGAGCATGCTTCTTACCTTTCGATGTGACAAGAGCTGGGGTTATCCCTGCATCACTTGACTTTGAATCTTCTTATTAATTGCTAGAAATTACAATACTTTGATTTATCTGAGAATCATCATAGTTCAAGGTTACTGTAACATATGGGTTGAGTGTGCTCGCAGATCTTCTTTCAAATTATCACAATGTTATCGTTACTGTAATAGGATGAACACTTTTTCCAATGGGTTTGCACGGGATGGGAATCTTACTTCTTGGCTAGGCAGCATGGAAGTTTTAAAAAGACTAGTTAGACAACCGTTCCATCATCTTCCATCTGCCATTTCATCTCTAGTCATGAACACAAGTAGGAAATCCTTTATCCATTGAGATACTGCATCACAAGACAAAGTCAATCTAAGAAGAATTTGATAGGGTAGCTACCTTCTGATGCTCCCCTATCGTGGACTAGATTCCTTCACAAAATCGACCTATTTGCTAGAGATGAAATATTGCATTTAACAAGGAGGGTTACACAAAAACATCTACACTCCATACTCCAAGGATTTGAATGGACACTGAGTAAGCCTTTAAGACACTGAGTATTCAGTAATCTTCCCTAATTCTCCCGGTCTCCCCAATCCAAAGACTCAAATAAAACAGATAAATTTGCTTCACCCATCTGAAATCTTGCCTAAAGACATTGAGTAAATCTCTTTCAAGGAGACATATATGAGCTAATTTTTAAATTGGGTTGTACATGTCGATCCAGGAAATTACTAGCCATGTTTCTACCGAGTTCTCCAGAAGCCCCAATTCTCCGAGGCGTATCTATGATAAGATTATTCATCATTGAAGCTCTTTTATGATTATTCTTCCTTTTTGGGTTTTGAACATTAGACATGATAGCTGCAGGAGGGTATCTCTCCCGTACTTAATTTCCACATGACATCCATATTATATTCTTGGCCTATGCTCTTGCTTTTCTTCTGTTTCTCAGGTGTGACCTCTATTAAAATTTAAAATATAATTCCAAGCGCTCACACAAAGATTACAATCACAATCCCAAATCCCAATTGCATGTGGGAGGCCGAGAAAATGCTGGATTAATTTGTCCATCTAATGGATCTATGAATAATCCATTCATTTCCAGAAATTTAACCCTGTAATTTCTATTCATGGTCTGAATGCAATCTGATGTCTCCACCAATTTAGGCATTCAATAGATCTCAGACAACCCTGAAGTAATAGAGTTTCAGTGTCAAATCCAAGTACTCAGAGATAAACTGAATATACAATATAATGTGCAATCTCCACTTATTCAAGACATCTCAAACAACCTCTAGTCAATGGATTTTCCAGAAATTTAACCCTGTAATTTCCATTCATTGTCTCAATGCAACCTGGTGAATAACCTCCACCTAATGGATCTATGAATAATCCATTCATTTCCAGAAATTTAACCCTGTAATTTCCATTCATTGTCTGAATGCAACCTGGTGAATAACCTCCACCAATTTAAGCATTCAATAGATCTCAACCATCCCTGAAGTAATAGACTTTCTGTGTCAAATCCAAGTACTCAGAGATAAACCCAATCCCAAACTGAATATACAATATAGTGTGCAATCTCCACTTATTCAAGAGATCTCAAACAACCCCCCTAGTCAATGGATTTTTCAGAGTCGAATCCAATTGCTCACACAGATATTACGATCACAATTGCAATCCTAATAGTATGTGGGAAAATGAGAAAATCGAGATCTATAAATAACAACGCCTCTGCCTCCATCTCCACAGTGGTCGTGTTCTCCTTCACCCCCATAAGTTAGTTTCGAAATTCAGAATGGGTATTGCCTTCGGCAGGGAAACTGTTGCTGCTTGTGCAAATCAGGCAGCTATTACTTGAGGCAGAGCCAAATGGAAAGAAAAACATGAAATGGGGCGCTGGAATGAATTATATGTCGACCATGATGCTGAAGATTGGGTCACGTGTAATTCTAATATGAAATTTGTGTGTCATGTTCAGGTAGAAACAGATTATTTGGACCGATGTTTAAAGATTTGGAAATCCCCTTATCGTATAATCGCTTTTCTGGCTGACTCTCCATTGAGATGTGGGCCGAAGCTTTGAAATAAGTGGGAAAGTTAGAATGGGGATAAACTTAGCTACTCGTATAATGTTCAAATAACTACTTGAACTGATTCGATTTGATCTGTTGGGAAGAGGAGAAGAATTATTAATTGTCTAAGGGCGAGTCTCTCTGAAGGAGCGAGGGCTTGGGAAGAAAATGAAGTTTATTTTGTTAGGGATCGATGTTAATTTTTTTTTTTAATTTCTCTGTTTTTCACCAACAATATACATGTATGTTCAGAAATGGTTGATGAATCTCTTTTTAAGAGTTGTATGAATGTGTGTAAAATAATATACGTGTGGATATGTTTAGAAATAGTTGAAGCTAGTTCGTTTGGATTATGTTGTATTTTTGTTGAAATGTTTTCTCTGATTATGCGGTGTTATAACTATATATTTTAAGTTTAAATTTTATTTTATTTTATTTTATTTTTTTCCCTTTTATAACTATATCTAAAGTTTAAATTTTATTTTATTTATTTTCTTTTTAAGTTTAAGTGTGGGTGGAATTATATTTTCAATATGTTTAATATATCATCTTTTGGATAGGGAATTGGACATTTTTTAATTGTATTATTATATAAATATTTTTGTTAAATTTTATTAATTGAATTTATTTTGAGTATTTGAGAAAATTTTCTCCACTTAAATTTAATTCTTATTTTTAATATAATAACTTCCAATATATATGTAAATTTTGAACAATATACAATATTTTTTTGATAATTATTGAACTAGGTGTAAGGGCCCTGGGTGGCTCATGTACAGGAAAAAATCAAGCATAACATAGTTGATAGTTTCCACAGTTAAATATAGCAGATCGCCGTGCTGAATATAGAAGATCGCTGTGGGAGGTGTATCTGGTAACAGTTTCTATAGCATTTTCTTATGATCATAGTCCACAGTGACATACAACATATGCGATAGCATCTACAATATGTAATTTTTCCTACTTAATGAAAAGTTACGGATTTTTCTAAGGAAAAAAAACTTCCAATATATCATATAATAAATCAAAACATATATATATTTCTCATATAAAATATATATATTTTTTAATTACTTTATATTATAATATGAATTTTAAAAATATAAATTTTAATTATATAATTTTTTTTAATAAAATTATTATATATAAATAATTTTAATTATATTTATTTTTTTATATACATTTTTAATAAATATAAATATTTAGTATCACATAAATATTTATTTTTATTTTTGCTTTTTATACACCATTGAGAGTTCATTTTTTCTGTATTTTCTAAATTATATATATATATATATATATATATATATATATATATATATATATATATCCCCAAAAGATTTTTAGTGCTTTTTATTTATATTTTAAATCTTTTAATTTTCGATACGGTCTATTTATTTATTTAGTTTTTTATCATTTATATGTATGGGATTTATGCTTTCAGTGTATGTTTATTTATTTATTATGTTTTTATAATGATTTGGCAATTTGAAATTATAATGGTGTGTTGAGATTTAAATTGTATGATGTCGAAAAAAAAGTTATATATATAAAATTTGTTTTTGATTTTTTTAAATTTTATTTTATGTATTTATTAGTCCCTGCCATCTGGCATCCGGCAGGGACTATTGTAATCGTTTCATGTGGACTTAGCATTAGTTCGGTGGTGCTTTCCCTGTCTGTTATGCGCTTATAACAAAGTTCTGTGAGGTGTTATGTGCGGTGTTATGTGCAAATAACCAAGGTGGGATTCGGCTTTAACCTTTTCCATCTTATTTGGCCTCTTCCCGAGGCGGAAGAGGCCCGAACATAGGTTAAGTTGCAAATTGTGGCCAGTTTCATTATCCCTGACCGTCAACCGTTAGCGTTAATGCTAGCATTAATTCGCTATTTGGTAAACAGGTTTCGTTATTTGGTAAGGTATATGCTAAGGTTGCATGTTGTCCAGGTGTTGTTGCAGGGTATTAACAGCTGCATCGCTGTTCAAGGTTTTGGTTCAGAAAGAGCGGCTCGACAATGCGAGCTCAGCAGTGGAAATAGTGAAGAAACCTGTGGATCGGCTCTGTTTGCAGCGGTGACGATTACAGAGCGCGGGCGGCTCTGTGAGGGCGCGGGAGCAGCTTTCTCCAGAATGTGCTTGAGGTGTTGTA
Organism: Pinus tabuliformis; assembly: GCA_031772625.1. NCBI lineage: Eukaryota > Viridiplantae > Streptophyta > Pinopsida > Pinales > Pinaceae > Pinus > Pinus tabuliformis. The sequence goes on along the minus strand of CM062818.1, from coordinate 1,389,487,521 downwards.
TTAGCGCTGCATCTGCAAATTAAGCATTGTTACTGATATGCATGATTCAGAATGATTCATGCCATTGCTGTTTTGAAAAACTGGCATTTCTCTTTTCAGTTTACTATTAGGGTTTTATAGCGGTGACGATTACAGAGCGCGGGCGGCTCTGTGAGGGCGCGGGAGCAGCTTTCTCCAGAATGTGCTTGAGGTGCTGTATTAGTGCTGCATCTGCAAATTAAGCATTGTTACTGATATGCATGATTCAGAATGATTCATGCCATTGCTGTTTTGAAAAACTGGCATTTCTCTTTTCAGTTTACTATTAGGGTTTTATTTTGTGAAACTGTTAGTTCTATTTTCAGGTTTCTATTGGGTTTCTATTTTGCAATATTGTTTAAGCAGATGATATTGGAATCTGCAGGGTGGTTCTTGGCAGTGTGAGTGACTATTGCGTTCACCATGCACAGTGCCCTGTTGTTGTGGTGAAGCCCAAGAAAGAACAGGCTCATTGATTTTTATTACCTCGTGCCACCTTTGTGCTTTGATTCATCTTATACTTGTTGGTCTTTATGCCTGATATGAAGCAGCAGATACTACATCTAATTGAAATATTCTAAAACATAAATATGGACTGAGAATTTCAATAATCACTCAGGATATCTGTTAGTGATTTTCATTATTCTATTTGAACATCAAAATATACTCTATTTTTATGTACGATATATATATACTGTTGTTACATGATTTGATATTTCATTTGAATCATGCTCCCTTTGCATCTTATTGTGTGGCATCATATTTATCTCTAACAGACATTCTAATTCACTGTGATTATTTAGGTAATGACAATTCACAAGCAGGGAGATTTATATGGGTTGGAGTTTTGACGAGACGAACTAGCTGTTCCATCCGTGGCCGCTTTATCCTCTGCGGGAGTCAAATTCGTTGCTACGGACGGCGACCTCACCACAATACTTTGATGAGAAGACTGCCTAATCTTGAGAAATCTGGTGGCATTTGAATCTTCTGCGGCTCCGGGTGCGCTGGTTTTCACACGATACACCGATTTCATAAACGGGATGATCGACAGCGAAGAAGATGTTAGATTGCTGAAAGAGAGTTTCTGAATGAACGTGTATTCGGGTCGTGGAAATTCCTTTCTCTGGTAGCTGCAGCGATACTTTGGCGGTGATACGGAATGTTTTACTTTACGTTGCTAACATGTGGCCACGTTTCTTTGCGCATGCAACATTTGGCTTTTACGTTGCTAACATGTGGCCACGTTTCTTTGCGCATGCAACATTTGGGAGCCTGTCGTATTCATTTTTCTAACCGGCATATTCACTTTACTAATAATTTTAATGAACTTCAATTTATGTTTAAATATAATAACAACTACTTTGGTGAGACAGTTTCAAGGAATGCCCTTAGCTGGACAACCTTAGCTCGACAACATTCCTTCTTGCCTGTTGTTGGAGCCTCCACCAGAACCACTATACCAGGGTAATATGATTGTCAATGCTGATGTTAAGTTGTGATTTTAGTTTAAGGTTTGTAAATATATTATCTTACTCTCTGTATGGTTCATGCAGAATGCCAATTATCTTTAGCTTCATTGTGGATTGACAAATCTGTGGGCATTTTTGGTTTTGAAGGGCTGTTGCCAGTGTTTCTGAAAAGCCAGCAGGCGCACAGCTGACAATTTTCTATTCTGGCTCAGTAAATGTTTATGATGATGTTCCTGCAGACAAGGTATGCCCAAATAAGGTTACATGAACACTTGCTTGTGTGCGATTAAAATGCTGAGGCGTTTCATATGTTACGGATCCTAAGAAACTGAGCAGATCATTGTTTATAGCTTATGTATAACGAATTTGACCTCCTATCAGCCGCGTCTTTTTCCATGCAATATGGAAGGTTTATTGTACTTTTGTCAAAAAACAGAGAACTGTAAAGGATGCCAGTTTTCATTTTAGCTGAAAGCTATTTTTATAAAATTTCTTAGCAGTAGCATCACTTGGTGCAAGTGTGGCATAACTGAACTTATATAGTAGGTACTAATTGATGCAGTTACATAGGTAGCACAGTAGTGTATCCAAGCACACGATTTCAATAGTGATGGGTATCTGGCATTCTTGACAACCTTGCTGCTAGAACACATGTTGCTGTCCATGTAAAATGCAAGTTTTCTTGATGGTTAGTCGTTGTCTTTATCATTAATTGAAAATGGATTGGATTGAGAATTTCACCTCTCCTTGAGGTGGACTGTGTGCCAGTATGGTGATTGGTTCCCCTCTCTCTCTCAGAGCATAGCCGAGTGCTCATACTGTGTGCAAAAATATTATACTTGTGTCTTTTGGTAAACATTGACTATTGCATGAAGGAAAGTTAATCTCTAAAACCATACATTTATGAAGATTCCTTCAACAAAATGCCTACACAATCAATCGTTAACTTTATGATGCTTTCAATTTACACAAGCAGGGGCTCTTAACCTTTTGCTTCGTGCGCACCCTGGCATTGGAGTTTCTGGGCTAAAGCTGGGGGTTTTCCATGAGCTAGAGCTAGTGTCCAAGACAGACAATGGACTAGTGCTCTGAATTGGGTTTGCTATATGGGGCTTCTCTTCGTCTTTGTTTGTTCTGTCATCTCTAAATTTCGAAGGAAATATTGGCTTGGGCGCTTGTTCGGTTGAAAATGGAACCTTTCGCCTTTCATTTAATATGTCACTTGTGAAAGCAGTGGTTATGAAAAGACAATCCGGCTCTTGTTTCTTTATCTATTTGAGTGGTTTGCTAATCTGCTGAGTGGTGTGTGTTATGTCATATTCTAGTGTGATAACTGCTGTGGTTTGACTTCTGATTTAAGGATCCTGTGTGTATAATTTTTATGCTTTGTCTCTAAGATTTACAGAACTCAGCTAAATTTGTTTCATATTTAAATCTGCAAATCCGATGGTTGTCCGTGTGGTAAATCTTTATGGGAAGCATTATATACTTCTTTGTGTGAACACTGATCAGAAGTTATAATAATATTCTTTCATATGCTCTGAGGTGTCTGACTCTTTCAACACTTTGTTTCTGAGCTTTGGTTTAGGGTTTCAATGTTGTTATCAATAGGTAATGTTTTGATGAAGTGTTGGTATAGAGATATCATAAAACGAGAGCTAGATCTACAGCTCTTGAGTCAATAACTTGTGATTTCTCTAGGAAGCTTCAGCCGCGTCTTTTTCCATGCAATATGGAAGGTTTATTGTACTTTTGTCAAAAAACAGAGAACTGTAAAAGATGCCAGTTTTCATTTTAGCTGAAAGCTATTTCTATAAAATTTCTTAGCAGTAGCATCACTTGGTGCAAGTGTGGCATAACTGAACTTATATAGTAGGTACTAATTGATGCAATTACATAGTAGGTACTAATTGATGCAGTTACATAGGTAGCACAGTAGTGTATCCAAGCACACGATTTCAATAGTGATGGGCCTGGTTTTGACTAGTGCAAACATGCCTTTTTATCCTCAGATTGTCTTTTCTTTCTTGTTTAAAACTTCTGGTATACAGAAGCTGCATTTTGCTCTTAGCTCTTGCTAGCACTTCTTAAAGAAGCCTAAAGAAAGCCAAGATGCTTATTTGCGTTCAAACATCAACTCTGAATCTCCTGATCTAGTTCGGAAACTGTCGGCATATAGTGCTGCTATACGAATTCAAAGGCGGCTAGATAGAACTATGTGCAGGGACTAGCTGCTTCGCAGCCATCCTTGTTTTTAAATGAACCATGTTTTTATTAGTTACAAAATAGGATATAGTTATATGATTGTATTTTTTATATATGATGACGACGACGATGATTGTGTTTTGGTTGGTTACATCACATGATTATATTTTTATATTTTTAGTGATCTTTATATTTTTAGTGATTTTGTATTTGTTTGGTATATCACATGAGTATATTTTTAGTGATTTTGTTTTTGTTTGGTATATTACATGAGTATATTGTTAGTGATTTTGTTTTTGTTGGGTATATTACAAGATAGTGTTGGTTAGATAATGTAATTTTGTTGGGTATATTACAAGATAGTGTTGGTTAGATAATGTAATATTTAAATCATTGTGTTTTGGTTTATTAAATTACAAGATTTTATTTCTTATTTAAAAAGAGGATGATGATTGTGTTTTTGTTTTTAGATGGTATGATTATGTTTCTTAAATAACATAATGTTTACATTTACATGTTTTTAACCGTGTATATTTGTTTATATTTGTGCATTTAATGTGCATGTTTTGTTTGTTTCTTGTTTGTATTTTTAAATGAAAAGATGCTTTTATTTTTAAATGAAAATAATCAAATATTTTCTAATGTTTATACTTTAAATTTGATTAAGTAATATTATATTTTTCTCAATATTTTCTCTCATTTTCATACTAAATTTCAAACACTAAAACTTCCATTCGCATATTTTTATAAATTATGTGAAAAAAAACCTATAATAAAAATTAAATTATATTTAAGCTATTTACATTTCTCAATATTTTCTCTCATTTTCATACTAGATTCCAAACACTAAAACTCCCATTCGTATATTTTTATAAATCATGTAATAATAAAAATTAAATTATATTTAAGCTATTTACATTGAAACATCCAAGGAAAAAAATATCAAAACTATATTTAAATTAATATAAATTATATTATATTTATATTACCAATTTCTTTTAAATAACTTATCAATTTATTGTTATATCGGTTTACAAATTAATTTAATTGATCTTTATCCTTACAAAAAATAAATACTTTTCTTTTATATTATTATTATATATAAAAACTAACCCACATAAAAATGATGAAAAAATACACAAACAAACATAAATGAGAACAAAGAAATCCAAACTAGGGACCAAATAAATTATTTTCCTACTTATATTACAAACCAATTAACACTTCAGTGTTAAAAAAATACATATATATTAAAAATAGTTTATATATATATTATAGGAGTGATTGTTTATAATAAATATTATACTACAAACAAACGAGTTAACACTTTAGTGTTAAAAAAATACATATATATTAAAAAAAAATTATTTTTCATATATATATTTTTATTAGGAATGATGGTTTACAATAAATATTATAGTTTTTATTTTTTCTAAATAAGATTAATCTATTAACAATAAGTGTAGTAACCAAACACCAACAATAACTAAAATCTGAAATAACTATGCACACACAGTAATTACAGTCTGAAATACAGAACCCTGCAGAATCAATTTTGTACTTACCTCAACTGCTGCTGATGCGGCTGATTCTACTGGTGCTGCTGATCCTGCTGGTGACGTCGTGACTATTTGATCCAGACTCCGGGAGACCAATACCACCCAGCCAGATTGGGCAAACCTAGCTGCTCAATCTAGAGAACTTCACAACAGAAGCCCTCTGTCCCTCCGTGCCCAGAACCTCAGATGCTCGCTTAAAGCTCTTCCAATGGATAATTATCTTCCTCCTGGTTTTCTCCCGGTGAATTTCTGCTCCTGGTTTTCTCCCCCCCTTCTCTCGGATCAGGCCTCTGCTTTTATTGACGGTTCTGGCAGTGGCCGCCCTCCTCCCTGCAGCCACCGCCTTTCACGCATTGAAGGCTCTCCGATATTTTCTATTGACCTTTACGCTCTGTTATAACTTCTCAGTAGGTGGAACGTGCTTCTGGTTAATGGACCTTTAATGAGGTTGTGTTTGTACGCTGCATCGTATTTATAAGTTCAGCCAGATCTTTTATAACATTTAAGTTATCAATTTATATCATAAGTTCCATTATATAATATATAAGATTTATAAGGTCCATTGTATATAAGATTTATATTATAAGGTCCATTATATAGTATATAAGATTTATGTTATAAGGTCCATTATATAGTATATAAGATTTATATCATAAGTTCCATTATGTATTTTGTAAATTTAATATATATATATTATAAAGGTTTAATTATACTTTTTATAAAGTTTAACTTATATATGTTTATAATTTAAATTTTATTTATAAAAACTTAACACATTTATTGTTTGAATTTCATCACATTTGGTCTTATTATAAGGTTTAAAACTTTATATAATGGATCAATTTAGCTGGGTCGTTACATACACCCCCCCTTCTGAGAACTTCGTCCCGAAGTTTAGAGTTTTAGGTTCAAGGTTTTAATGGACATGACCTTTTCTATCCCGGTCCCCAAGCTATTCAAAATCATCCTATCCTCCCTAATCTCTTCTGCTCCCATCCTATCCGTCCTCTACCAGAGTATGCCATGGTGTCAGTTTTACTGACCTCTCCATTCATAACTCTAAGGTGACAGCGTCGGTTATACCGACCTGATCCCCAGTAGGCATCCGGCAGTCATCATCACACGTCTAGGGGAGCGTGACTCGCACAGTTCTCCCATGACCCCAGGGTTCGGAGGATAAACGGTGGGCAACACCTCCACCCCTCCCAATAAAATTAGGGCTACTACCCTATCATAGGATCACTTTGAGCTTTAATTGATCTGAGGTTCTGTCGTCACGTGGTCATCCCGGTAACTGTGTATTACCTGCAATCAGACGCTTATCCATGCATTCGTAAAATGTGTATCAGCATATTCAAATAACTCACATATTATTCCCTTATGAATTCACCTATGATACTTTAATACAACATATTTTGTCATATTCCATGCATGTCTTTTGACGTTCATCTAGAATGTATTCACTTTCTGATCTCTATTCTATTGATCATATTTGACAAAAATAAATAAATCCGGTCTATAGATAAATGTCTTTACTTTAACAACTATAATTTAGTAAAATGAACCACATATATTGTTTTGGTATCCATGTACCAGCAGAAATTTAAACATATATTATGCCACAAAGTTTCATGTTTATCCATAATCATTCAAAATGTTTCTGAGTCTCTGACTGTAGTGAAGTAAATATATACAAAACATATTGTAAAGTTCTTCAAAATGGACATAAATTAGGGTATCTCCGACATATGTCCTCTGTATCTTCCCAAGTTGCTGATCCAGGACTATACTTGTCCCATTGGACCTTAACTTGGTCCACCAAACGGTTCCTCAACTGTCGAACTCTACGTTCCAGTATACGTAAAGGTTCGACCGTTATGACTCCCTCGTCCGATACCTGCAATTCTTTCCACTGGATGTTATGAGATAGATCAGCTACATAATGTCTTAATACAGAAACATGAAATACATTATGAATTCTATGCAGGTGGGGTGGCAGGGCAAGACGATAGGCAACAGGTCCAACTCTTTCCACGACTTTAAACGGTCCTATAAATCGGGGTGACAGCTTTGTCCCTTTTCCGAATCGAATAGTACTTTTATTTGGTTTGATGCGGACGAAGACCTGGTCCCCTACTTCATACCTCCTATCAGTTCGGTGAGCATCAGCATGACTCTTTTGTCTATCCTGTGCTTCCTTTAATCGTTGTCTAATCTGTCTGACCTGTGCTTCCATTTCATGGATTAATTCTGGTCCTATTATCACTCGATCTTCTAACCTGTCCCAACTTAACGGTGTTCTGCAAGGTCTGCCATATAAAGCTTCAAATGGAGGCATCCCAATCGAACTGTGGTAACTGTTGTTGTATGCGAATTCAACCAAGGGTAAATACTTTTCCCAGTGTGATTTCTGATCCATTACATACATTCGCAACATGTCTTCAAGTACCTGATTTACTCTTTCAGTTTGCCCATCAGTCTCAGGATGGTAAGCCGTGCTTAAATTTAGCTGAGTACCTAAGGCTGTCTGCATGCACGTCCAGAATCTGGAAGTGAATCGCGAACCTCTATTGGATATAATCTTCTTAGGTACTCCATGAAATCTGATAATTTCGTTTATGAATACTCGAGCCACGTCAGCAACATCATAAGTATCTCTTACCGGAATAAAATGGGCGCTTTTTGTTAATTTATCCACCACTACCAGAATGGCATTGTGTCTTTGAGAAGTAAGAGGTAGTCCAGTGATAAAATCCATAGAAATGGTCTCCCATTTAGACATAGGAATGTCGTGGGGTTGTAAGAGACCCGCTGGGTGACAATGATCTGCCTTTACTTGCTGACATTCCAAACATTTTGCAACAAATTGAGTGATATCACGCTTCATGCCTGCCCAAAAGAAGAGTTTCTTGGTATCCGCATACATTTTCCCTACTCCAGGATGAGCACAATATACTGCTTTGTGAGCTTCCTTAAGGATGGTATCTCGAAGATCTTTATCATCAGGGATGTACATTCTTCCATGGAATCGCAGGATCCCATCGTTTTCTAATTCATAACCCGCAAATTTTGAGTCTTTTGCCTTAATTCCTTCAAGACTCGCCTTCACTTTTAAATACCAGCTGTCTTTTATAAGACGATCCAGCACTCGCTGTCTTAAGTCCACTTTAATGGGTATGAGAGAAAATATCCGGGGTCTCCTGCTTAAGGCATCGGCTACCACATTTTCCTTTCCCTTAATATATGATATTCCGAAGTCATATTCACTTAGGAATTCACTCCATCGTCTTTGCCCGACATTTAAGTCTCTTTGGGTGAACAAATATTGTAGACTTTGATGGTCGCTCTTAAGTGTAAAATTTCGTCCCACCAGATAGTGTCTCCAGATCTTTAAAGCTAGCATTACAGCGGCCAATTCTAAATCGTGAGTAGCATAGAGTTCTTCATGAGGTTTTAGCTTTCTGGAAGCATAAGCTATCACTCCTTTATCCTGCATCAACACTGCACCCAGCCCTTGCTTGGATGCATCAGTACATACCGTAAAGTCTTTGCCCATATCAGGGACTCTTAGGATTGGTGCACTGGTGAGTAGTCTTTTGAGTTCAGAGAATGCATTATTACATTCCTCGGTCCACTCATACTTAACACCCTTACGCTGGAGGGTTGTGATTGGCTTTGCGATTCTGGAGAATCCCTCCACAAATCTCCGGTAATAACCTGCTAAGCCCATAAAGCTTCGTATCTCATGTGCATTTTTCGGTATTGGCCATTCCATGATCGCTTTTACCTTCTCAGGATCTACTGAAATCCCTTCACCTGATATGATGTGACCCAAATAATGAATCTTTTCCTGAAAGAAAGAACACTTGGACAGTTTTCCATATAATTGACGTTCTCTAAGGCAGGACAATACTAGCCGTAAATGCTCTTTATGCTCTTCTTCATTCTTGGAATAGATGAGAATATCATCTAAAAAGACTTGTACAAATTTATCAAGATACTGACGGAAAACACTGTTCATAAGATTCATAAATACGGCTGGCGCATTTGTTAACCCAAATGGTACCACAGTAAATTCATAATGCCCAAAATGTGTCCGGAATGCAGTCTTAGAGATATCATTTTCAGAAATCCTTAGCTGATGATACCCTGATCGAAGGTTAATTTTTGAAAAGACAGCAGCTCCTTTCATTTGATCGAAAAGATCATCAATTCACGGCATAGGGTATTGATTCTTTACAGTAGCTCGATTCAAGTCTCGATAGTCTATGCATAATCTTAAGGATCCATCCTTCTTCTTCACAAAAATTACAGGAGCGCCCCAAGGTGAGGTACTGGGCCGAATAAGCCCTATATCGAGAAGTTCCTTTAGCTGGATTTGCAATTCCTGAAGTTTCGGAGTTGTCATTCTATAAGGCGTTTTAGAGATCGGTTGGGTACCTGGCTTTAATTCAATAGTGAGATCCAATTCTCTTACCGGGGGTAATCCAGGTAGTTCCTTTGGAAATACATCCGGGAACTCGGCTAACACCGGATATTGTTCTAAGGATGGTCCCTTTTCCTGGCTTACTTCGTGAATTGCATAAGCCTGACAACCCTTTCTTAAACAACGCTTCACCTGCATTGCCGAAATGTAGCGTAAAGAGACTTCTCTCTTGATTCCTTGAATTTGGATTACTTCTCCCTCATCATTTAAGCCCAAAATCCTTTTTCCATAACAATCTACCCAAGCTTGGTGAGCTTCCAGCCAATCCATACCTATGATAAGATCATACGTCCCTAAGGCTGTGACATAGACTCTTAGTTTAGTCGAACAGACCCCTAGGTCAATTTTGCATTGATCCACACTCAAGCCCACGGCTTGGAGTTCTCCTGAGGCCATTTCCACTTGGTGGAAATCATTTTGTCTACGAGCTGCCAACCCACATTTGCTTAATGCATATGACGAAATGAAACTATCTGTTGCACCAGTATCAAATAAGATTTTGAGTTTTACACCATTGATAATACCTGAAGATTCCACTACAGTGGATTGATGGGCTGCTTGGTCGTGGTTGACTACTGCATGAATTCTATGATTACTTCGATTGGCTGATATCGGCTCCTTCCCAGTCCTTTGCAATATATCCGATGACGCTTCTGGGCAGTTACGCTGGAAATGCGGCCCCCCACATCCCCAACAATTGAGCTGCGCTGATCCTCTTGAATCAAGGTGTGAATTTCTAGAGAACGAGCCGCGTCCTCCCATGTTGATTCCTCTCGCACTCCTTCCTCTACCGGTAGTCCCTCGCGATGCCCATGGTCTGGTGTTGGACGATCCCGCAGCTATAGTGTTTACAGCCATGGGAACTCTTGTCCCCATATTTGGGGTAAACCTGTTACCGTAAGGTGGCCTCGAGCTACCTCCTCTGAAGAAGTTCCGGGGAGCCTTCCCTGGAAGTCCTGATTGTAAAGGCCCTGCTGGCCCTATATCCTTTTTGATTCCAAGGTGCTCTTCTGCATAACGGCCACATTCGACTGCCTCGGCTACAGATGATGGTTTCCACATACTCACCAAGGCTCTGATGCGAGGATTTAACCCAAATATGAAGCGTTCAGCTTGACGTTCATCAGAGTCTAAGTAGTGAATGTATTTTACCAGCTCCATAAACCTTATTTCGTACTCTTCCACCGTTTTACTTCCCTGGATTAGTGTATGAAAGGCTCTGGCTTGCTGTTGTTGAAAGTATGGAGGTAAATACTTCGCACGGAACCTCTCCTCAAATAGTTCCCAAGGAACATTATCCGATGTAAGGTGCAGCTGCTTTTCCAGGTTTCCCCACCAAATCAAGGCACTTTCCTTTAGTTGAAACACGACAATTTTTGTTTTTGCTGAAGGCGAATATTCTCTTAACCTAAAGCACCGGTTCATCCCTTCCAACCATGCCTCAGCGCGTTCACCAGCTCAACCTCCTGAAAATTCTGGGAGTCTAATTTTCTGAAGCTCTCTAGAGATGTCTTCTCTCAATCCTCTGGGCTCCAAATTATGTGGTTCTGCTGAACTGGTGGCTACATGCTGAAATTCCTCTTTGTTTTTAGCCTTAGCTGATTCCTTTAATGTCTCCAATAAGGCCTCCAAAGAGTTCATTATCACAGTCAACTCTGGCGTTGGGGCGTTTGATGTTGACGGTTGCCTTGGTGATGACGAGGGTGATGGGGATGGCGATGGCGACAGTGGCGGCATTAATGGTGATGATGCTGCCTGGTCACGTCGTCGTCGCTCATACGTCTTTACCATAGTAATGGTCCCTGAAAAATAAAATTTTATGTAAATAAAAAAAAATGAGGTGGGTAACCGAATTTTAACACACAATTTTCTTTGCAACTTCACATTTATAAACGGGTATAGTTTTGCTATTTTTACCCGCTAGGCGAATCTTACTGCTACCGAGGTCAAGGAGGGTGGTCTCGCGACCTCCTTGGCCTAATGCAGGGTATTCTATCCTAATATGAACAATGCAAAGGTGTAAGGGTACCCAGGATAAGATGTTATATGGTGTTTCTTTAAATAACTAGCTCAGTGATTTAGTGGAATAGATTGAAGCCGAATTTTAACATAAATGTCGAGACACCTTATGGCCTCCCATTAGGTTCCTGAGTAGGTTCAGCTTCTCGACAATGTTTAGAGCCCATAGAGAGTAACTAACTAACGGTATATTTCTTCTGTCAAACTTACTATTGATCCAAGCATATTTTCAGTACTGTTAACTGCAAACCATACTAAGGCTTTTCTCGATTTTCATAATTTCGTACCAATCCAGCTTGTAAATGATTTTCTAGAAGTTACTCTGTCAAAGATTGAGTTCATAGAGTAACTAGGGGAATGCAGTAGTTTAGTGTACGTTCTAGAAGAATGTCCATGTCAACGTATATCTATATTTTGGTGTGTGATGGACTATCCGTACATGTATATCGTAACCCTGTAAGATGATACAGGCATGCAAGTTCAAGGCTGTCAGAAAATTTTTAAATAAATGAGTGTCTGAGAGTCTCAGACACATGCTTATTTCTACGCTGATTATTCTAGCATGAAATTCAATCGTTTCTATATAACAACTATCATGCTGGGATCAAGGTGCCCAACCTATAATGATCACATATTTCGTGTCCATTTTGATAGCGTCAGATGGAGTCATGTTATCAACAGGCACCTGCTGCTCTGGTATGAGATCTTGGAACTCAAGAGGAAACAGCAATAAAAAAAAATGGAAAATTTCTGCTGAAATGGTGCATAAGATTTGAAGTGTGAACATGATCATTTATTACCAGGGTCAAGACAGGAATAAAACTGAGAACTAAGATAGCCATAATATAAATTATTCCAAGGCGTGTATTGGTAGGAAATGGTTTTGGTTTTGAAGTATGATTTGTTCATCCTTGAATGACACAATGAAACTGGGAAAACGAGGACGGTGAGGATATTCCCACTACTATATTATACAGTCTAATAGACTAGATAAAATTTGAGTGTATTTGTTGCTCAATTTCTGTTTTCTTGTGCACTTGTAATAAGATATTTCATGCAAGGCCCTAGATTTTATTGTGTTGCATCCTATTTATTGTGATTATGGCTTTCTTAACCAGTTTATCTCACCTTCACTCTTTTGTTTGAAGTTTAACTGAAGACCTTTCGTCATTTAGTTTATCATATGTTTAGAAGTATGATTTCACCTCAATACTAAATCATTAATCAGTCTCTAATATATATATGTCTACAGGTAAGCAAAATCTGTGAGTGGGTAGAAAGATCACATATCTTGTGCAGTACATCAACAGAGTGTAGTATTTGCTGTCATTCTAACTCATTATAACCTAATTTTGGGGTTTTCAGATTCAGATTTAATTGATAAGTTAAATTTATTTTTATTTGTATGCTCCACATCAAGTTCCTTCAAGAATTTGGAGTTTATATCTTGAAATATTGCAGGTGGATTTTTTTCTCCTATATCATAGCTTTGAATGACTGAAAATCACAATCCAATTTTACTGAAATTCCACTGAATTTGACCATGCCCCTTTTGTTTGCTTTGCTTCTTCTTTAGAGGTGGTTTAAACAGAAATTTAATTTTTATGAAAATTTATTTTAATACTCAGCAAATTCAATTGATCCATTACGTGCTAGCTCAAGTAACTGCGTGTGCATTTATTTTGCAAATAATTTGGAGCTAATGCAGGAGGAAAGTGGAGAGCAACGTCATACGAACTGTGCTTATCGTATGGCTTATTTGTTTATTTTGAATCGTCACTGTAATATTAGACAATACGATCAAGGGGTGCGAGATAGACTGGATATTCAGATTTGCATAGAAAGGAACATCCGGCTCTCTAAATAATTCGGATTGATGGTTTCGAGAGTCAGGGTTCCCCGCTATAACCAGACCTGGACTCGTTAAAGAGCTTTAAAAAGTAAGTTTTGATAATCTTTTTCCTCGAATTATCCTGATCATTTGAATCTGGTCACATCTTGTGGAAAGTTCTAAAGAATATCCGAATGAATGATTTATAGGAGTAAGGTTCGGACGATAGATTCAAATGAGCCGTGTGATAGATGTAAATTAAAATTTGATTTGGACGGGTAAAGTTCTCAAGGGCGCGAGATTATCGCTATGCATTTAGATCTGCCTCGGTTTAAAAGGGTTCGACGAATCCCAAATGATATTAACTCGTCGACGCGTCCCTCGTCTTAACTCGTCCACCGTCGCCAGGAGCATGAGCCGGCTCGCCAGCCCGACCGCGAAAGTCCCATTTGCTGTCGGCAAATTTCATAGTCTCGAAAAGGCACGTATGATATCGAAACCAAGACGTGTTACTTCGCAGCCATTGGCGTAGGGCCACAAGCTACCTCAACTGCAAGGTCAACCTCTGGAAGGAGCGGAAGCGGGACGCACGGACTAGATTCAGTCGTTTCAAGTTTAAAGCAGCGGAGGAAAACAATCATGATAACGATGCAGGCAATTGAAAGTTTAGCAGTTTACTGCCCTTCAATGTTTAGAAACACTAAAAATTTTAACTAGAACCCGATAAGTTCCCTGATCAGTCTAAACCCTAAATCCTATAACATTATGAAATCTAAAATATATTATGTTCTAAACACGAAAGTTGTCCACAGTGACTATCTAATCACGCGATGCAGGCATGATGTGTAGCAGTGAATAAAGTATGGAGACGACAGCCCGTAGGACCGCGTAGATAGCGTGAGAAGGGTTCCACTGGCCAATGCACAGTAATGGAACAGGAAAACACGACAATATATACCTGAGGAGTGGACTGGTGTGTGGACAATGGAATACCATGTCAGGCCATATGTCCAAAGAAGCTGGCTGTTAAATAACGTGATAGAAAGGGCGTGAATTTCCTGAAGGTGCATTAGACCAGCTTTGGGACAGTTTATGGGGTAAAAAAAAATCAATTTCATTCTTCGTATACCGAAGAACAACAATTGTGGGCCTGCTAGGTCGAACAGGGTTTGAACAACAAGCTCTGATACCATCTGTAGTGACCAAACACCAACAATAACTAAAATCTGAAATAACTATTCGCACACAGAATTAAAAACTGAAATACAGAAGCCTGAAGAATTAATTTGTACTTACCTCAACTACTACTGATGCGGCTGATTCTACTGGTGCTGCTGATCCTGCTGGTGGTGTCGTGATTGTTGGATCCAGATTCCGGGAGACCAATACCACCCAGCCAGATTGAGCAAACCTAGCTGCTCAATCCAGAGAACTTCACAACAGAAGCTCTCTGTCCCTCCGTGCCCAGAACCTCAGATCCTTAAAGCTTTTCCAATGGATAGTTATCTTCCTCCTGGTTTTCTCCTGGTGAATTTCTGCTCCTGGTTTTGCCCCCCTCTCTCGGATCAGGCCTCTGCTTTTATTTACGGTTCTGGCGGTGGCCGCCCTCCTCCCTGCAGCCACCGCCTTTCACGCATTGAAGGCTCTCCGATATTTTCTACTGACCTCTACGCTCTGTTATAACTTCTCAGTTGGTGAAACGCGCTTCTGATTAATGGACCCTTTAATGAGGTTGTGTTGTACATTGCCTACGTATTTATAAGTTCAGCCAGATCTTTATAACATTTAAGTTATCAATTTATATCATAAGTTCCATTATATAATATATAAGATTTATAAGGTCCATTGTATATAAGATTTATATTATAAGGTCCATTATATAGTATATACGATTTATGTTATAAGGTCCATTATATAGTATATAAGATTTATATCATAAGTTCCATTATGTATTTTGTAAATTTAATATATATATATTATAAAGGTTTAATTATACTTTTTATAAAGTTTAACTTATATATGTTTATAATTTAAATTTTATTTATAAAAACTTAACACATTTATTGTTTGAATTTCATCACATTTGGTTTTATTATAAGGTTTAAAACTTTATATAATGGATCAATTTAGCTGGGTCGTTACAATAAGGGAGTAAATTACAACGTGACCGAAGTCAAAACACTGCCCTGAAGAGAGGCAAGGTTGTCAAGATAAGCATGGAATGAGACTGCTCCATTTCAGGGAGATCAATCTTGAACCGTTTACTGAGTTTACAAAAATGCAAAAAAACTGAAATTCCATATAACATTCTGAACAAAAACTTGCCCAATAGTATGGGCCGCATGGCACACTATCAAGGCAACAAAGAGCACACTAATCATCTGGAGGTTCTTCGACAATCCGGCACCAACCTGTATCAGGCATGTCCCCTTCAAGAGCTGCTGTGGAGTTGGATGGACCAGGATCAGCCGGCGCCATCACCCCCGCCTGAGCGCTTCGAGCTTGGGCATCTGGAATCTGCATGGACGCACTGCCAATCCCCATTTGTAAGTTCAAAGACGGAACAGTGACAGAGCCCGGGCCCTCCTGATGAGAGTAAGACTCTCCCTCCTGGGCTTCCTCATGGAAGACCACCAAAATGTGAGCGGTGATCCTTGGGCGGTTCAGAGAGCTGCTGAAAGTGAAGAGCGCAGAGCCAGACGAGGGACGCCCTCTCCCACTTCGAGTGCGAGGGTAGTGGTCGATAGAGAAGTCGCTTGAAAGGGAAGGCGACTCGGTGGAAGGGCTGGAAGGCACGCGTCGAGGCTGACCTCTGCGAGACCTCATTCTATGGTGACGACGAGGCATTGGGGAAACAGAAGTGGCTGGCGGGGAGCGAGGCGGGGCAACAACAAAGACAAGTCCAGAGGATATCTGAAAAACGACAACGCGAAGGCCTGATGCCCAGGAGAAAAACCAGGGGAAAGACGAAGGCGGCTCCACCGAAAGACTAGAGCAAGGCTTCAGAGCAGCCTCCCCTTTCAAACTACAAGAGGCAGCAGAGATGACGGAACCCACCTGATAAACCCAGAAGCCAGTACTGCGACATGAAGCGGGATAATACTGCGAATGAATCGACGGACCCTGCCATAAAGTATCAACCTCCTTCAGGCCTCAAAAGACATCCGCCATAACTGCAGCAATGAATAGAGTTGAGGTCTGAGATGAGCCGGAGCGTGCGAGAGCATGAACCAGAGCGCCGGACAGGATGGGGGATTCAGAGCCGCGTAACATGAACCAAATGAACACTGCATAATCCAAATTCCGAGAGCCTCCATTCATAAATCGAATTAACATACTGTACTGGGTGGGCAGGTGTCGTCCCGCCTCGCGCCACCCCTGTCCCATCCAAATTGAAACCTGTTTAAACACCCGCATTCGGGGAATAAATATTATAGTTAAGCAATATTAAATAAAATAAAAAAAATAAAATTATGATATTTTAAATGATTTTTTTATAGGTTATGTTATATTAATTTTGATTTAAAAAATGAATTAAATGAGTTTAATTTGTAATCGTAGTTTTGGGTTTATGGTTTTTAGTGACTCATAATATTGTAATCATTATATATGGTCATCTTTTTTAAATGAGAGTTTAATATATATATACTTGTGCAAAATGAATAAGATTGATTTGAGCACAAGCTTAAGTATATATTTTTGCTAATAAGTTGTTGATCCTTTCCCGATGGTTTTTTTCCAATCCATTGCTAGATTTTTTTTATAAAATTTGCGGTGTTTTAGTTTTCTTTATTTCTCTCATTTTTATTTGAATTATTTATCATGACATCTATTTAATTTTATTATTTATTATTATTTATTCAAGTGGTATGATATAAAATTTTTTGTTGGAGATTTTGTTTGTGTAGGGTTTATTTATAGGTGAATAAAATGGTATTGATATAAACATTGAAAAACTTATTAGGGTAAACTTCACCATTTGGAGGTAAAAAATGGAAGATGCATTGATCCTTAGATATCTACAATTGAGAATTGAGGGAAAAACAAAGAAACTTTCATGGATGATCGATTAAGACAAGCAAAAGTTAGATTGAAAGAAAATTGCCACTATCCAACTATCTTTGGCTTTGGTGTGTCTTTGGCAAATAAGGCATCCCAAGAAAAAATAGCCAAGTGATTATTCATAAAGATTCATGATTTATATAAATGAAACAAAACAATAAACTAATTATTTTTTATAAGGGATTGCTTAATCTCAAAATGAAGGAAGAGAGCCCATTAGCTCAACATTTAAATGAGTTGCACTTGAAGTTGAACCATCTTACTTAGTTGAAGATTACATTTAATGATAACATTCAAACCACATATTCTTGACCTTAATGCCTAATAGTTGACAAAATATGGCTGTCATCATAAACAATGCAACACCCAAAAGCAATTTGGTTGTCACCATAAGTAATGCAACACCAAAAACAGATTACATTTTGAAATGTTTCTAAAACGAATTAGAAATGTATGAGAAAGGAAATGCCAAACATCCTTAGTGGCCACATAATGCAACAAAAAAAAATCAAAGTGATTTATCTTTGGATGTAGATCAAAGTTTGAAGAATAACTTGCTATTATAACAAGAAACTTTGTCATGTCATAAAAGACGGTAGGATATTAAAAGGGAGCAAAAGGTAGTGAACAACAGCGATACTGTGACTATATATGCATTTATACTTCTAGTTATGATGCCCATGCTAATGACTTGTTCAATAGTATAGTTTGCCTATACAGACTCACAAAGCATCTTAACCCTTGTAGAAGCGAGTATACTGCAACAACTCCATCTACACTGACCAAGAATCTGGATTCAAAACAAAGAACCCATGTCAATATTATTTGCTAGGCACCGTTTCCAAAAATATTTGCATTTCAAGAAACCAATAAAAGTTGGATCTTTACCAGTACTGCAGAAACGAAATAATATAAAACTCACATTAGTGTTTTCAGCAACGTGAAGTGGGCGTGTCTCTGTATTCCGCCGCGGAAGTCGCGAGTTGCAGACGCAGTTCCTATACTGATTGCTGAAACAAGAGCAAAAATCGCCACAGCGAAACGCAACATCCCTTCTGTTATCCTCAGTCTGTTGTCCATCCTGGGTATTGCATTCTTGTGAGGAGAAGGGAATACATGGAGTACAGGCCCACAGAGCCTGCTAACTACACAGCCGATGTGCTTCCTCATTTCAATGCCAATGTGTAGCTACTCCTCTCCTTTCCTTTCACAGAGATGGACAAATAATGAAATGCCATATACTAGTGAAGCGTGGAAACTTATATAGATATATATTCAACATCAAGATGACGAAATGTGGAAAACTTACACGGTTTAATAAAAATATTATGCATTAATGCATATCATTAGGGCAAAAAAATCAAAATGACACTGGAAATTTATACACTTTAAAAGAATTGTTATCAATGCATTCATATTTTATTTAAAAGAAAATTGAAAATGAAGATGACCCAGTCTTTATTATTTAAAAAAAATTCAAAATGCGGATGACTAGGTGTATATTATTTTAAAAATTTTCAAAATGAAGATGACTAGGTGTAGAAATTTATATATCATTAAATATATAAATTTAATGATGCAAAATAATTGGTAATTTTTTTAAATATTTTTAATCAGAAAATTAATTTTAAGTTTTAAAATTAAAATTATTTTTTTGAAAAGAAAAATTATTGCTAAGATAAAAATTAATTCTCATAGATTTTATAGTAAAAGCTAGGTGTATGTCCATTCCCAAAAAATTATAAGATGAAAGGCTTTATATCTCAAAAATCTTAGAAGGGTTGAAGATGAAAAATATTTTATGTTAGAGAGAATACGATTAGTTAAAAATTTGGAAATGCTCTTGAGAGATTTGCAACTTGAGAAAGGTTTGTAGTCGGTGCTAAGGTTCTACACTAGGGTTCCATGGCAGGACGTGCAAGGGGGAGTGTCGCTCCCACTTATAGTCAAGCAGTCACAGAGGGAGGCAAGGAAGCAAGAGGAAAGCATTTTAAAAAACTTTTGGAAAAGATTTCAAAAGCAAGAGGCGAGGAAATAGTTGGAAGAAATGATTTCCACGATCAGGAAGGAAATCAACAAGAAACAAGTAAAGAAAGGGAGAAGGGAGGCGGTAGCAGAAAAACGACTCCTACGAAAACCACGAGAGTATGCAAACCCAAATCGAGCATCATTCCCTGGGTCATTCTGAGTGATCCAGCGATTCAAGCGCACAGGGACCATATGAAAGAACATGCAATCATTTTCAAGTTCACGGGGTTATGACCAACGGACAGGGCATTACATACCTGGATCAGGAGCCAAAGCGAGAGATACATTTACATCTGGGTTCTAAGGGCTTCTTCACAGTAGTGTTCGCGAGCCTAGAGGACAAAGACAGAGTGTTTGAAGGGGGGCCTTACTTCTATGCTGCGGCAGGACTCTACATGCGGTCATGGATGATGAATTTTGTTCTGGAACGTGAAACATTTACATCCGTACTGGTCTAGATCAGACTATACTCTTTACCTCTGGATTATTGGCAACTAGAATCTTTGAAAACCATAGGCAACAAGCTAGGGCATTTTCCGAAGATATCAGAGGTAACACTAAAAGGTAAATATACCTCCTTCACCCAAATATGTGTGGAAATGGATCTATTTAGAGCCCTTTCGAAAGCAATAATTTTAGAGGTATATGATGAAGAATGGATGCAAACGGTGGACAATGAGCACATACCATTCAGATGCCGCAAATGTCATGAACATGACCATCTATTCAGAGACTTCCCAACAAACAATATGGAAGGCATTGGGAAAACCTCTTTGGGAAGAGATCACGAGGGTTTCACCAAGGTTGGGGGCAAAGGGAAAGGGGGCAAATGGTCACACAAGAAGCATAGTGAAGATAGACAGACCAGACACAATAGTTTCAAAATCCTAGAGGAAGTAGAGGAGAGCATAGAAACAATGCAAGACAGGGAAAACACAGTTAAGGAGCAGGATATGGAAGCTGAAATGGAGGATATCCTAGCAAACAACCAGCAGAAGGAGGAGCTACAAAGCTGCATGGAGATCAGCAAGGACCATGAGATGACTCCAAGTGAGGCAGGAACGGAGGACCAAGAACTACAGGAGATTCTAGACAGGGAAAATCTAGATCTAGAACAATTTCTGGAACAAGGAAAGAACAAAGGAGTGGACTCCTTACCAAAAGAAGATTATGATTGAGTTCAACAACTCTTTCTATGGAGGGCACAATCTAAAGGAACTGGTGTCAAAAGAAACCACGAAAGCCAGGAGCAAAGTGGGGTCAAAATGATGGATAACTCTCAGGCCCAATTTCCAAAGAACTCAGGTAGGAAAAGAGGAAGGAAAAGACAGAATGAATTGCTAAATGAATGTGGAAAAATATTGATTAACTCAGGTAAGATGAAAGATCTTACCAGTTATTCCTTTACTAACCTTTCTCAATGAAGCTCACAACCTGGAATATTAAGGTAGTAGAAGGAAACAAAGGAATCTAAGTAACAGAATAAAAGAAGAAAGCCCAGACATGGTATTTATTCAGGAGACCAAATGTTCAATGGAGAAAATAAGAGAAATTCATAATAAATGGTTAATCAAGTATGAGTATTTAGAGGTCAAGGCAAATAACTCGGCAGGCGAGATTCTCACACTGTGGGATCCACAGAAATTTGAAATCCTGGATGCTGAAGCATCCAGAAACTATATGTCTTTGGTCTGCAGTCCTGTAGGTGATAAGGAGACATACATGGTAACAAATGTTTATGGACCTCAGAAGCAAGTAGATAAACTCAAGCTTCTTACCTCCCTGGAAAATCTAAGAGCACGATATCCCAATATGCCTTGGATAGTTGCAGGTGATTTCAATATGATAAGATCTCTTTCAGAAAAAAAAGGAGGCACTAGACAGCTAGGCAGAGATTCTGAAGCCTTCCAAGATTTCATCATGAACATGGGACTAGTGGACACCGAGACAATAAATGGAACCTTCACGTGGAACAACAAAAGGGGAGGGGCTTCTCAAGTGGCTTCAAAACTTGATAGATTTATCGTCTCTGAGGATCTCTTCCTCACAGGACCAACCATCATAGTGTCCATTCTGCCCTTTGGGGGTTCGGATCATTGGCCAGTTCAGCTAGAAGCTACCTTTATGGGCACTTCAAGAAACAGACCCTTCAGATTCGAGAATTCCTGGCTCTCCCACCCCAAATTCACCAGTAACATTGACAAATGGTGGAAAGAGGATCATAATATTCAGGGTACTAAAATGTACATACTCCAGCAGAGACTGAAATATATTAAATCCAAACTTAAAGCTTGGAACTGTTAGCTTTGTTGTGCAAAAGCATCAAAAATGGATTCAAACACTCTCAAAGGCTGCAATTACACTTATAAATATGCCAAAGGATCCATGGTTGCTGTTCAATTTTTCAAAATATGGCTAAAAGTCTTCCACCGATCAAAAAAATTGCAAGGGGAAAGCCCGTTGGAGGGCAGAAATACCCTATCGAGGGGCGGAAATACCCCAAAAACCATGTAAAAATCAAAGTTGCAGGCTTAAGGATCCGCTTTAATCTCAGCCGTTGGATCTGGCCGATCAACGGTCCAGATCACGTCGGCATATCGCAAGTCGGGGGGAGGCAGTGGCAGCGACAAAGGAGACCTTGCCGATGAGCGATCGTCGATATCGCATCGGCGTATCGTATCGACACTTTTAAAAAGAGGCAATGGAGATGGTGATCGGCGATTTTGTGAGGACCGTCGATCGCGTATCCGGATCAACGGCCGAGATCACGTCGTCAATATTGCTATCGGCGTTTTCAAAGGGGCGGGCTTTGACATGAGTTATGTTGCGATGCGATGGGTCGGACCCGATGGCCATACAACACTCCATTTCATATTATTTTGGGTCCGCGCCCTTCGCGTTTTTAATGTTTTTAATGTATTTTCTTTGTATAAAGAAATTACAAAGGAGGCCTTGGGCAGGTGCCCATTGCGATGGAGTTCGGACCCAATGGGTCGGATCCGATATTTTATGAATCATTGCTTATAAAATTTCAAATCTGCGCTTAAGCCATTTTCAATGGTTTTGGGCACATTTTCTGTGTATAAGGAAATATAAAAAATACAAAGGATGGGCCTGTTATAATATGAATGGCGACCCTAAAGGCGGACTTGATAGTTGGATGAACCATGCATGCACCTCTTAAAAGTCAAAATTGAAGCAATGATGGGCGGGAATGAACAGTTTGGGCAACGTTTCACTGTTTATAAGCAAAACAATCATAATGGAGCCGTTTTTAATGATCAGCAGCAGAAATTAATCAGCAGTATGGTTGAGGAGGAAGCAGGACACCTCTGGGGAGTTCAGAGCATTCAATGGTTATGGTTCCATTGGTATTTTACGCCACCTGCTCAAAGGAGGACTGTAGAGCACCAGAGAGGTCAAATCCATTTACAACACAGCCAAATTTGTACCAGAGGCCCACTCCTGAATGTAAATGTGGTTGGTGGCCATTTATGGGCTCCTCCACGCATAGTTAATAGAGAGATTGTGTAATGAGACACCCTATATACTGAAAAACCAGATGTAATGCGATTGATGAGTGTTTGATGAATGATAGTTTTGTTGTTGCCTTCAACTTCTGGAGACTATAAATACTATGAGACCTGCAGCTTCTGGTCTTGATCTTCACTAATACAAGCTTCTTTTGTTGTCATTTGCTCACTTTCCACTTCTCTTTCTTGTTCCAGGTTGTGCTTGCTTGCATTTGTTTGATGTGCTGTAAATGTTTAACATTAGAGGGGCTGTCATCCCACCTCTGTGTTATAATTTAGTGGTTCATTGAAATTGCTTGCAGATTGCTGTTGTTTTAATATCAGGGAGTTGTCATCCTATCTGTGTATTAAACAATAGTTTTACAGATCTTCTAACTGGTTGCAGTTGGCCATCATAGGGTCCTGTGCATCTGCTAGTGTAATTAGTCTTCTCCATCATCACCTTTACTTTAAACTGTGAGTAATTGGTAGTTGAAAGCCTTGTAGTTTGGGGGTCTTCACCCATGTCTGGGGATAATCATAGTAGGAGTGGTTATCTGGCTTAAATGTGCAGCATATCCTCATTTATCCATCATCTTATCCAACATAATTGTTGAATTTGTAATGTTCCTGAGCATCACTGATTTACAACCTAGGTGAGTTTCTTGGGGTGATAACATTAATTGGCGCCGTTGCCGGGGAGAGGAGAATTGGAGCTCAAGCTTCCCTGGGAAAACGACATAGTTTCAAGCTTTGATGATAGACAAGGTTTGAACACAGTATTGGTTGTAATCTTCTGTCTAGCGACTCCATTGGTGGAAGACCATCCTTTGGTGACTCCACTTTGAAGTTCTGGCTTAGTTTGTGAGGCATACTAGAAGAAATCCGCAGAAATCTCCAGCTGAACCATTGCATGACCCTGAGAAAGTTGTTAAATCGAAGAAATCATCACAGAAAGGGGCATCAGGATCAGGTAAGCCTAAAAACTCCAATTTATCTTTGAAAGATGAGTTTATAACTGAAGAACTACAGCTTGAAGTCTTAGAGCCCAACACTGTTAATAAAGAAATTCCTTCAGAGATTAGTTCAACCCCTTGTGCAGTTAGTTCCCCTTTGAATCGCAGTCCAAAGAAAGCTTCCCATACTGTTCAAAACATCCCAATATCTCTGCCATCTATTACATTATTTCCTACTGCTCCATCTGCTAGTGTTCTTCCACATATTACAAACATGGCAGGACAGCAAGCACCTACTAGGATTGAGAGGATTGTTGCTGCTAGATATGGACCTTTGGTATTGCCTGTGCCTCTAAATCCTATGCCCGTGGGAGAATATAAAAAATATATGCCTAAATTTACTGGAACAGAGGGAGTGACAACAGAAGAACATCTTGAAGAATTTTACAGTTATGCTGATAATTTATATATAAATGAGAATGATGTATGGATGAGAGTTTTTGTCCAAATCCTGGATGGAGAGGCTAGGAAGTGGTTTAGAGAATTACCCCAAAGATCCATAACAGATATTGAAGCATTAGATGAGGTATTTTTGAAGCAATGGGGAGATAAGAAGGACTTGCTGTATTATCATACAAAATTTGGAAACTTGAAAAGAGAAAAGGGTGAGTCTTTGCCTGACTTAAATAAAAGATTTAATAGAATGTATAGTAAAATACCAGCTGAGTTAAATCCTACCCCCATTGCCACCAAACTCACATATGCCAATGCTTTTGACTCTGATTTCTGCTTATTGTTGAGAGAAAGACGATGTGCTACTCTGGGTGATATGCAAGAGGCAGCCTTGGAGGTGGAATCCAATATTATGGCAGCAGAGAAGTTAAAGAGTCAAGTTGATAGAAGGAGGCCGAGAGGTGAGGCTTCTTCTTCCCCTGCATCAACTTCAGAGCCTAAATTAGAGAAAATGACTAAAATGATCGAGTCATTGGCTGCTGAAATTTCTAAGTTAAAGGTTGAGCAGACTTCAGGCAAAACAAGGCAGCAAAACACATTTGCTCCAAGAAATCCAAACCCATTTAGAAAAGCAAATGAGCAGCCACAAATTATGCAGAGGGGTGAAGAAGTAAAAGAAGATCATAAGGTCAAAGCTCCCTTTCAAAATGTAGTCATGGAGGGGGAACAATTTGAAGAAGATGAGGATGAAATTCACTGCTTGGAAGATAAAGGCAGCGCTGCATTTTTAACATTGGCCGAATATGAAGAGTCATTGCTGCAAGAACAAAACAGTCAGAGGTGGGATAGTGGTGTTGTTCTGCAATCTGGTGAGCAGTGGCAAAAATATAATCTAAGATCCAATGCAAAAAATGTTAAAGAAAATGTTGCACAAGAAGCCGCTGCTCAAACAATGCCACAAAATAGCAGGCAAAGAAGACCAGCAACTGATTCTATCACCCTCAAAGCTCCAGTTCAAGAAGTAAAAACTGCTGATAAAGTATTCTATTTTTTTAGTTTTGAGTCAGAAATTCAGAAATTGAAAATATCCATGCCTCTGGCTGAATTGGTGAAGATTGAATTATTCAGAAAATCCATCCTTGAGGCCCTTGAACTAGAATCTAAACAAACCTCCATTGACTTTGTCAATTTGCAAGATGACAAGCCTGCTATTGTGCTTAGCCCCATGATTGAACCTGCTGACAATAGTTCTCCATCTTTCTATGTTTCATTAACTATCCATGATAAAATCCTCCACAATTGCCTGCTAGACACAAGGGCGAGCCACAATCTAATGCCTAAAACTGTCATGGAAGAGTTAGGCCTTGATATCACTAGACCTTATCATGATTTGTTCTCTTTTGATTCAAGGAAAGTAAAATGCCTTAGATTAATTAAGGATCTGGCCATTACCTTAACCCAGCTGCCCATGAAAAGTATGATGATGGATATAGTGGTGGTTGATGTCCCTCCGAAGTTTGGTATGCTGTTGTCTAGAGGGTGGATTAAGAGACTAGGTGGGACATTGCAGAATGATCTATCTTATGCAACTGTTCCAGTGTTTGGAGGAGAAAGCAGGAGGTTATATAGAGAAGCACAACTGGCATATATCATTAGTGATGAGAAGAATCCTACAAACCATCCCATATATGCAGTGGACACTGATTTTGGAGCTTGCATTTTCCAAATACAAGAATCTCAGAAGGCTGAATTGCAGATCAGGAAGCCAACAACTCAGGCTAAGCATGATACAGGTGGTCAGATTTGGGAGATGTTCTTTGATGGAGCATGTACCAAGGAGACTACAGGAGCAGGGGTGGTGCTAGTATCTCCACAACAAGAAACAGTTCAGTTGTCTCTAAAGCTGGTTTTTCAGGGGACAAACAACATAGCAGAATATGAAGCACTGCTGTTGGGCCTTCATGAAGCCAAAGATAGAGGAATAAAAAATCTGAAGGTGTTCGGAGATGCTGATCTGATAATTCAACAAGTAAATAAAACATTCTAAGCAAAGCATCCAAGGCTGAGAGCTTATAGAGATGAGGTATGGAGAGTCAAAGAGTTCTTTGATTTTTTCTGCATTTCATATATTCCTAGAGCCCAAAATCAGCTTGCTGATTCCCTTGCTGTCTCTGAGGGCTTTGTTCATCCCTCCATCGCCTCCCAAACTAGTTTATGAGGTACAAATGAAGTATAGACCCTCTGTGCCTGATAATGTCCACCATTGGAAGGTTTTTGATAATGATGATGAGTTAAATAGGTTCCTTCAAGTCATTGATGAGTTCTCTGAAATGCATATTGACCAAAATAATGATGCTTTGTTAGAAAATCCCAAGTCCCAGCTTAGAAATAAGATTGGCAAGAATAGCATAGTCCAGCTTCCTAGTAACCATATCCCTAAGGGTCTGATTCCGCTTGAGAGATTGTTTGACCACAATGATGTGCCTTACAAAGCTGCCCAAAAAGAAGATCAGTCTGCAGTTTGTAAGCATGATATAGGAAATCCAGGTCAGCCCAAATTCATAAATCTGTCCACTAATTTATCTGCTGATCGGAGTGCTGAATATTGCAAATTAATGAGGCAATTTGCTGATGTGTTCACTTGGGAATACAGTGATCTGAAAACATATGACAGGAATATAATTTAGCATAAAATTCCGCTTGAGAAAGACACTATTCCTTTCAAACAGAAGCTGAGACCAATGAATCCTATGCTCCTTCCTCTGGTTGAGAAAGAAATTAAAAAGCTGCTGGCTGCTAAGATTATAGTGCCTCTCAGATATTATAAATGGGTGGCCAATCTGGTTGTTGTGAGGAAGAAGAATGGAGAAATCAGACTGTGCATTGATTTCAGGAATCTAAATAAATGCTCCAAAAAGGATAATTATCCCATGCCAAAAATGGAGCATTTGTTGCAGCAAGTCTCAGGTGCCAAAGTGATGTCTTTTATAGATGGATTTTCAGGCTTTAATCAAATCAGTGTGCATCCAGACGATCAAGAGAAGACAACATTTACCACTCCTTAGGGCACGTTCATGTATGCAAAAATGCCATTTGGGCTGATGAATGCTGGAGCCACCTTTCAGCGCGCTATGGATATTGCTTTTGTGGGAGAAAATGATAAATTCGTGCTAATTTATCTTGACGACATAACTGTTTATTCTGGCAGCCATCATGATCATCTACAACATTTAAAAAGGGTGTTTTTAAAATGCAAGAAATTTGGAATTTCACTCAATCCCAAAAAATCTCAATTTTCTTTGGAAGAAGGCAAACTGTTGGGGCATCTAGTGTCTGCTGCAGGTGTTCAAATTGACCCAGAAAGAGTCAAAGCAATTCAGGCCTTGACTCTTCCAAGATCAAAGAAAGACATACAGTCTTTTCTTGGCAAAATTAACTTTGTAAGGAGGTTCATTCCTAATTTTGCAGAGCTGGTTAAGTACATAACCTACATGTTAAAAAAAGGAGCAGAGGTGAAGTGGACTGATGCGGCCAGAAGATCTTTTGAGTCCATTAAGATGGCTATTGTGGAAGCTCCTACTTTAACAAGCCTTGATTATAGCAAGGAGTTTCACCTATTTTCATTTGCCTCTAAGGATACCATTGCAGCTGTCCTGTTGTAGCAAGATGAAGCAGGTCAAGAGCATCCACTGGCCTTTTTTAGCAAGAATCTGAGGGATGTTGAACTGAGGTATGATATTATTGAAAAGCAGGTTTATGCTCTTATCAAATATTTGAAAGCTTTCAGAGTATACATCATGCATTCCAAAATAGTTGCATATGTGCCTTCTGTTGCAATAAAGGATGTCTTAACGCAGCTTGATGTTGATGGAAAAAGAGCAAAATGGATTGAAAAAATGATAGAATTCAACATAGAGCTGAAGCCCACCAAGCTGGTAAGAGGTCAGGGGCTTGCTAAACTGTTGGCTGAAGAAAATTGCAGGTATTTGGACATTGATTTCTTGTTCAATGTAGTAGAAAATGGTCAAATAGAAGAGCATGAAACTGCTGAAACACAGAGAGGACAGTCAGTGGCCGAGAACCTAGCTTCATGTAGCTGGTATGCTGCAATAATTAATTTCTTGCTAAAGCTAGAAGTTCCTTCAAAATTTTCTCAAAGTCAAGCAAGAACGTTAAAGCTCAAGGCAACGAAATATTGCATAAATGATAGCTTGCTTTATTGGAGGGATCCATCTGGAGTGCTTTTAAGATGCCTGGACAAGGAACAGCCAATAGAAGTTATGCAACAGTTCCATAACAGCATGTGTGAAGGACATCATTATTGGAGAACTACAGCCCAAAAAATTCTCAGAGCTGGGTACTATTGGCCCTCTGTATTTTCTGATGCATTTGCTTTTGTTAAATCTTGTGACAGGTGCCAAAGATTTGAAGGTGCTTAGCAGTTAAAATCCCTGCCTCTAAAGCCAATAATTGCAAAAGGACCTTTTCAGCAGTGGGGCTTGGATTTCATTGGTGAATCAACCCATACTCCAGTGGCCAGCACAGGTGGATATTAGTTGCCACTGATTATTTTACAAAATGAATTGAAGCAATTCCAACAAGGAAGGCTGATCATAATGTGGTCATGAAATTCTTATCAAAAAACATTCTCAGCAGATTTGGTTGCCCACATAAGCTGATAACAGATAATGCAGCAGCCTTCAAGGCAAAAGAGTTGGTGGAAATGTGTGATTCAATGGGCATTAAACTTGTTCATTCCACCTCCTATTACCCCCAAGGGAACGGTCTAGCAGAATCCTCTAATAAAAGTTTGATCAGGATTATTAAGAAGTTGTTAGAGGAAAATAAGAAGAATTGGGATGCCAAGCTCAAATATGCACTTTGGGCAAATAGAGTGACCATCAAAAGATCTACAGGCTGCTCTCCTTTCAAGCTGGTATATGGTACTGATGCTATTTTTCCAATTCAACTTACCCTCCCTGTGGCAAAGTTGCTCCAAACAACGCAGAATGAAGAAGATGTTATGGCCAATAGAATCGCTGATTTAACAAAATTATATCAGATCAGAGAGCAGTTGATTGAAAAAGCTACAGCACATCAGCAAAAGATCAAGGAAGTCTTTGACAAGAAGGCAAAAAGAAATAATTTGCAGGTTGGAGATTTGGTTCTAAAATGGGATGCATTTAAAGAAAAGAAAGGAAATCATGGGAAATTTGATGCTCTCTGGACAGGCCCTTTCATCATTTCACAGATTCAAGGGAACAATACCTTCATACTGAAAAGTATGGAAGAAGAACCAGTTTTTGATGGCCCTGTTAATGGGCGGTTTTTGAAAAACTATGTGATTTAAGGTCTTGGGGCCTTAAAAGCTGTAAATATTCTGCTTTTATCAGTTCTTAGTATAGCTGTAGTAGACTCCATGCCCAATGGAACACTAGGAATTTTGGCTAATTTGTTTGTTGCTGGAAAGGCATTGATCTGCAGGTTCTTGAGACCTCACAGGGAGGATCTCATCCCCAGAAGGAGCCAGTGTTAGCTTTGCTGTGCAAAAGCATCAAAAATGGATTCAAACACTCTCAAAGGCTGCAATTACACTTATAAATATGCCAAAGGATCCATGGTTGTTGTTCAATTTTTCAAAATATGGCTAAAAGTCTTCCACCGATCGAAAAAATTGCAAGGGGAAAGCCCTTTGGAGGGCAGAAATACACTATCGGGAGGCGGAAATACCCCAAAAACCATGTAAAAATCAAAGTTACAGGCTTAAGGATCCACTTTAATCTCAGCCGTTGGATCTGGCCGATCAACGGTCCAGATCGCGTCGGCATATCGCAAGTCGGGGGGAGGCAATGGCAGCGACAAAGGAAACCTTGCCGATGAACGATCGCCGATATCGCATCGGCGTATCGTATCGGCACTTTTAGAAAGAGGCAATGGAGATGGTGATCGACGATTTTGTGAGGACCGTCGATCGCGTATCCGAATCAACGGCCGAGATCACGTCGGCAATATCGCTATCGGCGTTTTCAAAGGGGCGGGCTTTAACATGATTTATGTTGCGATGCGATGGGTCGGACCCGACGGCCATACAACACTCCATTTCATATTATTTCGGGTCCGCACCCTTCGCGTTTTTAATGTTTTTTTTATGTATTTTCTTTGTATAAAGAAATTACAAAGGAGGCCTTGGGCAGGTGCCGATTGCGATGGAGTTCGGACCCGATGGGTCGGACTCGATATTTTATGAATCATTGCTTATAAAATTTCAAATCCGCGCTTAAGCCATTTTCAATGGTTTTGGGCACATTTTCTGTGTATAAGGAAATATAAAAAATACAAAGGATGGGCCTGTTATAATATGAATTGCTACCCTAAAGGCAGACCCTATAGTTGGATGAACCATGCATGCACCTCTTAAAAGTCAAAGTTGAAGCAATGATGGGCGGGAATGAACAGTTTGGGCAGCGTTTCACTGTTTATAAGCAAAACAGTCATAATGGAGCCGTTTTTAATGATCAGCAGCAGAAATTAATCAACAGTATGGTCGAGGAGGAAGCAGGACACCTCTGGGGAGTTCAGAGCATTCAATGGTTATGGTTTCATTGGTATTTTACGCCACCTACTCAAAGGAGGACTGCAGAGCACCAGAGAGGTCAAATCCATTTACAACACAACCATATTTGTACCAGAGGCCCACTCCTGAATGTAAATGTGGTTGGTGGCCATTTATGGGCTCCTCCACGCATAGCTAATAGAGAGATTGTGTAATGAGACACCATATATACTGAAAAAACAGATGTAATGCGATTGATGAGTGTTTGATGAATGATAGTTTCGTTGTTGCCTTCAACATCTGGAGACTGTAAATACTATGAGACCTGCAGCTTCTGGTCTTGATCTTCACTAATACAAGCTTCTTTTGTTGTCATTTGCTCACTTTCCACTTCTCTTTCTTGTTCCAGGCTGTGCCTGCTTGCATTTGTTTGATGTGCTGTAAATGTTTAACATCAGAGGGGCTGTCATCCCACCTCTGTGTTATAATTTAGTGGTTCATTGAAATTGCTTGTAGATTGCTGTTGTTTTAATATCAGGGAGCTGTCATCCTGTCTGTGTATTAAACAATAGTTTTACAGATCTTCTAACTGGTTGCAGCTGGCCATCACAGGGTCCTGTGCATCTGTTGGTGTAATTAGTCTTCTCCATCATCACCTTTACCTTAAACTGTGAGTAGTTGGTAGTTGAAAGCCTTGTAGTTTGGGGGTCTTCACCCATGTCTGGGGATAATCATAGTAGGAGTGGTTATCTGGCTTAAATGTGCAGCATATCTTCATTTATCCATCATCTTATCCAACATAATTGTTGAATTTGTAATGTTCCTGAGCATCACTGATTTACAACCTAGGTGAGTTTCTTGGGGTGATAACAGGAACAAAAAGGAATTTGGCAATATCCTCAAGGCTAGAATTGAGACTGAACAGAAACTCTAGGAAATCAATCAGATCAATATCATAGAGGGCTTCAATGAAGAGAGGCAAAAGCTAACTAATTCTTTGCAGGCTGAATGGGAGGATCGATGCTTACAAGAGGAAACCTTCTAGAGACAAAAATCCAGGATTCGATGGATCAAAGAGGGAGAAAGAAACACTAAGTTCTTCCACAAATCCACTATGGCCCACAGGGCTCATAATAGAATCACAAAGATTAAGGATTCTCAGGGTGTTGAGCTTGTCTCCCACAAGGACATGGAATCAAATCTAGTACAACACTTCTCTAATATTGCTAAGGAGCCAATGGAGGATAGATCTAGGTTCATTAATCAGTTCACCCAATATATCCCCAAGTTGGTCACTAGAGAGGACAACCACAATCTCAATAGGCCAGTCTTGGAAGAGGAGGTCAGTGAGGTGATCAAGGAAATGCAAAGTGGAAAAGCACCAGGCTCGGATGGATTCAATGTTGATTTCTTCAAAGCCTGCTGGGATACAGTCAAACAGGACATCCTCGAGGTTGTGGAAGACTCAAGAAAACACAAAAAGGTTCTGAAAGCACTGAATGATTCCTTCATAGTTTTAATCACCAAAAACGAAAATGCTATGACTTCGGATGGATTTAGACCCATAACCTTATGTAATGTGGTGTATAAAATCATCTCCAAAGTGGTAGGCAATAGACTCAAGCCCCTACTACCTTCCCTCATCTCGGAAGAGCAAACAGGCTATGTGGAAGGACGACAAATTCTCAACAACATCATCCAAGCACATGAGGTGGTACACTCTCTCAAAAGCAACAAGCAAGCAGGCATGATTATTCAGTTGGACATTGCGAAAGCCTATGAAAAACTCAGCTGGTCCTATATTAGAGCTACTCTGAAAGCATATG
This sequence comes from Pinus tabuliformis, assembly GCA_031772625.1. Taxonomy (NCBI): domain Eukaryota; kingdom Viridiplantae; phylum Streptophyta; class Pinopsida; order Pinales; family Pinaceae; genus Pinus; species Pinus tabuliformis. The sequence continues at coordinate 1,389,454,541 of CM062818.1, read as the reverse complement.
GCTTTGACCAAACTTGGATAAGATGGGTTATGGCACTAGTCACAACGACCAGTTTTTCCATTCTTCTTAATGGAGCTCCTTTAAATACATTCAAACCTTCCAAAGGGCTCAGACAAGGCGATCCGCTCTCTCCTTTCCTCTTTATCCTCATGATGGAAGGGCTAGGCAGGGCAATCAAAATGGCAAATGTTGAAGGTCGAATTCAGGGGATCAAGCTCACCCCGGATGGAGAGGCTAACACTCATCAACAATTTGTGGATGATACTATGCTACAGGGCATACCCACAGTCAAGGAAGCAAGGGCAATCAAAGATATCTTAAACGACTTTGCTATGGCAGCAGGTACAAAGGTAAGTCAAAACAAGTCCAAAGTATTTTTCTTTAACACTAATATTGCTATACAGATAAACATTACTAGGATTTTGGGTTTTCAAAGGGAACAATTGCCTTCCAAATATCTTGGCATTCCTCTTACTGATCAACCTCTCAGCAAGAAAATATGGGAACCAATTTTAAATAAACTTCAGGAAAAAATAAAAAAATGGACATGTAAATCTTTAAACTTAGTAGGGCGACTTGTGCTCACACACACGGTCTTGCATGCCATTCCCATTTTCATGTTTGTAGCCATCCCTGCTCCTCAAGGTATTAAGCAACAGATAAGGAACATTCAAAGGAACTTTCTGTGGGGTAGAGGGGAAGAGAAAATAAAATGGGCTTTAGTTGCATGGGACAAGATCTGCAAGCCCAAAAGCCATGGTGGCTTGGGGCTACATGATCTGGAAACTGTCAGTAAAGTTTTGAGAGCTAAGCTTTGGTGGCAATGGATCAAGGAGTCGAATGCCCCCTGGGCCAAGCTTTGGAAACAAAAGTATGTTGAGCACTGGCAGGAAAAGGATCTTATTAGAATGACAGGGCAAATCAGAGGCTCACACATATGGAACTTGGCTTGGGAGAACAAAAACATTGTTCAGCAACATTGTTTTTGGGAAATCTAAGCAGGGGACCAAGCTCGATTCTGGGAGGACAACTAGCAACAGGAACCCATCCTCAACAGGATTGACCTAGAAGCCCTCAAGAGAGACACAGATAGCAAAGGCCTATTATTTGTAAAAGATTTCTGGGACCAGGGAAGGAACAATGAAAAATGGAGGAAGTGGAAGGAATTAAGTTATAGTGATGAGAGTCCTTTGAAGGCCATGGCAGAGACTCTCACCATGGACATAAAACACAGATGGATTCTAGTTTCCTCCTCACACGACCAATTAAGATGGGGGAAGAATAATGAAGGTAACTTTAATCTCAAAGAGGAAAAACAAGCAAGCACTAGATTCAACTTTGTAAATGCTAATAAAGTCTGGAAGGAACTTTGGCAAACTCCTCACTGGATGAAAATAAAGTTATTTATCTAGCTTGTGCATCAAAGAAAGATCCTAACTTGGGAAAAACTCCTTAAGAAAGGCTTCATTGGCCCTTCCAAATGTCACCTATGCGGCTCACATGAGGAAACGATTGAACACTTGCTCAACCTCTGCTCTTTTTCTGCTAAGGTGTGGGACTGGGTGGCCTCAAGTTTCTGACATAGCGACAAAGACAGTCTCAACATATCCAACACTCTAAAAAATTGGAGGAAGAACTTCTCAGAGAATGAGATCATCAACAAAGCTTGGATGCTAGTACCAGGCTTTGTCATTTGGAATGTTTAGAAAGAATGCAATAGGTGGATCTTCTTAAATAAGGCTAGCGAACCCCAACATATAATCAATCAAATTCTAAAATAGATTAAAGAAACAGTTAAGAGCGTTTTAAAGTCAATTCCCACGAATCCTCCTCTGCCTCACGAGGAGATTATTATTCTTAATTTGGGTCTTCAATCCATCAATCCTCAAGGAATAAGGAAGGAAGTGAGAACAATTAACATAAGAGCCAATGGATGGCAGCCCCCTCGTCAGGGCTTCTTCAAATTAAACATTGATGGAGCTTCTAAGGGCAATCCAGGGGAAGGAGGCTTTTGGGGGTGCTATAAGAGATCCTCAAGGGCACACAAAATACATCTTCCATGGCCACTTGGAAAAGGGTACCAATAACTTGGTTGAACTTCTGGCTTTAGATCAATGCTTGGAAATCTCGGTGGAGGCAAATTTACAGAATGTTATCATTGAAGCATATTTGGATTTGATCATCAGAGCAGCCAAGAAGATTCACAATGGAACTTCGCCAGATAAAGTGTCGAAGCACTGGAAGCTGCTGTAGGTTTTTCATCGTATCCACTCTCACTTTCAGACCCTTAAAACGATTAGATTTGTTCATGTTAGAAGAAAGGCAAATATGATTGCAGATGGATTGGCCAATGAAGGTGTGGCCAATAAGGACAGGGACTCTCAATATGCATGGGAGTTGTTACTTGAAGGGAAACTGCGAGAGGATTGTTTCATCTTGGTAACCAAAGATTGGGAATTATGGAGGAACAGTGCTAATCGAAGGGATTCGGGTGATAGAAGTGAGGACGATATCACCTAATTCGTCCTACGATTTTGGGATATGGTTGCTCTCCACAACTTTGTTAACTTTTGGATGAATGAGGAAGGTTTCAAGTCGGACAATGACACAGAACGAATTGCCTGGTGATATTTGGCTCAGCGGGTTTCTGTTGGCGACTCTAGGCGGAAGGCTTAGCAAGTTCTACAAGAATGTTCTGGCTTTTTCACGAAACCACGAACTCAATACCATAAGTGGTATTTCGCACGGGACTTAGATGGATTCTGGGATTTTGACAGGCGCATGCGATTCCATTCGGTGGGTAACACGTGGCATCGAAAGGTGAGAGAAAACTACTCTCATCGTGCGGTTAACCTCCGCGCTTCTCGTCCGTGCAATATCCCCGATGACCGTTGGATCGGGATTATGTATTCGACAGCTGAGATGGGTCATGCTTGTTGCCTTAGGGTTCCAGATCTGTTTCTATTTATTGGACCTAGTTTAGAGTTGCGGTCGAGTCTGTTTGCGAGGGGAAGTGGGGTCCACTGTGGGTCCCTGTATGGGCCCCGGACTTTCCACAAAACCATGGACACAAAACCCCAAAACCTTATGTGGCACATCGCGCGGGACATTGCTGGTATCTGGTATTGTGGAAGTGTTGCAGTAGGAACCACTTTGAGCTGTTTGTAAGAATCTTGTAAGCTTCAGTCCCTGGTTTTTTGCCGCCCCTGCTGTCTGGGGCACTCTGTATATTATGTAATTTGATCAGATTAATAGAAGGTTCGTCTCTTATATATATATATATATATATATATATATATTATGTTATATTGTCGAGGTATATGCCATTCGATATAATTTTCAGAATATTTGTCTTGACCTTTAAATTCAGAAAGTAGAGTGATTTAGGAATGCTAGTCTCACTTCTTTTCAAATATAGAAATAAAATGTTAAAGATTTCTAATTAATCTTTTCTGAAGATCAAATAAACCATATAATTTTTTTGTATATATATATATATATATATATATATTCTTAACAAAGTGACAAAATTTGTCATAACTCAATTATCAAACCACAACCACCAACCAAAACAATCATTACCAATTGTTGAAATTTACTATATAAAAGAGACAGAGTGTTACTCTTCCTAAATGAGACAGAGTGTTACTCTTCCTAAATGCCTTTGAGTCTTCCCCATTCACTTATTTCCTTACATCTAAAAAATCTTACTCGTATAAAAACTATATTAAAACATTAAAAATTCTAAAATCATATATATTATAATTATAATTTATATATTATAATTAAAACATTTCAAAAATACATTTTTAATTAATTTAATAAAAAATTATATTATATTATATACACCTCATTTACCTAATTCAGTGTAAGTTTAAATCCGAACCGAACCAGGCTTAACAATGGAAATTAATAGTACCTTGCTGCAAGCATTAAGTTTGTTGACAAAGCAGCGTTGTTGTCAATAGCCTTGTCAACAACGCAATGACAAGTACACTCTTTTTTAGTCCTTCACGAAAAGACTAGAGTCTAGTCTAAATGTTCGGTATTTTTAAGTTTTTATTTAAAATTTACAGATGTAGATCAAAGTCTAGGAGTTGAAGAATAACTTCTTATTATAAACAAGAAGCTTTGTCATGTCATAAAAGACGGTAGGATATTAAAAGGTAGCAAAAGGTAGTCAAGAACAACAATACTGTGACTATACATGCATTTATACTTCTAGTTATGATGATTAGATTTTAGATTCCAGAGTCTCCACCATTATATTCTTTCTACCATTATACTCTAAGAAGAGGAAAATTTATTTCTTATAAATTTAGTAATATGGGTAATTTGGTAACAAAAGTATAAGAAATTTGGTTTGCAAGTTAAAAAAAAGCTTATAAAAATTGAAACAAACACCTCATCTATAGTATAATTTATTCTTATTTTTATTTTTATTTTATTTTTAATCATAATTTTGAAAGGATAAACCTAAATCATTGTGTATACATTAAAATAAATACAAATGACAATTTTGTTATCTTTTATTATATGTCATAACATATGATTATGGAAAATGATAAGGTTTTTTATAATTAATAAGCTAAAATAAGAATTAAATATTATTTTTGCGATTTTATTATATAAGTTTTTGATAATTAAAAGGTTAAAATAAAAATTAAATGCTTTTGCAATAAAGAATTTATGTCCAGAATTTAGATCCAGCAAAGCAAATTTAGGTCCCGAATTTAGATCTAGCAAATCAGAAAAGTATTAAAAAAAATTAATATGAGTAATATAAAAATACTTAATAAATTTGAGATTAACAATCTACACTTAAAAATTAATAATTTACTAAAATTATATACGAATCTTACTCATTTGTATTAGAATAACCTCTAACATATATTGTAAAAATCTAAAAATACAATCATAACTAAAATTTTGAAGTACAATTATAACTGAAACATGAGATGATAATATCATCATGACACAACTAAATTAACACTCAAGGAGGCGCAACGGCCAATGTGTTGAAAGCTGCAATATTCATAACGGTATCCTGAAACTGCAGGTGGGGTATTGGGCTATTTGAACAAATTGTCATATATAGTAAGCATTTTAAATTCCATTCAACTAGTTTGAGTACTCTGCCCCTCTTCTTCACTGATCATTACTTGGTCGTTTGCTCGCTTTCCGCCATATAACCTGAAAAGATGAAACAGAGACATGCCAGACACAAATACCATGCACAGAGCTGCTAAGAATGCGTTAATCATTCCCGCTCCAGTTTTGAAGCAATATGCCCCAAAAAACATGCATGTATTGAGCCACCCAAATTCTTCCAGTCCCTGCTCTGAAATATACGCTGCTTCTGCAGTAGATGCTGCTGCAGCGAATATAACATAAGCCATGGCCTGCTCATTGCATAAACTTCATAATAAGAAAACAGAATACCACCCAATGTCATTAATGAAAACAACGATAAAAAAAATTTAGAGAATTTTTCACTAAATTAATATAATAAGAGATCTGAGATTTTCACAGTTATTATTGGATTTGTAATTGGTCAAATTTCGGATGGTTACTCTATCCATTATCAAAAACCAGATATAGATGGAGTACCCATCTGAAAAGTTAAGCACATTACAAATCCAACACACAATTCTCCTGAGATTTCTAACAATAATTAATATAATGTTGAATGTTTAAGATTTTCAGCTGATATTACCTGATCACAACAAAATATTGCCCATGCCAATGACTTGTTCAATAGTATATTTTGCCTATACAGACTCACAAAGCATCTTAACCCTTGTAGAAGCGAGTATACTGCAACAATTCCATCTACAATGACTAAGAATCTGGATTCAAAACAAAGAACCCACGTCAATATTATTTGCCAGGCACCGTTTCCAAAAATATTTGCATTTCAAGAAACCAATAAAAGTTGGATCTCTACCAGTACTGCAGAAACGAAATAATATAAAACTCACATTAGTGTTTTCAGCAACGTGAAGTGGGCGTGTCTCTGTATTCCTCCGCCGAAGTCGCGAGTTGCAGACGCAGTTCCTATACTGATTGCTGAAACAAGAGCAAAAATCGCCACAGCGAAACGCAATATCCCTTCTGTTATCCTCAGTCTCTTGTCCATCCTGGGGATTGCATTCTTGTGAGGAGAAGGGAGTACATGGAGTACAGGCCCACAAAGCCTGCTAACTACACAGCCGATGTGCTTCCTCATTTCAATGCCAATGTGTAGCTACTCCTCTCCTTTCCTTTCACAGAGATGGACAAATAATGTAATGCCATATACTAGTGAAGCCTGGAAACTTATATAGATATATATTCAACATCAAGATGACAAAATGTGGAAAACTTACACGGTTTAATAAAAATATTATGCATAAATGCATATCATTAGGGCAAAAAAATCAAAATGACACTGGAAATTTATACACTTTAAAAGAATTGTTATTAATGCATTCATATTTTATTTAAAAGAAAATTGAAAATGAAGATGACCCGGTCTTGATTATTTAAACAAAAATTCAAAATGCGGATGACTAGGTGTATATTATTTTAAAATTTTCAAAATGAAGATGACTCGGTGTAGAAACTTACATATATAAATTTAATGATACAAAATAATTGGTAATTTTTTTTAATATTTTTAATGGAGTCGTCTATAATGCGACTTTTTGGAGATTCCGGTGACGGAATCCGGCGGAAGAAATTGAGGTTAAATCTTGATTTGTTGCAGTTAAAATGGTTTTTTAACTGCATATTTGGATTCAGCACCCTGAAAAACCCCTGGGACGCTTTCATTGTGCAGAAACTAGCTATCAAACTTGCGATTCCAATAAATTCCTGCCGGATTTCGACCGGAAAAACCCGCCGGAAAGACTTTCAAAAAGTCTCGTTATAGACAACTGCATTTTTAATGGGAAAATTAATTTTAAGTTTTAAAATTAAAATTATTTTTTTGAAAAGAAAAATTATTGCTAAGATAAAAATTAATTTTCATAGATTTTACAGTAAAAGCTAGGTGTATGTCCATTCTCAAAAAATTATAAGATGAAAGGTTTTGTATCTCAAAAATCTTAGAAGGGTTGAAGATGAAAAATATTTTATGTTAGAGAGAATATGATTAGTTTCGGTGCTAAGGTTCTGCATTAGGGTTCCATGATGGGACGTGCAGGAGGGAGCATCGCTCCCTCCAAGCAGTCATAGAGGGAGGCAAGGAAGCAGGAGGAAAGCATTTTAAAAAACCGTTGGAAAAGATTTTAGAAGCAAGAGGCAAGGAGATAGTTGGAAGAAATGATTTCCAGGATTAGGAAGGAAATCAACGGGAAACAAGTAAAGAAAGGGAGAAGGGTGGCGACAATAGAAAAACGACTCCTACAAAAACCATGAGAGTCTGCAAACCCAAATCGAGCATCATTCCCTGGGTCATACTGAGTGATCCAGCGATTCAAGCGCACAGGGGCCGTATGAAAGAACATGCAATCATTTTCAAGTTCATGGGGTTATGGCCAACGGAGAGAGCATTACATATCTGGATCAGGAACCATTGGAAGCCAAAGGGAGAGATACATTTACATCTGGCTTCTAAGGGCTTCTTCACAATAGTGTTCGCAAGCCTAGAGGACAAAGACAGAGTGTTTGAATGGGGGCCTTACTTCTATGCTACGACAGGACTCTACATGCAGCCATGGATGATGAATTTTGTTCCGGAACGTGAAACATTTACATCCGTACCGGTTTGGATCAGACTATACTCTTTACCTTTGGATTATTGGCAACCAGAATCTTTGAAAACCATAGGCAATAAGCTGGGGCATTTTCCGAAGATATCAGAGGCAACGCTAAAAGGTAAATATACCTCCTTCGCCTGAATATGTGTGGAAATGGATCTATCTAGAGCCCTTCTGGAAGCAATAATTTTAGAGGTATATGATGAAGAATGGGTGCAAACAGTGGGCTATGAGCACATACCATTCAGATGCCGCAAATTTCATGAACACGACCATCTATTCAGAGACTACCCAACAAACAACATGAAAGGCATTGGGAAAACCTCTTTGGACAGACATCACGAGGGTTTCACCAAGGTTGGGGGCAAAGGGAAAGGGGGCAAACGGTCACACAAGAAGCATAGTGAAGACAGACAGACCAGACACAATAGTTTCAAAATCCTAGAGTAAGTAGAGGAGAGCGTAGAAATAGTGCAAGACACGGAAAACGCAGTTAAGGAGCAGGATATGGAAGCTGAAATGGAGGATATCCTAGAAAACAACCAGTAGAAGGAAGAGCTACAAAGCTGCATGAAGATCAGCAAGGACCATGAAATGACTTCAAGTGAGGCAGGAACGGAGGACCAAGAACTACAGGAGATTCTAGACAGGGAAAATCTAGATCTAGAACAATTTCTGGAACAAGGAAAGAACAAAGGAGTGGACTCCTTACCAAAAGAAGATTATGATCGAGTTCAAAAACTCTTTCTATGGAGGGCACAATCTAAAGGAACTGGTGCAAAAGAAACCATGAAAGCTAGGAGCAAAGTGGGGTCAAAATGATGGATAACTCTCAGGCCCAATTTCCAAAGAACTCAGGTAGGAAAAGAGAAAGGAAAAAACTCTAGTGCCTTTCTTTCAGAAAAAAAAAGGAGGCACTAGACAGCTAGGCAGAGATTTAGAAGCCTTCCAAGATTTCATCATGAACATGGGACTAGTGGACACCGAGACAATAAATGGAACCTTCATGTGGAACAACAAAAGGGGAGGGGCTTCTTAAGTGGCTTCAAAACTTGATAGATTTATCATCTCTGAGGATCTCTTCCTCACAGTACCAGCCATCACAGCGTCCATTCTGCCCTTTGGGGGTTCGGATTATTGGCCAATTCAGCTAGAAGCTACCTTTATGGGCACTCCGAGAAACAGACCCTTCAGATTTGAGAATGCCTGGCTCTCCCACCCCAAATTCACTAGTAACATTGACAAATGGTGGAAAGAGGATCAAAATATTCAGGGTACTAAAATGTAAATACTGCAGCAGAGACTGAAATATATTAAATCCAAACTTAAAGCTTAGAACAAAAAGGAATTTGGCGATATCCTCAAGGCTAGAATTGAGACGGAACATAAACTCTAGGAAAACAATCAGATTAATATCATAGAGGGCTTCAATGAAGAGAGGCAAAAGCTAACTAATTCTTTGCAGGAAGAATGGGAGGATCAATACTTACAAGAGGAAACCTTCTGCAGGCAAAAATCCAGGATTCAATGGATCAAAGAGGGAGAAAGAAACACTAAGTTTTTCCACAAATCCACTATGGCTGATAGGGCTCATAATAGAATCACAAAGATTAAGGATTCTTAGGGTGTTGAGCTTGTCTCCCACAAGGACATGGAATCAAATCTAGTACAACACTTCTCTAATATTGCTAAGGAGCCAATGGAGGATAGATCTAGGTTTATTAATTAGTTCACCCAATATATCCCCAAGTTGGTCGCTAGAGAGGACGACCACAATCTCAACTGGCCAGTCTTGGAAGGCGAGGTTAGTGAGGTGATCAAGGAAATGCAAAGTGGAAAAACACCAGGCCCGGATGGATTCAGTGTTGATTTCTTCAATGCCTGTTGGGATACAGTCAAACATGACATCCTCGAGGTTGTGTAAGACTCAAGAAAACACAAAGAGGTTCTGAAAGCACTGAATGATTCCTTCATAGCTTTAATCCCCAAAAAGGAAAATGCTATGACTCCGGATGGATTTAGACCAATAGCCTTATGTAATGTGGTGTATAAAATCGTCTCCAAAGTGGTATCCAATAGACTCAAGCCCCTACTACCTTCCCTCATCTCGAAAGAGCAAATAGGCTATGTGGAAGGATGACAAATTCTCAGCAACATCATCCAAACACGTGAGGTGGTACACTCTCTCAAAAGCAACAAGCAAGCAGGCATGATTATTCAGTTGCACATTGCGAAAGCCTATGAAAAACTCAACTGGTCCTATATCAGAGCTACTCTGAAAGCATATGGCTTTGAGCAAAATTGGATAAGATGGGTTATGGCACTAGTCACCACGCCCAGTTTTTCCATTCTTCTTAATGGAGCTCCTTCAAATACATTCACACCTTCCAGAGGGCTCAGACAAGGTGATCCACTCTCTCCTTTCCTCTTTGTCCTCATGATGGAAGGGCTAGGCAGGGCAATCAAAATGGCAAATGTTGAAGGTCGAGGGGATCAAGCTCACCCCAAATGGAGAGGCTAACACTCATCAACAATTTGTGGATGATACTATGCTGCAGGGCATACCCATAGTCAAGGAAGCAAGGGCAATCAAAGATATCTTAAATGACTTTGCTATGGCAGCAGGTACAGAGGTAAGTCAAAACAAGTCCAAAGTATTTTTCTTTAACACTAATATTGCTATACAGAGAAATATTACTAGGATTCTGGGTTTTCAAAGGGAATAATTGTTTTCCAAATATCTTGGCATTCCTCTTACTGATAAAGCTCTCAGCAAGAAAATATGGGAACCAATTTTAAATAAACTTCAGGACAAAATCAAAAAATGGACATGTAGATCTTTAAACTTAGCAGGGCGACTTGTGCTCACACAGGCGGTCTTGCAAGCCATTGCCATTTTCATGTTTGCAACCATCCCTGCTCCTCAAGGTATTAAGCAGTAGATAAGGAACATTCAAAGGAACTTTCTATGGGGTAGTGATCTGATTATCACCCTATGAGTGATTTTAGTTAAATATTTATTGAATAAAGGTATTACAGACTCATGTGTTGGTGTGTGTCTATGTTATTTAGGCAACAGATCGATCAGATTGCAAATACACAGACACCTGAAATGGAAAACAACCAATGAAAATTTGAAGAACCACCCTAATTTTATATGTATAATAAATTGGCTAATCCCCATGATACATAGGAAAAATGGGAGGCGATTTTATCAATAATATAATATGTATATATAATTTTTTTGGCGAATCTATCACCAGATTATATTATCTTGTACAATGATGGAGAATCTTTCACTGAATTATAAAATCTTGTAAGATCTTGGAAAATCTTTTACTGAATAATAAAACATGGTGAAGTCTTGGCGAATGTTTTGTTAAAGTATGAAACCATATATGATAATAAGAAAACATATTCATTAAACTATAATATACTAACATACATGTTTGGAAAAAAGAAACATAATTTTCTCTTCCTACAAACAATGTTCCAAGTTTCAGTGGCCGTGTTTGTCAAGGTTCCTACAATACACTCTTTCATATCCTTCTATTAGTTTTGATAATATTCCACAACAAAGTTCTTGTAGGTGTTGATATTGACAACGAGTTCTGTCAAGGTAGGAGAGATTAATCTTTTCTCTACAACTTTTCTCAAGCTACCACTTGTTTCAAGTTATCAAATTTCTTTTTTATTCCGTAGACTCCAACTATGAGATAAAAAAATAAAATAAAACACATCAAGTTTGTTTACCCCAATACGCCAACAAGTAGCAAGCCCCAACTATATTATATAAGAAAGTATTAGGTATCCCAAAGGCTTGAAGGGGATCTAATTGAAATAAGTGACCATTGTGAGAATCCTTCCAATCAATATATGAATATATAAATGTAGATTTATTATTATTTTAATTGGAAATCTTCAATTAAATAATAAAATTTAATTACGTCTCTCCCAATCTAAATTGCTTATTAGCATAATTCACTACCCTCATAGGTCTCGCATTTTTTAACAGCGTTGTAACATGTAGATTAATTTAACAATCTCCAACTTTTAGGAAAATATGGTGTAGTGGCTCCAACCCTTACAGATCATTAGGACAAACTAAGAATAGCACAGATGATGAAGGGTTGTACAAACCAGCTTATTTTTCAAACAACTAATCCAACATCAGTACCTGAGCATTTTCATGAAGATATCATATTGAGAATGTTTGAAAAATGGTGAGAAAGCAGAAAGAGTGATAAGGTTTCATTGTTTTGAATTTTTTTTGTTAAATCAGAATTAGTTAAAAACCAATATTAATGGAGATATTGGTATTTTTTACTAAATTTTGTGAAGTGACTAAATGTAGCTTTAACCATTCACCTTAAGATGTTTTTACAATATAATTTCCTAAGTCTATTTAATATCTTCATTATCATAAAAACCAACCTATATCCATCTTAACTCCACATCTACCACTCTTAGGGGGATGAAATCTATTTATCCCTTTGAGCACTTGGTAGACTGAGAATTAAGATGGATCTAAGATGATAGAATTTCCCCTTTAAATAGTCTATGCTCACATGAATACCATGGTATTACCATGGGTTATCATAAACCTAGAGCTTAAAAATTACTATTAGTAATTTATAAAAATTAATAAAATTAATAATTGATTTTTATTTTATTTTTTATTTTAACCAAGTTAAAATATTTAACATACATTAAATTACAACATCCATTTTTACTCTTGATCCACCAAGCCCCGAGAGGGATCAAATATTTTTTCACTCTATGCTAGTTTGCATATCACAATATTTGATCCCTCTTGGGGCTTAGTAGATCTAGAGTAAAGATGGATCTATGCTGGTTTAATTCCCCCATTTAAATAGGCTACATTCCACGTGAATACCATGGGTCAATACCACGTGCCATTTTTATTTTTATTAATACTAATATTAGGGTTAATAATGTATTTTTGCATGGTATTAATAATAATCTAGTCCATGGTATTTGGCACATAGTATTTTGCCCATAGGTTTGACCTAAATATAACGCATTTTTTGAGTGTCCTTAAATATAAAGTGAATTATGGAGTAAATATAAAAAAATGTTTTTTTTGTTTACCATACCTCTCGTTTATTTATATTTTTATTAATTTATCATACCTCTTTTACAAATATGGTATTTGGCCCATAGGATTCACTTAAATAAAACCTCTTTTTTGAGCCTTCATGGACTAAATATAAAAAGAGGTTTTATTTATTTACCATACGTCTAGTTTATTTATATTTTTATTTATTTACCATACATTTTGAGTAAGCATAAAAAGATGTTTTATTTATTTACCATACCTCCACTTTATTTATATTTTTATTTGTTTACACCCTTGCATGTATATAAGGTGACTTATGGAGTAAATATAAAAAATGTTTTATTTATTTACCATACCTCTCATTTATTTATATTTTTATTAATTTACCATACCTCTTTTATAAATATGGTATTTGGCCCATAGGATTCACTTAAATAAAACCTATTCTTGAAAATTAGGGCGAATGGAAGGTTGTAACTCCTAATTTCAAGGGATAAATTTACCTTTTTCACCCTCTCCCTTAAAATAAGGTGGGCTATTTGAGGCGATTTGTAAAAATGTACTATGATACAAAATATTCGCCCACTAAAAATTAAAAACCCCTTAGTTTCGCCTAAGGGCGAACATTCGCCCCTAAAATTTTCCATGAAAACAACAGAGAGATACAGTAAGCAAATATAAGAACACAATAATTTAATAAGGAGTTCACCCTATCCTCCAGGGCTACGTCTCTGGTCTAGCTCTCAGTGGTGGCCTTCTTTTATTGTGTCTTAAAGCAGAGAATTACAATGAAGGAGCTCAATGTGAGTCTCCTGAACAGAATTTGCTTGGCAGGGTGGTTCTTGGATGCCCCAAGCCACTAGAGTACACAGACTCTTTTCCTTACTAGCTCTGTGACCTTTCTAGTCTTCAAGGGAGAGAGTCCAATGTGGTGCTCAGTCTGAACAGATCCTCTCAGGGATGGCTTGAATCTCTCAAGCTCTCTGGTGCTTGATGCTGCCTTTGGTCAGCTCGGCCCTCTGTCTTTCGTTCTGCTTTGCTTCACTGTCTTTCCTTTCTCTGTTCTTCCTTTCTGTGTTCGGTCTTCCTTTCGGTGTCCCATCCTCCTCTTTTTCTGCTTTTCCTGTGCATGGCTTTAAGGCCATTCGAGCTCATGGTTGTTCGCTTCCCCTTCCACTTCCGTCGGTTCGCCTGCTACAACTTCGCTTGGAGTTCCCTATTCCGGCATCATCATCAGACTCACAGGGAGTGGCCACATGTCCTCCTGTAGTTGCGCCAACTTGCTTCATCGGTTCAGTTTTTCCGTTACGTCGTGGAATGAGTCTTCTGCCACCTTGGCAGTCAAATCGGACATCAAATTCTTATAAATCGCGGCTTAATCCTCCCTATCGATTCCGCTTTCCCATCGGATGCGATCTCAGCCATTAGATTTGGGGCCTTCAAATCCGACGCCATTCGCACATTTCGCGCGGTTGACTTGCTCGACTTTTAGCGCGTGATTAGCGATGGTTTACTGTCTCCTCTACTTGCCATTTGTCGAGCGCTGAGTGGAATCGCTTCGTTTTCGCCAATTCCACTTACCACTTGAGGGTGCCCCTGATTAATACCGCCGGTTTTTGGAGCACGGGTCCTGCCTTAACCTTTAGCCTTTTCCCCACAGTTTTCCTGGCTCTCCATGCGACTGAGTGCTCGGGGCCTCTCCTTCTCGAGGGGTTTTGCCTAGCGATGCGCGATAATCGTGCATCAAAATCTGCCTCTGTTTCCCGATCCGGGCTTCCCAGGGGCTAGTTTCGCCTCCTGCGTAGTCTCCATGGGCCTCGGTCAGCGCGCTTTGACCGAGGTCCTCGTCGCTCCACGCTGGCTGCTAACTGCCACTGTTCAGAGGTGTTTTTGATCGTTGTTTCTTAATTCTTTGATGTCTGTCCTGACCTGATACAGTGATGGTCCTTTTGACATTTTTTCATGGATCCAATTCGGATCACGGCCTAATTCCCACTGAAAAAAATTTGGACCCACCAAAAGTTGTTTTTCAAGCATCGACTAAGTGAGGGTATTGTTTTCTCACTTGCCCAATCTCAATCCACTTTGCACTGCTTGGCTTTGAACCTTTGAGCCCTACTCTGAGGTACTCAACATCTCCTCTGCGTGTCGTTCTCACCTTCCTATCTAGCACTGTGTCTCCCTGCAATTCATTAAGATATTTAGGTAGCAAGTCATCGATAGAAGGCAATTGAATCTGCTCTTCGGGATCCTCAATCATTGAAGGTTCAAACAATCTCAAGCAATCTGCATTTACGACTGAGTAGATGTGCATGTAAGCTGGTATATCAAGGCGAAAAGCATTCTCACCAATCTTCTCAAGTATTTTGAAAGGTCCATACCTGATAGGTTTTAGCCTTTTACCTTCACCTTACATCTTGTCCTTGCTGTATACAGCCAGACTTGGTCACCAACTTGAAAACTATGCTCCATCTGATGCTTGTCATGCCTAGCATTATATTTGGCTTAGCTCTTTTCCAGTTGTTCCTGTACTACCTAGTGGATCTCCTGGATCCGTTCAATGAACTTAGTTTCCCTGTCCACATCACCATGTCTAGCAACCATGGTATCTCTACCAAAGAAAAAATCCAAAGGAGACCTTGGTGTGAAACCAAAACAGGTTTCAAAAGGAGATCTTTGTGTAGAAGAATGTTTTGCTCTGTTGTAAGCATGCTGCACATAACACAAATGTTCATCCCAAAGCTTTGGATGTTTGCTGCAATATTCTCTGTGTAACTAGATCATTGTCTTGTTAACTACTTCTGTCTGGCCATCAGTTTGTGGATGCAAAGTTGTGCTTTTCTTTAGTTTGGTGTCCATCAGTTCCCATAGACTTGACCAAAACTTCCCTACAAATTGGGTGTCCCGATCAGATACAATGGAAGTGGTAATCCAAAATGAACCCATACATGTTCAAAGAACAAATTTGCAGTCTGTTCGGTTGTAATCTGCTTACTACAAGGTATCAAAATACACATTTTGCTAAACCTATCCACAACAACATATAGATAATCATGACCTTTCCTAGATTTAGGCAGTCCTCCAACAAAATCCATGGAAACACTTTCCCAAGGGTGAGAAGGTACTGGTAAGGGAGTGTACAAGCCCAGTTTTCGGTTGCTGGGCTTACTTTTAGCACACATAGTACATCCTCTTACATATCTAGAAACTGTCTCTTTCATTTTTGGCCAATAACAAAATCTTTGCAGCTGTGCCACTGTTTTACTTACCCTAAAGTGACCTGATATCAGGGAAGTGTGTGCTTCTCTAATTATCTTTACTCTCTCAGTTTGTGGAATGCAGAGTTTCCCACAATGGTATAAGAGTTGGTCATTTACATGATAATCCAGTTCTTCTACTCTTTTGCCTTGACCCAAAGTTGCATATACATCTTTAAAGTCTATATCTTGAGCATATTGTTCAATGTAGCTTTCATGTAGCACAAAATTATGCTTAAGTATAGTAAATGCATTTATAATGGGTCTAGATAACATGTATGCAACTTTGTTATGTATGCCCTTTTTATATCTGATGACTAGATGAAACTGTTGTAGAAAACCCATCCATCTGTAGTGTCTTGATTGCTGCAACTTAGTTTGGGAGTGTAAATATTGAAGTGGTTGATGATCAATATGTATTACTGTCTCTTTGCCCATTAAGTAATGTTTCCACTTTTTCACACTCTGAACTAACGCATACAATTCTTTATCATATGTAGGATAGTTAACTACTGCAGGATTAAAAGTCTCAGAATGATAACATATGGGTTTACTGTGTTGTGTCAACACTGCTCCCATGGCATAGTCACTGGCATCAGTTTGGATCTCGAATGGTCTTTGCAGATCAGGTAGTGCTAGCACAAGTGTTGTACTAATATTTTCTTTCAAGGTGTCGAAGGCTTTCTGATGTTTGCCTCCCCACTTAAACACCTTGTTCAATCCTGTTAAAGCATGTATGGGAGCTGCAATTGAGGAAAAGTTAGAAATAAACTTCCTCCAATATTGTGCTGCTCCTAAGAAGCTTCTCACTTCTGTAGCAGACTTGGATTTAGGCCAATTTACAATGACTGCCACTTTAGAGGGATCTATCCTTAATTCACCACCCCCTACTATATGACCCAAGTAGTTTAGAGATGTTTTGCCAAATTCACATTTTGAGAGTTTAACATAAAGTTTTTCTCTTTTCAAAACATCTAGTATCTGCTTAACATGCTTTAAATGTTCTTCCCATGTTTTACTAAAAATCAGAATGTCATCCAGATACACAATAACAAAATCATCAAGAAAAGGTCTGAGTACATCAAAGGTCTGAGTACATCATTCATTAATCTCATGAAAGTAGTAGGAGCATTAGTTAAGCCAAAAGGCATAACCAGCCACTCATAGAATCCCTGCTTTGTTTTGAAAGCAGTCTTCCATGCATCTTGTTCCGCAAGTCTGACCTGATGGTATCCACTATGCAAGTCTAGCTTGGTGAAATAAACAACTTCCTTCAATTGATCTAAAAGATCATCTATGCAAGGAAGGGGATAACGATTTTTTATTGTTATCTTATTCAGTGCTCGGTAATCAATGCACATTCTCCACGAGCCATCTTTCTTTCTCACCAAAACGATTGGTGACCCACATGGTGATGTGATAGGCCTGATGAACCCCTTCTCGAGCAACTCCTGCACTTGCTTCTTGATTTCAGCATTCTCTAAAGTTGACAACCTGTACATCCCAATGTTAGGCAATGGAGCATCTTGCTTCAAAATAATATCATGTACTATTTCCTTTTTGGGTGGCAGACCTTTAGGTTCTTGAAACAAGATATCATATTCTGAAACAACCTTTTCTATATCAGCTGGCTGTTTAACATTACAGCCCTCAAATACATTGGTTTCTTTTCCTTTACAACCATCAGTAAGAATTGTTTGCATGAATTTATCATTCTTTTCATCTACCCTGAGTTTATGAGAGTATAATTATTCTTGAGCTTATGAGCTCTTACAAAGTATTCGATTCCATTTTTAACAAGTAGATACTTGTTCTCAGCTCTATAGAAAATAGCCTTTCTATCATACAAGTAAGGACTTCCTAAAACAATTCCACATATATCCAAAGGTAGAAAATAGCCTTTCTATCATACAAGTAAGGACTTCCTAAAACAATTCCACATATATCCAAAGGAATTATGTCTAACTCCACCTCATCTACAAATGCTGACCCAAAAGAAAATTTGAGTTTGCACTGTCTAGTCACTTGTAGTTGTGCTTTATCATTCAACCATCCTAATGGGTATGGTTTCTTGTGAGGTGTGGTTGCTAATCCCAATTTCTTTACAATTGCTTCAGAAATTAAATTTACTTGTGAGCCACTATCAAACAAAGTATCAATCTTTTGATGTTTGGAAATAACTCGAATATGGAAAAGCTCATGTCTTTTTCTCTCATTTTCTTCATCAATAACAGATTGAGCAGAATTACTAGTAGATGCTTCAGAATTCTTACCTTTAATACTTGTGGCTGCAATTGTTGTTTCATCTCCCGAGTTTGACCCCAAATATTTCTGAATAGCTGCAACAGTATTCTTCTTCTTGCCCTCAAACTTCTTAGGTCTCAGCTCTGGATGTAGAATCCAACAATGCTCATCATCATGCCCCTCCTTTTTACAGTGAGTGCATGAAGCTTTGCTTTTCTGTGCAGTGTTAGCCTTCCTTTCTTTCCACTTCTGCTTTCTTTTCTCCTTGCTCTTACTTGTCGTGGGTTGTGATGGTCCCCCAACTTCTGGATTCCCATTCTTTCCTCTAGCTTCTAGATGAGTAGCTTGTACAAACACCTCATCTATACTAGTGGGATTAAACATGAGGATGGTATGCCTCATGTAGCTATGTAGACCACCAATGTACTTCAACAGAGTTTTTGGTGAGTCTAATGAGATTCCTAGAATCAATGCTCTCTTTCTAAATTCTTGAGTGTACCCTTGCACACTTTTCTCTTTTAACTGCCGAAGAGTTTGCCAACTCATCATGGCTTGTTGCATGTAGGCTAATGGGTAGAACTGCTTTTGATTGCAGAAACAAATTCATTCCAGACAGAGATAGTCTTACCATGTCTTTTCATATCAACTTGGGTTCTGCCTTCCCACCAAACCAAGGTAGTGCCTCCTAGGCATAGGCTTGCCAGCTGAATCTTGCTCCTGCCTGAGTCAATGTTTTGTACTCTGCAATAAACATCAATTTGTCTAATCCAATTGTCCAACTTTTCTGCATTTAACTCCCCATCATATATAGCCAAATCAAATTTAACATCTAGTTTGATTAAGGATGCTTTCTTGTTATGCACATGGCTATTAGGAGGTGTGAGAAAGCTTTCCTCTTTCCCTTTTCCCTTGGAGTGGTCATGGAAGTGAGACTCATCTTCTTCTTTGTCTTGTTTAGAGCCTGATGAGTCTTCATCCTTATGTTTTCTAAAGTCCCTATACATTTCTTCTACCATGGACTTTATAGCTAGGAAAATTTCTATGAATTGAGGATCTGGCCCCACAGAACCTTCCTATGACATTGTCTTCCGAGGATAGACTCTCCCAATTTCAGGGTTAGTTTCCACCAACTCTCCTTCTCCTAATTTGAGCTTTGATCTAGTGAGCATTCAATAGCTAAACCAACACAAGCTTGTCTAACCTTTACAGCCTAGAGCTCTGATACCACTTGATCTTATAATCACCCTATGAGTGATGTCAGTTAAAGATGTATTGAATAAAGGTATTACAGACTCATGTGCTAGTGTGTGTCTATGTTACTTAGGCAACGGATCGATCAGATTACAAATACACAGACACTTGAAATGGAAAACAACAGAGAAATACAGTAAGCAAATATAAGAACACAAGAATTTAATAAGGAGTTCACCCTATCCTCCAGGGCTACGTCTCCGGTCCAGCTCTTAGTGGTGGCCTTCTTTTATTGTGTCTTAAAGCAGAGAATTACAATGAAGGAGCTCAATGTGAGTCTCCTGAACAAAATTTGCTTGGCAGGGTGGTTCTTGGATGCCCCAAGCCACTAGAGTACACAGACTCTTTTCCTTACCAGCTCTGTGACCTTTCTGGTCTTCAACGGAGAGAGTCCAATGTGGTGCTCAGTCCGGACAGATCCTCTCAGGGATGGCTTGAATATCTCAAGCTCTCTGGTGCTCGATGCTGCCTTTGGTCAGCTTGGCCCTCTGTCTTCCATTCTGCTTTGCTTCACTGTCTTTCCTTTCTCTGTTCTTCCTTTCTATGTTCGGTCTTCCTTTCGGTGTCCCATCCTCCTCTTTTTCTGCTTTGCCTGTGCATGGCTTATCGAGCTCATGGATATTCGCTTCCCCTTCCACTTTTGTCGATTCACCTGCTATAGCTTCGCTTGGAGTTCCTCGTTTCAGCGTCATCATCAGACTCACAAGGAGTGGCCACATGTCCTCTTGCAGCTGCGCCAACTCGCTTCGTTGGTTTGGTTTTTCCGTTACGTCGTGGAATGAGTCTTTTGCCACCTTGGCAGTCAAATCGGACATCAAATTCTTATAAATCGCGGCTTAATCCCCCTTGTCGATTCTGCTTTCCCATCGGGCGTGATCTCAGCCGTTAGATCTGGGGCCTCCAGATCCGATGCCATTCGCACATTTTGCGTAGTTGACTTGCTCGACCGTTAGCGCACGATCAGCGGTGGTTTTCTCTCTCCTCCGCTTGCCACGCGTCGGGCACTGAGTGGAATCGCTCCGTTTTCGCCAATTCCACTTACCGCTTGAGGGTGCCCCCGATCAATACTGCTGGTTTTCGAAGCGCGGGTCCCGCCTTGACCTTTAGCCTTTTCCCCACGGTTTTCCCGGCTCTCCATGCGATCGAGCACTCGAGGCCTCTCCTTCTCGAGGGGTTTTCCCAAGGATGCGTGATTAATTGCGCATCAAAATCTGCCTCTGTTTCCCGATCCGAGCTTCCCAGGGGCTAGTTTCGCCTCCTGTGTAATCTCCATGGGCCTCAGTTAGCGCGCTTTGACCGAGGTCCTCGTCACTCCACACTGGCTGCTAACTGCCACTGTTCAAAGGTGTTTTTGATCGTTGTTTCTTAATTCTTTGATGTCTGTCCTGACCTGATACAATCATGGTCCTTCTGACAATTATTCATGGATCCAATTCGGATCAAGTAGAGGGGAAGAGAAAAAAAATGGGCTTTAGTTGCATGGGACAAGATCTGCAAGCCCAAAAGCCATGGTGGCTTGGGGCTGCATGATCCAAAAACTCTCAGTAAAGTTTCAGGAGCTAAGCTTTGGTGGAAATGGATCAAGGAGTCGAATTCCCCCTGGGCCAAGCTTTGGAAACAAAAGTATGATGAGCACTGGCAGGAAAAGGATCTTATTAGAATGATTGGACAAATCAGAGGCTCACACATATCGAACCTGGCTTGGGAGAACAAAAACATTATTCAACAACATTGTTTTTAGGAAATCCGAGCAGGGGACCGAGCCAATTCTGGGAGGAC
This sequence comes from Pinus tabuliformis, assembly GCA_031772625.1. NCBI lineage: Eukaryota > Viridiplantae > Streptophyta > Pinopsida > Pinales > Pinaceae > Pinus > Pinus tabuliformis. Next base: position 1,389,433,188 of record CM062818.1, on the reverse strand, counting down.
AGCTAGAAACAGGAACCCATCCTCAACAGGATTGACCTGACAGCCCTCAAGAGAGACACAGATAGCAAAGGCCTATTATTGGTAAAAGATTTATGGGACCAGGGAAGGAACAATGAAAAATGGAGGAAGTGGAAGGAACTAAGTTACAGTGATGAGAGTCCTTTGAAGGCCATGGCAGAGACTCTCACCATGGACTTAAAACACAGACGGATTCTGGTTTCCTCCTCACACGACCAATTAAGATGGGGGAAGAATAATGACGGTAACTTTAATCTCAAAGAGGCAAAACAAGCAAGCACTAGATTCAACTTTGTAAATGCTGATAAAGTCTGGAAGGAACTTTGGCAAACTCCTCACTGGATGAAAATAAAGTTATTTATCTGGCTTGTGCATCAAAGAAAGATCCTAACTTGGGAAAACCTCCTCAAGAAAGGCTTCATTGGCCCTTCCAAATGTCACGTATGCGGCTCACATGAGGAAACGATTGAACACCTGCTCAACCTCTACTCTTTTTCTGCTAAGGTGTGGGACTGGGTGGCCTCAAGTTTCTGACATACTGACAGAGATAGTCTCAGCATATCCAACACTCTAAAAAACTGGAGGAAGAACTTCTCAGAGAATGAGATCATCAACAAAGCTTGGATGCTAGTACCAGGCTTTGTCATTTGGAATGTTTGGAAAGAACGCAATAGGCGGATCTTCTTAAATAAGGCTAGCGAACCCCAGCATATAATCAATCAAATTCTAAAACAGATTAAAGAAACAGTTAAGAGCCTTTTGAAGTCAATTCCCACGAATCCTCCTTTGCCTCACGAGGAGATTATTATTCTTAATTTGGCTCTTCAATCCATCAATCCTCAAGGAATAAGGAAGGAAGTGAGAACAATTAACATAGGAGCCAGTGGATGGAAGCCCCCTCCTCAGGGCTTTTTCAAAGTAAACATTGATGGAGCTTCTAAGGGCAATCCGGGGGAAGCAGGCTTTGGGGGTGCCATAAGAGATCCTCAGGGGCACACAAAATACGTATTCCATGGTCACTTGGAAAAAGGTACCAATAACATGGCTGAACTTCTGGCTTTAGATCAATGCGTGGAAATCTTGGTGGAGGCAAATTTACAGAATGTTATCATTGAAGCAGATTCAGATTTAATCATCAGAGCAGCCAAGAAGATTCACAATGGAACTTGCCAGATAAAGTGTTGAAGCACTGGAAGCTGCTGCAGGTTTTTCACCGTATCCACTCTCACTTGCAGACCCTTAAAACGATTAGATTTGTTCATGTTAGAAGGAAGGCAAATATGCTTGCAGATCGGTTGGCCAACGAAGGTGTGGCCAATAAGGACAGGGACTCTCGGTATGCATGGGAGTTGTTACCTAAAGGGAAACTGCGAGAGGATTGTTTCATCCTGGCAACCAAAGATTGGGATTTATGGAGGAACAATGTTGATCGAAGGGATTCGGGTGATAGAAGTGAGGACGATATCACCTAATCCGTCCTACGATCTTGGGATATGGTTGCTCTCCACAACTTTGTTAACTTCTGGATGAATGAGGAAGGTTTCAAGTCGGACAATGACACAGAATGGACTACCTGGGGATATTTGGCTCAGCGGGTTTTTGTTGGCAACTCCAGGCAGAAGGCTCAGCAAGGTCTACGGCAATGTTCTAGATTTTTCACGAAACCACGAACTCAATACCATAAGTGGTATTTCGCGCGGGACTTAGATGGCTTCTGGTATTTTGGCAGGTGCATGCGATTCCATTCAGTGGGTAACACGTGGCATCAAAAGGTGAGAGAAAACCGCTCTCATCGTGCGGTTAACCTTCGCGCTTCTCGTCCGTGCGATATCCCCGATGACCGTTGGATCGGGATTATGTATTTGACCGCTGAGATGGGTCGTGCTTGTTGCCTTAGGGTTCCAGACCTGTTTCTATTTCTTGGACCCAGTTTAGAGTTGCAGTGGGGTCTGTTTGCGAGGGGAAGTGGGGTCCACTGTGGGTCCTTGTATGGGCCCCGAAATTTCCGCGAAACCATGGACACAAAACCCCAAAACCTTATGTGGCACATCGCGTGGGACATTGTTGGTATCTGGTATTGTGGAAGTGTTGCAATAGGAACCACTTTGAGCTGTTTGTAAGAATCTTGTAAGCTTTGGTCCCTGGTTTTTTGCCGCCCCTGCTGTCTGGGGCACTCTGTATATTATGTAATTTGATCATATTAATAGAAGGTTCGTCTCTTATATATATATATATATATATAATGTTAGATTGTCGAGGTTATATGGCATTCGATATAATTTTCAAAATATTTGTCTTGACCTTTAAATTCAGAAAGAAGAGTGATTTTAGGAATGTTGGTCTCACTTCTTTTCAAATATAGAAATAAAATGTTAAAGATTTCTAATTAATCTTTTCTTAAGATTAAATAAACCATATATATATATATATATATATATTCTTAACAGAGTGACAAACGCTGTCATAACTCAATTGTCAAACCACAACCACCAACTAAGACAATCATTACTCATTGTTGGAATTTACTATATAAAAGAGACAGACTTTTACTCTTCCTAAATGCCTTTGAGTCTTGGCCATTCACTTATTTCCTTGTATCTAAAAAAATCTTACCAATATAAAAACTATATTAAAACATTAAAAATTCTAAAATTATATATATTATAATTATAATTATAATTTAAACATTTCAAATATACATTTTTAAATAATTTAAAATAACAAACTATTTTAAATTAATAAAAAATTATATTATATTATATACACCTCATTTACCTAATTCAGTGTAAGTTTAAATCCGAACCGAACCAGGCTTAACAATGGAAATTAATAGTACCTTGCCGCAAGCATTAAGTTTGTTGACAAAGAAGCGTTGTTGTCAATAGCCTTGTCAACAACGCAATGACCAGTACACTCTTTTTTAGTCCTTCACGAAAAGACTAGAGTCTAGTCTAAATGTTCGGTATTTTTAAGTTTTTATTTAAAATTTAGTTAAGAATTAGATTTTTTAATATTTTATTAAAAAAATTGAATCTTAAAAATTGTAATTTAATTTAATGTTTAATCTTCCTCCCCATATTAAAATAATTTTTATATTTAAATTTTACTTCATAATTTATGTAATGAAATATTATAGCCATGATCAAGAATCTTATGAAATAAAATTCGAAAACCCATGTATTTAAACTCTTCTAAATATTTACTTACCCTCTTAACTTGTGGCTGGTCCATTTTGCCTAACTCCTAAAGGTTTGTAATCTCTTCAAAATGCATATTATGCAATGTCCAAAACAATTTTCATTGCAACGTCTATAAAATCAACAACATTTTTCATGAGCATATGGTAGGCACAAAAAATCAAATTGTAAAAATTTATAGAGTGACTAAAACTTTAATGGTTTGTTTTTATAATTATGAAAACAATATAAAATTTTAAATCATATTTATTTATTTATTTGATTGATAAATGTAAATTTGGTTAAACAAAATTTTGTATTAAGGTTTTAAATTAAATATTTAATTTAATAATTTAATGGATGAATTTAATGAATTCAAAGAGATTATTATGTCACTGCATGATATATGATTATTTCATTAGTATTAGTTGAGACTGTACATGAAATTTTTTTGGGTCGTACGGAAAAACACAATGTGATTTTGGTTTTGGGTTTCCTTATGTGGTTGACACCTGTCGTACCAGTGCATTAGGGCTCCAAAACCCAATGCTTGAGGTCACTGCATCATAGGTTTTAAGGAAAGTAGGTTTATTTGAGTAGCAGGGATGATATGTGATCTTTGGCCTTGTACCGAGGATATGTTATTCCATAGGCTTTGGTGGTTTCCATTGAAGGCTTTTGGCGAAAGAAAGCATCGAGAAGGTATCAATTGGATGTTCATTGAAGGTATCAATGGTTGTGCTTTAGATAGAATTGTTGACATGCTGATCATAATAACACTTCAGGGTTGAAGCTACAAAACAAACCTAGAGCTTTAGATGTTCTTTCATTTTGAACATGCTCTTTTAATGTATCTTCAATTTTTACCAATGTGGTCTTCTTAGAAGTATGCATAATGGGTACTTGTTGGATGTGGAACTTAATTCTACATCCTACAAATGTCTACATTTGAAACTTGAGTAAACCTATAAGGAGATAAGCAAAAATTACAATTAAAAAAAATTGTTTTTTCTTTCCCTCCAAAATATTTACATGTATTTATTTTTAAATTTAAAAGATTTCAATTGGTTTACATATTATGTATATGAAATTTTCATGGGCACTTTTAGGTTGAAATTTTCTTTAATGTCTAGACAAGCGCGTGAACTTGCTCCACCACCTTATCCTTTATTCGTTGTTGTATATCCACTGCTTCTCGAGAAGCCAACAACTGTCCTCTTTGATTATCGACTCCAATTTGACCAAACACATCTCTAATGTATCATTCTTGACTTGCAGTTTATCAATTTTGGTCTGCAGAAGAACATTTTTTTGTTCTAGCAGTATTCGATGACGCTGACCTCAGTGGCTCGTGTTGAGAAGTGCAACAAGAAAGTCTGAATTTTACTTTGCCTTGGTCAAATTGAGAAGATTTGAATTTTCACATCAACAAATAACTTAGAGGTAGTTAACTTGTGTGACATGACTTTTACGTTGTAAATTTCAGTTAGAGGGCTTGGAGTTCAATTAAGCATGTGTGATTGCTAATTTTTAGCAATCAAGGTCAATTATTAGACCTTATACTAGTAATGTAATGTCATATACTAGTGAAGTGTGGAAACTTATATAGATATATATTCAACATCAAGATAATGAAATGTGGAAAACTTTCACGGTTTAATAAAAATATTATGCATTAATGCATATTATTAGGGAAAAAAAATCAAAATGACACTGTGGAAATCTGTACACTTTAATATAATTGTTATTAATGCATACATATGGAAAATTCAAAATGAAGATGACCCAGTGTTCATTATTTAAAAAAAATCAAAATGCGCATGACTCGGTGTATATTACTTAAAAACAATTCAAAATGAAGATGACTCAGTTAATGATAGTTAATGATACAAAATAATATGTAATTTTTTTTAATATTATTAACTTAAAATCAAAATTATTTTTCTGAAAAGAAAAAATATTGTTAAGATAAGAACTAATTCTCACGGATTTTATAGTATGTCTATTCTCAAAAAAATCCTAGGATGAAAGGTTTTGTATCTCTAAAATCTTAGAAGGTTGAAGATGAAAAATATTTTATGTTAGATTGTCTAGGTTATATGGCATTAAATATTATTTTCAGAATATTTGTAGCACTACCAACCTTCTTGACCTTTAAATTCAGAAAGTAGAGTGATTTAGGAATGCTGGTCTCACTTCTTTTCAAACATAGAAATAAAATGTTAAAGATATCTGATTAATCTTTTCTTAAGATCAGGTAAACCATATATATATATATATATATATATTAACATGGTGAGAAAATCTGTCATAACTCAGTTATCAAACTAACAATGAGGACAACCATCACTAATTGTTAAAATTACCTCACTTATAGTCTATAAAAAGGCAGGGTTTTACTCTTCCTAAATGGCTAAGTCTTGGTGATTAACTTATTTCCTTATCTCTAAAAACATCTTTTAACCATATAAAAATTATTTTAAAACATTAACAATTCCAAAATCATATATATATAATTTAAATATTATAATAAAATTATAATTAAAACCTTTTAAAAGTAAATTTTTAATTAATTTAGCATGACAAGTTATTTTGAATTAATAAAAAATTATATCATATTATATACACCTCTTTTACCTAATTCAGTTTAAGTTTAAATCTTAATAGGTAGTACCTAGCTGCATGCGTTAAGTTTGTTGACAAAGCAACTTGAAGCTTCCAGTGATGTCATAGCCTTGTCAACAACGCAATGACCGGTACACTCTTTTTTAGTCCTTCATTTAAAATAATTAATTTTCCCGTAACTTTCAGAGACTAGTCTCTAGTCTGAGCATAGCCTAAATGTTCGTTATTTTTAAGTCTCCTAAATGTTCGTTATTTTTAAGTTTTTATTTAAAATTTAGTTAGGAATTTAGATTTTTTAATATTTTATTAAAAAAATTGAATCTTAAAAATTGTAATTTTAAATTTATGTAATTTAAATGTTTAATTTTCTTCCCAATAAATTATTTTTTTATTTAAAATATACTTTATAGTTTATATAATAAAATATTATAGCCATGATTTGATCAAGAATCTTACGAAATAAAATTCAAAAACCTATATATTTGAACTCTTCCAAATATTTACATACCCTCTTAACTTTTTTTTTTTAAAATAAGGGGAGGGGGGAGAGTGGAGAGGGTGTGAGTCCCTCTTTAGAAGCTATATATTAACCTAGATTCGCAATTTTTACATATATACAGAAGCGAGATGTTTACAATAGCTAAGGAGCAATGCTGACATGCATCAAGGGTCGAACCCGGGTGGGGAGGCTATTAACCGGCCGTCCCATCCACGCGGGATAAATGCCCATGTGCTTACATACCCTCTTAACTTGCGGGTGGTCCATTTTACATAACACCTAAAAGTTCGTAATAGTTCGTAATCGATTCAAAATGCATATGCAATGTCCAAACAACATATATAAAATCAACAACATTTTTCATGAGCATATGGCTGGCATAAACAATCAAATTTTAAAAATGTCTGGACTTCTAAAATTTAAATGGTTTGTTTTTATAGCTATGAAAAAAATTTTAATTTTTAATTTTTAATTTATTTATTTATTTGATTGATAGATGTAAATTTGTTAATCACACTCCCATGCTTCCCTATCCCAAAAACTTTGTCAAACATTGTTTTGTTGGGGGTTATATGTCACTATGTACTCCCTCCTGATGTATGCACTCCTACATAACTCCCTCATGTCATTGGAGGTATAATCGCCTTAATTGTTTGTCCTCAAGACCTTGATTTTCTTCCTCACTTAGTTCTCCAAAAGAGCCTTAAACCCTTGGAAACTCTTGAAGACTTTATCCTTGGTCTTCATAAATAAAATCTAGGTCTTCTTGAAGTAGTCATCCATGAAAGTATCATAGTACACAAATCCTCTCAATGATACATGAGACATAGGACCACACACATCATAGTGCATCAAATCCACAATCCCTATTACCCTGCTATCACTACTTAACAAAGATGTCTTGGTGTACTTTCCCAAAGCACACCCCATGCACACATAATGTTGATCAATGTTAAACTCATGTAAACCTATAACCATCTCTCTCAACATCCTGAATGCTACAGAATGTAAGTGCGCCATCCTCCTGTGCCATATCTCACATAATTCACTTTTGTTAGTATCTGACACTAAAGCTCTAGTAGGAAAAAACATGAACCTGCAAAACATCCCAATGTGAACTCCAATCACTCTATCACACTTGATATTGGATCCTCTAGGATATTGTTGATGGTGCTGGAAATCCGTCAACTAGGGGACTGAAGGTTTTAACCCCGTACAAAAATTACCTGTATATGAATTCTTAAACACAGAAAATAAACAATGCGAGAGCATAACACATAAAACACATATACACAAAGATTTTCCCCTGGATCCCAAAACAAGGACTACTAGCTTGATTTTTCATTATGTTCCTTTCAATGTTACAATACATATTTATACATGTCGAAGCATCCAATACCATGGACCGAAAATCATTGCGTCCAAAACCATGGATCGAAAACCATCACGTCCAAAGCCATGTGCGAAAATCATGCACAAAACCATAGGTAGGTTCGACCAACCTAATATAGGGTCCAAAAAACAAAATTTTCTGGGGCGCTGCCCCAGACCCCATAGAGGGGGGTTACCTGCACCCCTCAAACCCCTTGTGATCCCCCCCCCTCTCCACACTACGCAATCAACGCAATGAAGGCCTCTAACCCCCCGGTTAACTACGTGGGCTAGTCGTGGAAAGAATATAACACAACCCAACAGGGACCCCCCCAATGTGAAGTCCCAGTTAGACCTCACAACGTTTGGAATAGTAGCCCCATCCGGAGTATCGACCCGACTTCCATGTATTGTTGTAGATTTTCCTTGGATACAAAGTTCAACACAAGAGAGTAATACATATGTATCTTCAGATCAACAAGTGAGTATGCCTTGTGAAATGTTCAGTTGCGGAAAGTATCAAGGTCCTTCTACCAAAAGGGGAGAGAAAAGTGGGCCCTTTAAAGACAAGTAATAGTACTAATCTAGAAAAGGCACACGAGCACATACATAAGAATGAATCATTGATCAACCAATGAAATAGTTCACAAGGAAACAACGATTATTAAAGCAAATAAAACACACCTTCAACAAGATAAGTACCAAAGCCACAAAAATAGTTCAATTTCCTTAGTACAGATGAAAACAACATACATCACAAACATTCAAAGAACAGTCTTACAATATTCACGACATATGCATGAATGTGTGTCAGCGCAATGAGCCTCTGAATTAAGTAAAAGTTCCAAGATACATCAAGACAACGAACACCACTAGACCCAATAATGGAGCATCAGAGCAGTCGCTTGCTCCTCCAAAACAACTATATTCCTCTCTAATTCCTGGTAGGAGGATCTAAGGTGAAATGTCCCTTGCATGTACAACGAGGGTGTATATATAACAAATGGGGTTATCATTCACATCCCATGTGACTCTTGGATTACGCTCATGACATTTTTACTTCTCTATAACCTTTTCACTCCCACATGACTTTTCACATTACATGGATGACTCTTGGACTTCCACTTTATATTACATTTTGCAATATGGAATTTACATCATCCACAAATGATGTGGCACAAGATGGCTTATGACATGACATGACATGACACTGATGACATGGACTGCATGATGACATGGCAATGTCAAGTCATGTTTTTTTGCTATTTTCTTTTTGTCTTCTTGAAAGATGGAACATGCTCTTCTTATTCCTCCTCCTCATGACTTGGAGGTAAGGAGTCTCCAATGTGTTCTTGATCCTTAGCTGTTGTTGCAAACCGATGTCCCTTTATCTTCTCTTGATGGATCAACTTGTCTTTCTAGCCATAATGGTTTCTTCTAGAATGGTCTCCTTATCTATCTCCTTCATCATCATCCTATCATAGTGTGATAGAGTACCTACATCTACAATTCACTCATGACAAGTCGACATCAGATCGATAAACCCCTAGTTTAAGATGTTACATGTTGAACCACTAATTGAGTTGGAACCAGGTGACACGTTGAGGGAGAGACTTAGTGACTACATAGTTTCATATCTCAGGTAGTTAGGAGTGAAGCTTGAGCCTTAATACTGCGTAATGCGCAGTTCAGGTAGGACTAGGTAAGAAGATTGCGTAGTTTTGGGACTCAATGAGTTAGGATGTATGGTTTTGCATTGATTCAACCAACTGCACAGTTCTGGAAGGCAGAGCAAACCTGGTGATTGCGTAATTTCATAGTTCAAGAGCTCAGGGATGAGTCTTGATCCTTGAGACTACTAAATGAGTAGTTATGATTAGGCATGAGACAAGGACTACATAGTTCTGGAGCTCAGGGGCTAGGCTTCAGAACTAAGATTGTGAAATGCACAGTACTAGAAGGACACGATTACCCTCATGACATTTTGACTTCTCTATGACCTTTTGACTCCCACCTAACTTTTCACATTACATGGATGACTCTTGGACTTCCACTTTATATTACATTTTGCAATATAGAATTTACATAATCCAAAAATGATGTGGCACATGATGGCTCATGACATGACATTGATGACATGGATTGCATGATGACATGGCAATGTCAAGTCATGTTTTTTTACTACTTTCTTTTTGTCTTCTTGAAAGATGGAACATGCTCTTCTTATTCCTCCTCCTCATGACTTGGAGATAAGGAGTCTCCAATGTGTTCTTGATCCTTAGTTGTTGTTGCAAATCGATGTCCCTTTATCTTCTCTTGATGGATCAACTTCTCTTTGTAGCCATAAGGGTTTAATCTAGAATGGTCTCCTTATCTATCTCCTTCATTATCATCCTGTCATAGTGTGATAGAGTACCTGCATCTACAATTCACTCATGACAAGTCGACATCAGCCCGATAAATCCCTAGTCTAAGATGTTGCATTTGAACCACTAATTGAGCCAGAACGGGGTGACAGGTTGAGGGATAGACTTAGTGACTACATAGTTTCATATCTTAGGTAGTTAGGAGTGAATCTTGAGCCTTAATACTTCGTTTTGCGCAGTTCAGGTAGGACTAGGTAAGCAGATTGCGTAGTTTTGGGACTCAGTGAGTTAGGATGTAGGGTTTTGCATTGATTCAGCCAATTGCACAATTCTGGAAGGCAGAGCAGAACTGGTGATTGAAAAATTTCATAGTTCAAGAGCTTAGGGATGAGTCTTGAGCCTTAAGACTGCTAAATGAGTAGTTATTATTAGGCATGAGACAAGGACTGCGTAATTCTGGAGCTCAGGGGGTAGGCTTGAGAACTAAGATTGTGAAATGTGCAGTACTAGAAGGATAGGAGTCAAGGTGATTGCGCAGTTGCATAGTTTAGGAGCTCAAGGATGAGGCTTGAGGACTTAGACTACTAATGTGCAGTACTGGTTTGGCTGAAGAGAAATATTGCGCAGTTCTGAGACTGAGGGACTGGGCTTGAGCACTGAGATTGCAAAATGCACAGTTCTAGGAGGAAAATATTGTTCATTATGCAGTGCTAAGAGACAAGGTTGTTGCTTGAGGAATTAGGCTGTGTAGTGAACTGTTTAAGAGGGTTGGATGATGCTGACTGGCCCAGCCAAGAGTTCTTCCAATTTTGACTAAGTGTTGGATCAATGAGAGGAATTTGAATAAAAGTAAGACTTGAACATGATCACAAACTTAGTTTACTTGATGACACATCATAGAACATTCAAAACACATGAACAACATGCTTTCCTCAATGCAACAATATTGTGATAGCCCATTCCAAGTGCGACACTAAAGATACACTTTGCGATAACAATGACGACACTCGTGTGACATTGCGTGAAACTTTGGTAATGAGTGTAGAACATGTCTACATGATAAGAAAAAATCATTGTCACAAATATTTCCCCTTGAAACAAACCAAAACTCCATTTTACATGATAAGCAACAATTCCCATGCCAAAAGATGACACTTTCTATATGAAAGTAAAAGTGTGAATGCCACTTGTGATATGAAAACAACGGTAAAAAAACACATTTCAGGGTGAAGATAACACGAAAATGACACTAATTAAAGGGAAAGCAAGTGAAAGCAATAGTCGTAAACATGAAAACAACACTTGCGATGGCTAAGTGTGCAAAATCGATAGTTGGAGAAAATCACAAAAATAGAAGTACGAACGCAAACAAAGTGAGGGAATGTGAATGATAGTGCACACTGGCTGCCAACATGGGTTGACAATTGCACAGGAACTGTCTCAATAAACCGTGCCACACTTGTTCAAGCTTGCGTGAAGGAATTATTTCATGAATGCATTACAAACTTAGCATGTGTGAGCAGGTGACTTTGACACTTACGATTCAGAAGCAAGCTCAAAGACTAAACAAAGTATCGACCGACCAAGAAGTGACTATAAAACGACCGATCGCAAGATACACAATAGGCTCAAAAATTCAAGCATAGGCAAAATTTTGGACAGTGTTTGTCACAGTGACAACACTTGGTGACACGCTGGTAGAACTCCAACTTCTCTATTTAGGTTTTATCCTTAAGTGCAAGGTCTCAATCCTTTAGGAAGTATTGATTCGCCATGTATATTTCCCTTACATCGCCACTTATCTTGGTTAAAGATATAGACTCCTATTTTCCTTTCTGAGATTCAAACAAATCAACATAAGACTAGTCATACCTCGATTGTTTCGATATCGAGCTTTTAAAGCACATTCCCAGGTGTCTCTCCACTTCCAGCGAGCTTGAAAAGTACCCCGATGGAGTCACGTCAAGGAACCAAAAGCATTACTTCACTACCAGCAAGCTTGAACAGTACCCCAACGAAGTTACTTGCTTCACCTCTCTGCACATGAATCATTTCTCTTATTCACCTTTTATTTAGCTACTAATAGAATGTGCAAAGGAATTTATTTATTTTTATGGTGGAAGAGGGATCTTGACTTATTGATCGAAGAAGAGGTTGGTTCCTTGTTTAAATGGATTTGAAATATAACAAAATTTATATGCTCATTTAAATTTTTTCTCCTTTCCCTTCTCTACTCGATTTGGTTGACATGTCAAAACGCTATTCAATACAGGGTTGAGTGAAGAATGAAGATCCTAATGAAGATACGGGTTTCGTGGTTCGACTAATGGCATTCCATTTGGAGCGAATCACATTTTCCATCTAAAATCATTGACTCTAAAGTTATGTAAACCCAAGATAGAGAAGAGGATAACATATAATCCAAGCATCGTTCATCATTAAAATTTTCCTTTTCAATTTTTGCCACATAGTTTTTTCAAGCCCAAATGGGACACACTTCATGCAGAGCTTTGTTAATAGAACATAAAAGAAAATACATGACACAACCAGAGAACAAGACCAAAGCACAAGCAAAAAAAGTTGAACCAAAAACATGATGCGAGACAAAAAACTAGAGAACACACAAAATACTACGAAAGCCAGTGTAGGATGCATGAGGGAAACTAATATGCAACTAGATCTACTCCTAATCTAACTAACTAGAAGGCTAGGTTCACGTTTAATGGAATTCCCAATGTAGCCACCGTAGTTGTTCCCAACTTGCATCCACAAAGACATGAACAACTAAAACAGATGTAAAATAATGTGCAACAGAAAATATAAGAACTTGAATAACTTGCGCACAAATTTTAAGGTCTTTCCTATCAGAGGAAAGATAGGCCATAGCCACTAATTCTAACCAGTTTATATTCTTACATTTTCGAGGAGAGCTATCATTCAACAAACCTCGGAAGCTTCAAGAAAATGTGTCTCCATCTACACCGAACTCCTTAGCAAGCGTGAGGAAAGATCAAAACTTGTTATTTGCGACAGAGCTCGCTAGGTAAGATTGTTCCAACCATTCAATGATTAGATCGTAAAATTCATGATAATCCTCTTGTAAACCCCGAATGATGAATTTTCAATTAGAGGTACGGGATTGTAATGAGAATATTTTGAGGAGAAAAAGATCTTATCATATTCAACAAGCGTGTCAAGATAGTGAGGACTTGACGTAACAATTTGCGAGTGTAGAGGTGCCTCAATTGCTTGACAAGTACCTGGATAGTGAAATGTTAAATCATAAAGATCAAATGATGTAAAACATCTATCAATGGATGTGTTGATGGGAAAATAGTAAATTTAATGATAGTCATCAAAGACAAAATCATGATCATATGGGTTGATTGAAGCATCAGGGTCCCAGTTTTCAATTAACAAGGATACTTCAATTTGAATAGTTTTGCAAATGCTCTACGTAATAGAATCATCTTCCTCATGTGATGAGTGTAACAAACCATTTTCTTGTCACTGGTTATATAATGCACTAGCATTATAATCATTGAAAGAAGTAAAAAATGATGCGAGTGTAGCATACACATGAAGCCATTCATAGTAAAACGAGTGAAGAAAAATTTGATTCGTCAAATAATCCATGCATTCACGGATGCTCAAGAGGATTTGTGGTGCAATGAAGAAAAATATTAGCATCAGAATATTCGCAAGAAGAATCAGAGTCTACTCCTTTTGAAAAGAATGTGACAAGTATGACTCGTTTGGCCAAAGATAATCTTCAAAATAATCAACTTCACAGTTCCATGGTTCTATGAGAGATACACATTCCAAACTAGAATTTGATACAAGATATTTTCATGAAGATGAATCAACTGAGCCCGATCATAAATAAAATCTTGAAATCTCGAAAGACTACATCCGCAATACCAAACATCTTTCAAGAAGGAATTTACATCCAGTGAAACTATGCAAAGAGAAATATTTTGCAAGACAGGATAGCTGCAGGGGTATCTCTCCCGTACTTCAGGTGTGACCTCTATTAAAATTTAAAATATAATTCCAAGCGCTCACACAAAGATTACAATCACAATCCCAAATCCCAATGGCATGTGGGAGGCCGAGAAAATGCTGGATTAATTTGTCCATCTAATGGATCTATGAATAATCCATTCATTTCCAGAAATTTAACCCTGTAATTTCCATTCGTTGTCTGAATGCAACCTGGTGAATAACCTCCACCAATTTAAGCATTCAATAGATCTCATAGACTTTCAGTGTCAAATCCAAGTACTCAGAGATAAACCCAATCCCAAACTGAATAGTGTGCAATCTCCACTTATCCAAGAGATCTCAAACAACCCCTAGTCAATGGATTTTTCAGAGTCGGATGCTCACGCTGATATTACAATCACAATTGCAATCCTAATAGGGAATGTTTTAGGCGATAGCAATAAACCTTAAATTTTTATGAAATGTTAAATATTTGTTATTTCTCTGTTTTTCACCAACAATATAGATGTGTGTTCAGAAATGGTTGATGAATCTCTTTAACAATATAGATGTGTGTTCAGAAATGGTTGATGAATCTCTTTTTATGAGTTGTATTAATGTGTGTAAAATAATATAATTCTGAATATATTCAGAAATGGCTGATGAATCTCTTTTTATGAGTTGTATTAATGTGTGTAAAATAATATACAGTGAAGCTAGTTCGTTTTGATTATGTTGTATTTTTGTTGAAATGCTCTCTCTGATTATGCCGTATTATAACTATATATATTTAAAGTTTTAAATATTTTTATTTTTATTTTTTAATTTTTTTTAAGTTTAGGTGTTGGTAAGATTATATTTTCAATATGTTTAATATATTATTTTTTTAGGATAAGGAATTGGAATTTTTTAATTTTATTATTATATAAATATTTTTGTTAAATTTTATTAATTGAATTTATTTTGAGTGTTTAGGAAAAATGATTAAAATTTTTCCAACTTAAATTTAATTCCTACTTTTAATATAATAATTTCCAATATATCATATAATAAATCAAAACATATATATTTCTCATATAAAATATAATTTTATTTTTTAAATTACATATAAATTTTAAAAATATAAATTTTAATTATAAATTTAAAAAATATAAATTTTAATTATATAATTTTTTTAATAAAATTATTATATGTATAAATAATTTTAATTATATTTATTTTCTATATAGCTTTTTAATAAATATAAATATTTATTATCACATAAATATTTATTTTTGCTTTTTATACACCATTGAGAGTTCATTTTTCCTATATTTTCTAAATTATATATATATTCCCAAAGGATTTCTAATGTTTTGTATTTATATTTTAAATCTTTTAATTTTCGATAAGATCTATTTATTTATTTAGTTTTTTATCATTTACATATATGGGATTTACGTTTTTTTAGTGTATGTTTATTTATTTTTATGTTTTAGTTGTTTTTAGTGCGATTTTTTGGACTTTCAAGGGTGGAATCTGGCCGAAAAATATGGGATTTATGTTTTCACTGTATGTTTATTTATTTTTTATGTTTTTATGTTTTTAGTGGGACTTTTTGGACTTTCAAGAGTGGAATATGGGGAAAAATTTGAGGTGAAATCTTGATTTGTGTGATTTAAACTAGGTTTTTATTTGAGGTGAAATCTTGATTTGTGTTATTTATACTGGGTTTTTACATATTTGGATTCAGCGCACTAAAAAAACCCTAGGACATTTTGATTGTGTGAATTACCCATCAATCTTGTGATTTCAATAAATTGTTGCAGGATTTTAGAGAAATTTGACAGGAAAAACCTACCGAAAAAGCTTCCCAAAAATCGCACTAAAAACAACTCCTAAAGAATTTAGGTCCAGAATTTAGATCCAGCAAGGCAGATTTAAGTCCAGAATTTAGATCTAATCGCACTAAAAACAACTCCTAAAGAATTTAGGTCCAGAATTTAGATCCAGCAAGGCAGATTTAAGTCCAGAATTTAGATCTAGCCCGCAGAAAAATTAAGTCCAGAATTTAGATCTAGCAAGACAGAAAAATATTAAGAAATTAATATGGGTGATATAAAAATACTTAAAAATTTGAAATTAACCAACCACACTTAAAAATTAATAATTTATTAAAATCATAAGTGAATTTTAATCATTTGTATTAGAATAACCTCTATAATATATATTGTAAAAATCTAAAAATACAATCATAACTAAAATTTCAAAGTACAATTATGACTGAAACATGAGATGATAATATCATCATGACACAACTAAATTAACAGTCAGGATGCGCAACCGCCATGGTTTCCATGTATTGAAAGCTGCAATAGTTATAACGGTATCCGGAAACTGCAGTTGGGGTATTGGGCTATTTGAACAAATTATCATATATAGTAAGCATTTTAAATTCCATTCAACTAGTTTGACTACTCTGCCCCTCTTCTTCGCTGATCATTACTTGGTCGTTTGCCCGTTTTCCGCCATATAACCTGAAAAGATGAAACAGAGACATGCCAGACACAAAAACCATGCACAGAGCTGCTAAGAATGCGTTAATCATTCCCGCTCCAGTTTTGAAACAATATGCCCCAAAAATCATGCATGCATTGAGCCACCCAAATTCTTCCAGCCCCTGCTCTGAAATATACGCTGCTTCTGCAGTAGATGCTGCTGCAGCGAATATAACATAAGCCACCGCCTGCAAATTGCATAAACTTCATAATAAGAAAACAGAATACCACCCAATATCATTAATGAAAACAACAATACAAAATTTTAGAGAATTTTTCACTTTGAGTATTCTGGTTATTATATTTATGTAAATTAGAGAATTTTTCAATTTGAGTATTCTGGTTATTATATTTATGTAAATTAATACCATAAGAGATCTGAGATTTCCATAGTTATTATTGGATTTCTAATTTTGTCTAATATTTCGGATGGTTATTTTATTTATTATTAAAAACTAATATTTTGGAGGTTAGTCTATCTATTATAAAAAACTATATATATATATATATATATATTCTTTTAATACAGTGAAAAAACTTATCATAATTTAGTTGTCAAATTAACAATGAAGACAATCATAATTAGTTGTTAGAATTACCTCACTTGTAGTGTGTAAAGAGACAAGCTTTTACTCTTCCTAAATGTCTTTAAATCATGGTCATTAACTTCTTTTCTTACCTCTAAAAATACCTCTTAATCATATAAAAATTATTTTAAAACATTAACAATTGCAAAATCATATATATAATTTAAATATTATAATAAAATTATAATTAAAACCTTTTAAAAGTAAATTTTTAATTAATTTAACATGACAAGTTATTTTGAATTAATAAAAAATTATATTATATTATATACACCTCATTTACCTAATTCAGTTTAAGTTTAAATCTTAATAGCTAGTACCTAGCTGCATGCATTAAGTTTGTTGACAAAGCAACTTGAAGCTTCCAGTGATGTCAGTCGCCTTGTCAACAAGGCAATGACCAGTACACTCTTTTTTAGTCCTTCATTTAAAATAATTAATTTTCCTAGTATCTAGTCTGAGCATAGCCTAAATGTGCGGTATTTTTAAGCTTTTATTTAAAATTTAGTTAGGAATCTAGATTTTTTAATATTTTATTAAAAAAATTGAATCTTAACAATTGTAATTTTAAATTCACGTAACTTAAATGTTTAATTTTCTTCCCAATAAAATAATTTTTGTATTTAAAATATACTTTATAGTTTATATAATGAAATATTATAGCCATGATTTGATCAAGAATCTTACGGAATAAAATAATTTTTGTATTTAAAATATACTTTATAGTTTATATAATGAAATATTATAGCCATGATTTGATCAAGAATCTTAAGCAATAAAATTCAAAAACTTATATATTTGAATTCTTCCAAATATTTACTTACCCTCTTAACTTACAAGTGGTCCATTTTACAAACACCTAAATGTTCGTAATAGTTCGTAATCTATTCAAAATGCATATGCAATCTCCAAACAACATATATAAAATCAACAACATTTTTCAGGAGCATATGGCTGGCATAAACAAATGGCTGGCATAAACAATCAAATTTTAAAAATGTCTGGACTTCCTAAAATTTAAATGGTTTGTTTTTATAGCTATGAAAACAATTTTAATTATTTGATAGATAGATAGATGTAAATTTGGTTAAAAAAATTGTGTATTGAGGTTTTAAATTAAATATTTATTTTAATAATTTAATGGATTAGTTTAATGAACTTAAAAAGATTGCTATGTCACCATTTGACATATAGGATCGCTTCGTTAGTATTAGTTGGTATCGTATATGAAATTTTTTGGGGTGTACAAAAAAATACATAGTGTAATTTTGGTTTTGGATTTTTTTATGTGGTTGACGCTTGTGATACGAGTGCATTAGGGCTCCAAAACCCAATGCTTGAGGTCATTACATCAAACTTTTTAAGGCAAGTAGGTTTATTTGATTTGTGTGGACGATATGTGATCTTTGGTCTTGTATTGCGGATCTGTTATTCCATAGGCTTTGGTGCTTGCCATTGAAGGCTTTTGGCGAAGGAAAGGATCGAGAAAGTATCAATTGGCAGTCCATTGAATGTATCAATGGTTGTGTTTTAGATACAATTGTGGACATGCTGATCATAATAGCATTTCAGTGTTGAAGCTACAAAACAAACCTAGAGCTTTAGATGTTCTTTCATGTTGAACATGCTCTTTTAATGTATATTCAATTTTTACCAATTAGTCTTCTTAGAAGTATGCATAATGGGTACTTGTTGGATGTGGAACTTAATTCCGCATCCAACAAGTGTCTACACTTGAAACTTGAGTAAAATTATAAGGAGATAAGCAAAAAATACAATTGAAAAAATATTTTCTTCTTTTCCCTCCAAAATATTTACATGTATTTATTTTTAAATTTAAAGGATTTTGATTGGTTTACATATTATGTACATTAAAATTTCATGGGCACTTTTAGGTTGAAATTTCCTCTAATGATTAGACAAGCACCTAAACTTGCTCCACCACCTTATCCTTTATTCATTATTGCTCATCCACTGCTTCTTGAGAAGCCAACAACTCTCGTCTTCGATTTCATCCAATCCTTCTTCATCTGCACCACAACTAATGACCAACTCCAATTTGGCCAAAAGCATCTCTAATGTATCATTCTTGACTTAAAGTTTATCAATTTTGGTCTGCAGAAGAACAATTTTCCGTTCTAGCAGCACTCAATGAAGCCAACCTCAATGGCTCGTGTTGAGAAGTGCAGCAAGAAAGTCTCAATTTGACTTTGCCTTTGTCAAATTTTGAGAAAAATTGAATTTTCACATCCGCAGATAACTTAGAGGTAGTTAACTTGTGTGACATGGCTTGTGTCACTCAATTTATGTAGTAAATTAAAGTTAGAGGGCTTGGAGTTCAGTTAAGCATGTGTGATTGCTAAATTCTAGCAATCAAGGTTAGTTATTTCCAATTGTATTCATTTAAACTAGTTCTAACTATTGATAAAACTAGTGGAAGGTGAGTTGTGCAGTGAGACAACAATCTAACTCATTGATCATCCATTTAATTGATCAATCAACCTAAAATAGCTTGTGCATGCAAAGAATTTGAATTCCCCAACTGTGGTGGAGATTCCAAGGAAGTGTAACATTAGTTGTATACTATTCTTAAGTGTATAGGTGTTTCATGTAACTAGATGATCAACCTTAGGAATTGCACAATCATTTGGAGGAAAATTTGTAAATAATAGGGGCCTAATTCTTCAGGATTTGCGCAAGGAAATAGGGGTTCAAGCTGAGGAAAAATTTGACTAAGTCTGGGTTAGAGCTTCTCATTGAGTAGAGAGCTAGGTTATTCTCTTGCAAGTTGTGCTCAGAGAGAGCAAGAAATTGTAATACATTCTCTATTCATCTGATTAATGCAAGCATATTTAAGGGGTTTTTAGCAGTTGCTTTCCCCTATAAAATTAAAATGCATGTGTGGTTTCTCCTATTGCATGTGTGCGATTGTTGTTCTAAATTGTGAATTAAATAACGCATATCAATAGAGTAGAATTGTGTCTCTTTAATGTAGATTAAAATTCTTGAGCAATTGCAATTCTATTACCATATTTCTACATGGTATCATAGTTGGATTCACATTATAACAAGAATTTCAAAGTTTTTCCTCAGGAGTTTCGAATTTTCGGCTTCAGTGTAGCAGGACTTCTTCAAGATCAGGAAAATGACCTTCAACGGGCTGAGATTATAGTATGCCTTGGAAGGCAACTCGAATTTCATTGCATGGAAGGATCACATGGAGGTTGTGCTCGATGACAACAGATTGTTGGAATATGTCAAGACATACATTGCAAAACTTGGATAATTGATGCACAAAACCTAGCCCAATAGAAGAAAGATGTAGCCAAGGCAAGGAGAATAATCTTGGAGGGACTGTGAGACCACATTGTCTCAAATCTCCATGGAAAAGAAACTCCTTTTGCAATGTGGAAGGCATTGAAAGAGATGTTCGAGAATAGAGGATGAAAAAAAAATTTCATTGGTTGGAAAGGGTAAGAAGGTAAAAGGGAAGAAATATGAAAACAAACTAGAATCTAGCAAAGGGAGCAAGGAGAAGGACTTTTCCAAAATAAAATGCTTCAATTTTCATGAATTTGGTAACGATGCTACAAATTGTCCACACAAAAATTATAGCAAGAAGAACTCAGGAGGAGCAACATGTGAGACATTGGCTTCACCGTTTGAGCTAGACTTCACCCTTATCGAATGCATGCTCAACACTGTGATGGGGAGTGTGTGGTACTTGGATTCGAGTGCCTCATTCCACATGACAAGTTGTAGAGATTATTTTCAGTTACCTAGAGGAGAAAGATCTCCAGATGCATATTGTTCATGGGGATGATGGAAGGTAAAATGCTACCGCGATTGGTACAATAACCTTTCAGAGGGAGTTGGTATCTCCTCTTTGCCTCAAATATGTCATGTTTGTTCCAGGCCTAAAGAAGAATTTCTTCTTTGTAGTAGTTTTGGAAGACCATGGTTATGGTGTGATCTTCAACAAAGGGAAAGCATTCTGAGACACATAGCCATTGGATAGGTGAAGCAGATCGAGGTTCGTGTGAAGAACCTATACAATTTGGATGTGGAATATTGTGTTGCACTAAGCATTAAGGAAGATAAAGTGAAAATTCATGATGTCAATGAGCTCTGACATAGGAGATTGGGCCATTTGCATCGTGGAGCCCTAAAAATTGTGTAGAAAATAACCACTAGCCTCCCTAAAGGAGCACTTGAGCAGTGAGATGTATGCAAGGGTTTCACCTTAGGGAAGTATGTGAAATCCACATTCCATGATCCAGACAACAAATCGCATGCAGTCTTGGAAAGAGTCCACTCTAATGTTTGTGGACCTTTCTCGACATCCTCCATTGTCAGACATAAGTAATATATTATTTTTATTGATGATTTCTCAAGGAAGTGTTGGATCCTCTTCATGAGGAAGAAGGATGAGACATTCTCAAAGTTTGTAGAGTTCAAGGCACTAGTTGAGAAAGAGATTGAAAAGAAGGTGAAGGCTCTTAGGAGCGACAATGTAGATGAGTATGTTTCGGATGACTTCAAGGAGTTATGTGTGAAAGAAGGCATTTGAAGAGAGATGACAATACCCCACAACTCGCAACTAAATGGGGTAGTTGAGAGGAAGAATATGAACATTGTGGGAGTTGCAAGAGCTTATGCTACATGACCAAGGCCTACCACTGCATTTGTGGGCAGAGGCATGTAACGCAATTGTCTACTTGTAGAACTAGAGTCCTCATCGGATTCTTGGTATGATTACACTAAAGGAGGCTTTCTCAGGGAGAAATTCGGATGTGTCTCACTTCATAATTTTTAGAGCTTCTGTTTATTTCCATGTCTCCAAAGATTCGAGGAAGAAGCTTGAGCTGACAACTGAGTCGGGGGCTTTTATGGGCTACACTAAAACTCCACACAATTACCATGTGTACTTACCTTCCCTCAAAGTGATAGTTGTGCGAAGGGATGTAAAATTTGATGAGGAGAAAGTGATGCGATGCTCTCTTGAGAGGGTGCCTCAGATCCCACCAAAATAGGAGCTTTTAGCTCCAAAGGAGGAGCCTTAGTAGGAGCCTCAGGAAGGTTTGGAGCAACCACAAATGGATAATTAGAGAGGAGGCCGAGTGGAGACATCTACTCAAGAAAAACCATCCAGAGAAGGTTGAAAAAGAACCAGGGAAGTTGATAGACTTATGCAAGATATGCGGGAGAATGTGGGAGCTCCTTCAAATTTACGCAGGTAAAGGAGGTCACTTGAGAGGTACATTGGCTACATCACTCTAATGATTGATCTAGTAGAGACTGAGCCATCCTGTTTTGATGAAGTAGTTGAGAAATCAGTTTGGGTTGATGCAATGGAAGAAGCATATGAATCCATCATGAAGAACATTGTTTGGGAAGTGGTCCCAAGACCAGTAGATAAATCGGTTGTGGGTTTGAGATGGATATTCGAAGTTAAGCATGCAATAGATGGAAGCCTAGAGAAGTATAAGGCGAGATTTGTGGCCAAAGGATTTTCTCAAGTTGAGGGAATTGACTATGAGGAAACCTTTGCTCCTCTAGCAAGGTATTCATCCATTAGATCAATTCTTGCACTGGATGCGCAGATGGGGTGAAAGATCCACTAGATGGATGTAAAACCAACATTCCTCAATGGGGTTATTGAGGAGGAGGTGTACACGGAGCAATCAAAATGTTTTGAGACATTTGATCAGGAGTATCATGTTTGCAGAATCAAGTGAGCATTCTACATTCTCAAACAGACACCCCGTGCTTGGTATACCTGGATCAATAATTATCTCACTGGATTGGGCTTCACCAAAAGTGAAGTGGATATGAACCTATATCTTATTTTGGTAGAAGGAAAATTGCATATTATTGTTTTATATGTTGATGATTTAATATTAACAAGTGATGAGCATCTGATCAGCTCTTGCTAGGAGGACTTTCCAAGGGAAATTGAGATGAAAGACATGGGTCTCATGCACTACTTCCTCAGGCTGGAAGTATGGCAAGTCGATGGGGAATTCTTTGTATCTCAAGGAAAGTATGCCTACGATATATTGCTTAGATTCCACATGAAGAGTTGTAAGCCCATGGAGACACCTTTAGCGACCAACTGGAGGAAGGAGACTGCCACTTTATGTGAAGAGGTGGATGCTACCATTTACCGACTATTAGTGGGTTCACTGATGTATCTTGTCAACACTTGACCAGATATGTGCTATGCAGTCAGCCAGCTGAGCCAAGCTATGGTTAGGCTGTTTTTTTTTTTTGGAAGGAAGTAAATCTTCTCTTACGTACCTTAGAGGCACTACCTAGTATGGATTATGGTAAACACAGACAAAGGGAGTGAAGTTGTGTGGATTCACAAATGGAGATTGGGCAGGGAGCCAATTTGATTGAAATAACACATCAAGTGTAATTTTCAGTGTTGGGTCTGCAATAGTTCCTTGGTATAACATGAAGCAAAGATTTATGGTGCTTAGCTCGACAGAAGTAGAATACATGGCTGCAAGTCAAGCAACATGTGAGGTGATCTAGATGAGAAAGATACTTGTGGGTCTATTTGGTTAAGAGATGGATCCAACTATGATATATTGTGATAATCATAGTTGCGTTAAGCTCTCTGAGAATATGGTATTTTACGATCGATCCAAGCATATAAATATTTGGTATCATCATTTATGGGACTATATGCAGAGGTGGATAATGTTTCTACAATACATTCTGACAGAGGAACAAGATGCTGACATCTTGACAAAGGCTTTGTCAAGAGGGAATTTTGAGTTCCACATGTGAAACATAGGGGTGGTTGATAATCCCTTTCTTACTGAGAGGGAATGTTGAGAAGTGCAGCAAGAAAGTATCAATTTGACTTTTCCTTGGTCAAATTGGGAAAATTTGAATTTCCACATTAGCAGACAACTTGGAGGTAGTTAACTTTGTTAATTTTTCTGAATGTTCTATGTTGTGAATTAATTTAGCCCAATTCCAGACTTCAATTAGAAAATTTTCAATTACAATTAGTCTTTCCATTCATCAATAGTAATTGAAGATAGAATAATAAATGAAATGACAAAGGAGACAATCAACACATCAACAAGAGACATCAGGTTTGGTCAAAGACCAGGGAAAAACACCACAAGGGGGAACCCTTTGAAATTCTTCTTCTATTATATTATCATAAAATGTACTAGCAAAGAGTACAATGAACTCAATACAATATCATCTAGAAAAATAAAACAATACCAATCTAAAACAAATTCCCAGAGTTAGTGTGGTACAGAGAGAAACCCTTTAGCTTTCGGTCGATTGTGGTCAACTTCAGTCAAATGCAAAACCCTAGCTCAAAACCTCAGTCACTCCCTTCAGGTTGACATGCAAATGACTATAGCCTCCCAATATTTCTATTGGCCTTTATAATCATGCGATTGTGATTGATTTATCCCAGTGACATGTGTGCAACCAGAAGACGGAAACCTTAATCCGTATGAGCCTCAGATCTGAAACTTTGGACCATGTATGAGCTTTCTCCGTCAAACTTGTACAAGCCAATTCAGAAGGAAGATATGAAGATGCTTGGTTGGTTTCCAATTGAGCTCTAGGTAACTTGTATTTATATGCTTTCATGGATGTCCAATGTTGGACACCTAATCCTCAATGGGTTAGTGTGGAAGCCAAATGGACAAAAGGAGTCCAAGAGACCTTGGGATGTGAAACCCAACGGTCACAACAATGTACTATAAATGTATATCAGTTGTTAATAAAATTGTATTGTCATGATTTATCTTTCATATTTCTCTCGCTCCCCATATGTGTTTAACATGGTATCAGAGCAGGCTTATTCCTGCCCTACATAATTTCTTTGAACCATTTGTTTTATGGTCTTTATGTGCAGGTCATTTCGGCCATCACTTATGAATATTTTCTCAGCCAAATTCTAGCTGCCACCTCTTGCATATACCTGCGTTGCTCCTCCATATTCCTTTATCTGCATTCTGTCTGCCTGACCAGTGCTGTCCAAGATACGCTCTGTGCGCTCTCTATAACCGTTTTCTGCCATTATTGATGCTGCGCCACTCTGTCTACCATAATTATTTCTGCGCCATTTCTGCCATGCTTTAGCTCTGAAAACATTCTGAATCGCTGTAACAAATTATCCTTCTGACGCTTACGTTTCTCTCCTGACGCGACAATCTCATTGATTCTAATACCTAATGTTCCATTGGCATGCACCTAATCTCTTAACAACATTATTTTCCCTGCGTTCAATCTTCCTGGAAATAAACGTTGCTGTCTCTGCCATTCTGAATCTGCTCAGGCATAATAATCTGCGCTCTGTGTGATAATGGGTAACGCTTGGTATTCCCATCGAATACCTCCTCCTACAGTGCTGTCAGCGTTCAGAGCAGGATAGAACTGGTGCGTCGTTGGGCTGGTTCATGCTATATGTGCGTTGAATGGTATGTGCATACATTATTGCAGTGTAAAAATGTACACTGGTTCATATGCGTTCATTTGTGATACATCTGGTTCATTACTATTACTCCTCTACTCTCTATTTTCTACGATGAAGGTATTGTGTTTGAACAGTGAGTATATACACAGTGCATATGATGGTCCCTTGGATGAATGTATTGCGTGATTGAACAATTAATTTATCTCTGGCATGGATTATATGTGCATTGTATTGGAGTTAGTTATACATTGAAATGTCCCTTCTTCGCATATGTGCATTGGATTATATGTGTTGAAGCAGTGAAGTTGTATTGGAGTTGGTTATGCATTGAAGTGTGCACAACCTCTGTGCATTGGGCTTGAAGTCCATGCATATATTGGTAAAAGGGAATACAAACATTTAAGTGTGTGGGTATCACCATTTTTATGTGCTGCTTTTGCATTGAACCTGTGTTGAATAACCATTTGAAGCGTTGAATAATTTGAATGTGGACATGTTCGTTTGGTCTCTGAGGGTCTGGTTATAACGTATATCCACCAGTTCTGTTTGTATTGAAACAAACTGCCCAACTGTATATCGACTTATGAACGTAGCCCAAATCCTGCTCTCTGTGACTGTATATTGCCCCACAGTACACCATGATGCACTTGAATGTGTTTGAATGCGTGATTGTCTTGGCGTGCTGAGGATTGCGTGTTGTGTGGTCTGTCTCGGCCGCTCAAATATCCCTGGGCTCTGCAATTGGCATTGAAAGTGGCGTCCCACGCATCAGTCTCCCATCGATGTGGTGAAGAGACATGCCATAATCTCTCCGGACCTGGGCAGGCTCCGCAGATTCTATTACCCTGCGAAAGCAACCCTTATGAACAGGGGTCACGACATCATGGTCAGTAAGGGAAACCTTCTTTTAACACTTTTCCCATCGAAAGGTTTCGGGTTCGATTCTCTCTTCTTTTAACGCGTTTCCCATTTAAAGATTTCAGGTTAACTGGTCGAAAGGCGCCGGCGGTGTTGAGATAGAAGGGAAAAGATTCACACTGCGTCAAAGCCATTGGCACACCCCGGCCGAGCACACTATTGATGAAAAAAAGCATCCCTTAGAAATCCATATCGTGCACCAAGCGCAGGACGGTGAAAATATTTGTTATTTATACGGGAACAAAAGTAACAATTTGCAGAGTCCACCTATATTAACAATGAAGTTTGAATCTACCATAGCGCATTGAATTTTATGTGGGGCATTGGATATCAAAGTCTTTTTAATGATTTTTGGTGGAATTTCTCATCTTATACTGAAGACAAAGCGACTGAGAGCTTTTAATATCATTGCCACAAGAGGAATTTGTTTTCTGGTATGTGCAAGTCATGTGTCATATCAGCTGTTGGTGATTAATTGGTAGTCATATCAGCGGTTGGTGAATTTATGCTGTGAAACCCTTGTAAATTGCAATATTGAGTTGGTTTATATATGCGCATTGGTCATTTTAGTGTGGCTCCATATACTGTGCGTTGGTTGTTTTGGGCTATATCTGGTATTTGTATTTTGAAGACAGAGTATCATATGATGCATGAATTAACTACTGGGCATATGCGTGTGTCTGAATAGTTCTGGGAGACCATCATTTTCACACCACAACAAGCAATTTGTAGTTTATGAGATTATGTACAACTCTTTCTCTAGCGATCTGTAATCCCACAATTGCAGCTGCTCCACATGCTATCATCAATAGTTACAAGAATGTATTAGCAGTCGCTATTGAATTTGACTATTCTTTTCCACTGGCCGAGAAAGTGAAGGAGTATTTGAAAGATCCAATTCAATTTAAAGTTGCTGCTTGTTCAATTTACTTGTTCCTATTGTGCAGTTTGGGCATAAATTTATGTGCAACAAACAAAATTGTTTTTCTCAACCAATTCTAATGAGAAGATTGCTTTAATTGTTGGGGTGATATCAGCATTATATGCACCAGATTGTCTGCTATTTGTTGCAAGCATTGTGATTATTTAGGGTACATTTTCACTCCAAAACAAGTTTCTAGTGGTGCATTTCTATTGAGAAAAAATGGCTACAATTACTGAAGTATTAGAGTTCATGAAAACTCTTATACAATCCACTGTTGATGACACATTACAAATCAGCAAAGGCTCTCTCTCAAAAATTCAGACATGTCTACAATATGCACAAGAACAAATTGAATTTTTGCAGCTTGAATCACAACTACAGCAGGAAGAATTACAGCAGTGGAGTCATCATTCTGAACCTGTTTCTGTTTAGAACAATGAAATAGACTCCCATAAACAGCAAGTCAATAATGTTACAGTTCATTCAGATTTAGTACCCCATAAAGCAGCAGTTGTCCATGCAGATGCAGAAACTCAGTCTGCACTTCCCAAGCCCATCATCAGACCTTGGGAACAGCTTGTCCACAACAAGCACAGAACTGGTCTTGGATATGACAAGGACTTGTCCTTTCATATTCCAAACTATGCCAAGCCCATTCAGTTTCAGAGTGTTGGATTCATTCATGACAGTTCACCTACTCCTCATGACAGTTCACCTCCAGTTGTCGCAAACTCTGCTCCCCTTCCATAGCAACAACAACAAAAACAACAACAGATTGTAAAATGCCAACACTGTGACCAAGTTGGCCATCTGAAAGATCATTGTTTTGATCTTCATCCATGTAAGCACTGTCATAAAACTAGCCATTCTTCACACAGATACTTCAAAAACAAACGTCCTACAAGAACACAGATTCATCTTGGATGGATCGCTTCTTGGCAATGGGCATCAACAGCCAAGAAGATATTCCAAACACATGTCAGAACTTGTTCCAGAGTATTGAACAGTCTTGCAGTTGATTTTTCTCCATTTTCTCACCTTGTATCTGACAAGGGGGGAAATGATGGTCATCTACAAGCTTCAAAGTCACATCAAGCGAGCCTGAGCCACAACCTGCCACACCAGTTTCAGAGTTGTAGCCAGAGACAAAGATGCCCGTGAACATGCCTTCAATTGGTAATCTGGGACACTTCCTCTAGCAGAAGACTTCAACTTCTTGCCAGTTTCGGAAGAATTCCAGGAACAAAATTGAGAACACTTCCTCTAGCAGAAGACTCCAGCTTCTTGCCAGTTATGGAAGATTTCCAGGAATTGCATTAAGCATTCCAGAGTTGTTGGTCATCCTTAAACCATCACAGGTTGAGACTTCCCTTTTCAGGTTGAAGTTCTCCCTTTTATGTGGGGTGAGACCTCCCTTTATTGGTTGAAGATTTCCCTCTTCAAAACAATAGGAGCACATCCTCTAGCAGAAGACTTCAGCTTCTTGCCAGTTTTGGAAGAGTTCTGGGAACTGCACTAAGCGTTCCAGTGTTGGTGGTCATCCTTAAACCACCGCCCTTTATACCAACATTTCAGAGAGCACATTCAGCTTAGTGCTGCCATGCATTTTTGCACATTTGTATTACAGCTCTCTTCTTGGACTCATACATAACCCTTCGGATTAAGGGGGGAATGTTGGACACCTAATCCTCAATGGGTTAGTGTGGAAGCCGAATGGACAAAAGGAGTCCAAGAGACCTTGGGATGTGAAACCCAACGGTCACAACAATGTACTATAAATGTATATCAGTTGTTAATAAAATTGTATTGTCATGATTTATCTTTCATATTTCTCTCGCTCCCCATGTGTGTTTAACATCCAATAATTTCCATTTGATGTCGAGGCTGACTTGTCCAAATGTGAATGTGTGGGTACACAAATTCAAAATCCAACTTCTTCTTGTCCAAATGAGGTGATATTTAGGTTGATTTTGGTCGTCTGGAAAAGAGGAACTCAATGCCATCATCATCGCCATCATATGATTTGTCCAAGGTGTAATTTGACTGTATTTTCATATTTTAACACTCCCTCTCAACTAGGGAGGATTCCACCTGCCAAAATTTGTCCATTGATCAATATGTGATCTTGTCATTGTATGTCTCTTCTCTTCTCAACTCTATTTGCTGAAGAATTATTGAATCTAAAGAATAAGAACCACTAGGGAGAAAAATATACCACCCTCTATATCGTCGGAGAGCATATCTCAATCCAAAACCACATCGGGGAGCTACTACTCAACCCAGAATCTCATGGGGGAGCTACTACTATGACCCCGTATTGAGAAATAAGTGATATAGTAGAGATACTACTCAAACCATCCTATTTTAGGGGAATATTCTCAACAATGATCCTCAAGATTCATGTGGTAGAACACTTGCATCATAATCCAAGCTTGGACGAGATACCCAACTTACCAAGAGGTAAGGATCACATGCCTCCAAGCCTCCTCAACCCATTGGCCAGATGGGGAGGGACAATCTCATCAAGCCTAGCTTATAGGTATGATGCTAATAGGGGTATACTCTGCAAAAACTAAGATAGGGTGAGTTACTACTCCAATCCTATGGGTAACAGATAGGGGTGAAACCCTATTGTCCAAAGATCCCTCAATCCTAGGAGCCCTCTATCTCAATTCCACACCCTGAGAGCTCAAATAAGGGGGAAGAGCTAGCTCAGTGTCCTCGATTAGAGATGCCCCTTATCAGGAGGGGTCACATCCATCAGTCCAAGCTTCTCTCCGAAGACCAAGAACTTTTCTTTCGGCAAAGCCTTGGTGAGAATATCTGAAATCTTCTCATGTGTTAATATGCAATGGAGATGAACGATTCCTCTTTGCACCATGTCTTGAATGAAGTGATATCGAATCTCTATGTGCTTAGAGTTGTCATGAAATATAGGATTCTAAGTCGGATGAACCCCACTCTTGTTTTCACAATATATCACTGTAGTGTCTAAGATCTACTTAGATATCTCTCCAAAGAGATTCCTTAACCAAACTGCTTCACAACTAACCATGCTAGAGGCAATATACTCTGCCTCTGAGGTACTCAATGCTACAAAATTTTGCTTCGTTCTCATCCAAGATATCATGGAATATCCAAGACTAAAGCAACATCTATACGTACTCTTTATGTCGATAACATTTCCTACCCAATTAGCATTGTTGTATCCATGAAGTCGAACATCTCCTGTAGAATATCTCAGACCAAGTGTGATAATCCCATGCAAATATCTCAAAATGTGTTTGGCAACAATCCAATGTGAATGGAGAGGCTCAGTCATGAATTGACTCAACGTGTTCACTGCATAGCATATGTCTGGACGAGTGTTCACAAGGAACATCATAGCCCAAATCAATTATCTATACATGGATGGATTTGCTAAATCGGGTCCTGCAACTTCTCCACATAACTTCTTGAAGTTCATTTCCATCGGTGTGGCCATAGACTTTCATTTTGTCATTCCAAATCTCTGTAATAACTTTACTTTATATTTTCATTGCAAAAGGAAAATCTCTCTGGGCCTTTGCCACACCTTAAGACCTAGAAAGTAGTGTATGATTCCAAGGTCCTTCATCTCGAATTCAGAGGCTATCTCCCTCTTACACTCGATTATCAAAGGCTCACTACTTGTCAAGAATAGATTGTCAACATATAAAACCAAAATCAGCAGCATGCCTTGGACTACCTTGAAGTAGAGGTTGGGATCGAAATTGCTTCTTGTGAATCCCAACTTCACCAAATAATTGTTTATGCGGGCGTACCATGCTCTGGGGACTTGCTTCAAACCATACAATGCCTTCTTTAATATACAAACACATGTAATTTTATCTTATACTTCAAATCCCCGTGTTTTCTCAGTGTACACTTCTTCTTGTAACGTGCCATAGAGGAATGTAGTCTTCATGTCCATCTGATGAAGGGTCCATCCTTGACTTGCAAAAAGGGAAACTATCGAACGAATGGTTGTATATCGATCTACAGGTGCAAATATATGATCATAATCTTATCTCTCATTTTGGGAGAAACTTCGAGCCACGAACCTTGCCTTGTATTTCTCAGTGCTACCATCGACTCCATGCTTGATCATGAATAGCCACTTTGAAGTTACCACAAATTTCCCCTTCAGTCTTGGCACAAAATCCCATACAATATTCTTCATGATTGATTCATATTCCTTAGCCATAACATATTTCCAAGCTTGTTCTTTTACAACTTCTTTGTATTTGGAAGGTTTAGCTTGAATCATAGTACTCATGGTTGCAACTTATCCCTGGTACCTTCATGGCTGCTTCCTTTCTCTAAATGATCTTCGAACAGGAACATGTTTCTTGATCTGAATGTTGGGCAAACTTTTTAATGCTATGCAATCTCCCTCATCAGTAAAAATAAATGTTTTCAGGATCGTCTCATTTAACCAAAATCTGAAGGATTATGTGTCAAGTTTTAGTGTATTTTATGAGCAATTCATGAGGTTAATTAGTTGTTTAAAACACATATACAACAAGTAAATTGTAGAGAAATAAAACACAACAGACTCATCACACAAAGTTGATAAAGGAGTTCACCCCTCCTGGGCTACATCTCCTTGGACCTGCTTCAATGGCTAGGCCCTCTTTGGATTAATGGTCATTTCTTTAATTACATAAACCTGCAGTTCTCCAATGGCTTTGCACCCTGATCCATTGGATTCATAAGACCCAAAAACCCAAAAAATGACCTTCCAAGCTCTGCAATTGGATTTCAGTTGATCTAGGCTTGACCTCCTCTCCTAGTAGCCCTAGACTTCCTTAAACTTCAATGTAGAAAAATCATGTACAGAAGTGTCTTCCTGCCTCTGCAACCTATTCCATTGCATTCAGAGCATCCAAATCATCTAGGATTGACTCTTTCTTAGCCAAAATTGGTCGAAAACTACCAAAGTTATGGCTTCTTCAGTTTTCCCTAGGAAATCTCCCCTAAATCTGGAAAAACTCCAGTTAACTCTGCCAAATTTCGAGTTAGCTCCGGATTTGTCGAATCCGCCAAAAGCTCCACCAAACTAATCCAAAATTAATTAACTGATAAACATAGATTAATTATCACTAATCCAGCTTAGCACATTAATATGGCGGAAATGATAGCGGTTAAGGCTTGCAGTGTTGGTTACATGCGACGGTTATCTAGCGAATAATGCTAGCACTAACCGACGGTTACTTAATTGCTAATGGTTAAGAGCTTTGCGGTCACATGTGGTGGTTAAGTTTGTGGTTAACTCCCAAATTCCAACGACTATGTCTTCAAATACAATGCGCAACCCATATTGGTTAAGACAAATAGTGTGGTGTAGTGGTAATGCTTGGTACTTGTGCGGGTGAGGTCATGGGTTCGACTCCCCAGCTTGCCATAAACTTTTGATTGACCTTTGAGAGGGCACATGGCGGCCGCCGAGCTTGCCATGTGTCACCCTCTCATTAGTCCACCTCAATCCCCCTTGACGAATACCATGCAGACACTTGTCAAAATGCGATTGGGCCACCTATGGGAATATTCTGAGAATATTCCATAAAATATTCTTTTTCTGACTGGGTTGTACAAATGCCTAGTCAGCATCCCAGTCACTAAATTTTCCATGTTTGACCAAACGAATAGTAGGCTCTAACTTTCGCATAAAAACTCTATTTTCAGTGAAATGAGTTGCATTGGGATTGTATCGCCGAGATGAACGCGTTTGTTTAGGTTTTGATTGATTTCAAGCACTTTGATTTTTGAGCAAATTTTTTCCCCTAATCCAGATTTCGATCTCTCTTTCCCACTGATAGGCTTTTGGACCCACAATAGCTGGTTATCTGATAAGATCTAAATACTCTTCTCCTTCTCAAGCTCTATCAATTTATTCTACTTGGAAAAATCTCCATGACAACCACTTGGGTTCACTGACATGCCTTGCCTTGCAAATGGCTTGGCACTTCAACCAATGTTCTCCTTTTGCTGTTGACCCAATCCAACACTTGCTAGCTTCTTGTTGATTAAACACCCTGTTGTACGAAAGTGATCCCTTGGTGCTTGGAAAGCTGACTGATGGCCTTCCCACTGAGAATCATGTTCCTCCTTTGCAACACATGCATTCAATGCAAGCTTCTCCTTAGAATCCACTTTTCCAAGTTAAGCCCACTTGAGTGAACTACAACAATGAGTTCTAATGTCAGTAATAACAAGAAAAGAAATGACCATTCTTTTACCTCCATAGTTCCAAATTCCACATCTGGAAGAATGCATTCACCATCTCTTTCGCTTCTTGGCGTCAACACATCAAATCACATTGTAGACCATTTGATATTTTACAAGGGTTGCAATTTTTTTTGGCATTTTTGTCCACTTTCGCTTCTTGATTCCATCATCCTCCAGTATTAACATGTTTCTCATGTCATGATTTGAGAATGAAGGCTAATCATGAGCCTCTTGCTCAAGTGTGGACCTTCCAAAATCCGGCGACATCTTTTCACAAGAAACACCATTAACCTTGAAAAACACTTATGCAAGAATATAACTTGATGACCTCTTCCTTTTGCTTCTTCAAAGCAACAAATATCACATCATGTGAACATCGCCATGTATTCTTACATCTTGGTGTTTAGTCGATGGTTTACTAAACACAAGTCGACAAAACATACTTTTTCAAACAATTGACTTTCAAGTCAAGCAAAAGCATGTACAACAACTTGACGATTTACAACAAGAATTCCACATTCTCATGAAACAATTTGTCACATCTCCCTTTTATCTTTGGAGACAAAATCAACTCTTCCAAGTTGATATAACATACATGTAACAATCCATCGACCACACAAGCCGACACTCATGCATTTGCAAATGATCAACATTCTCAAGTTGACAACATACATGTTAATAAAGCAATCAACCAACACAAGTCAATCACTCATGCATGTTCAAGCACAATGAAACTATTAAAAATTTCACTGTTCACACACAAACTCTCATGCGTGTATAACAATTCTCAACTCTCTCACAAGTACAAGAATCCCATTGGTATGTACGAGTACTTGAAGAGCTGAAATGTCCAAATTTGCTACAATAAAGTGAGTCAACATACTCCACTTTCGAACACCTTCTTGACGTAAACATGCAAGTTCAAGAATGAAACATGCATGCAAATTTGTAGTTGCAAATTGCCATTTTTGTTGCATCTAAGTAAGTCAGCATAACTCTATTTTTCCAACATCTTGCTTCATGCAATATGCAACATACTTTTAGGAGAAAAGAAATGCATCCAAATAACAAGGAAATGCATCAATAAGGCAAGATTTGCATCAATTATGAAAAGAAATGCAAGGCCTTAATTGGTTAACAAATCTAACCATCCCTTTCCAAACCATTTCAATGGCGCTTCTTTCAGATGCACCTCATCATGTGTATCATCATGACCCACATCAATTATGGAATCGTCTTTTCCATTCTTGCCAAAATCTCTCTCCACCTTCTTCAAATTTCGTGTATGACTTGTTGGATGCAAAGTCCAACACTTGTCTACAAGATGATCCTGCTTATGGAAATTAGTGCAAAATAATTGCATCTTCTTTTCAACATGGTTTCCATTATCCAATGGACCTTTGGATTTTTATATCTTTTGTTTTGAAAGTTTCCTGTGTATGGCTATCCTCTTGCAACACCTCGAAACGGTATGGTTATTTAAACCACAAAAGGAACATGTAAATTTTCTCCAAATCTTATGTGAAGATTTACCATGTTTATCATAATCAAAAGAAACTTGATTAAAGGTGTATTCATACCTTACAGATTCACCTTTGTCGCCTTCTTGAGGAGGTGAATTTGATGAGGTAGTGGCTCTCTTCAGAATACCAACAATGGTTTCAATGACCTTAGAGCTTTCAACATCCTCTTGTTTGTCATTTCCACTAGTTGCATGCTTATGAACATCAACTTGCAAAGTGGGTATAAAACTTTTGCATTCCTCATGAACACAAACTTCACAAGTTTGAGGTAACCAACATGTAATGAAATTCCTTCTTGGAACGCTTTCATGTGCCTCCCTGGCTTTGGATCTTTCTCCATTATATTGTCCATAACCAAGACCCAAATACCTAGGCCTTTCCTCAACAACAATTGGCTCAACTATGCCTTGTGCATGTTTGTCTAACCCTTCACCTTCATAACCCATATTCATCAATAATTTGGACCCTATTCCTCTAGTGTATCTTTCAAAAACACAAAAACATTCATTTTGAGAGGAAATTGAAGATAAAATTGAATTTCATACCTCAATTTAATGCACATACTTGGCTAGGTTTTTCTTGGCATCATGGAGTTGAATCTCCATCTCATGCATCTTTTCAAGAAGCTCTTGCTTCTCCTCCTTCATGGCCATCAACTGCTCTTGAAGTATATTGTTCTTCTCCATATCTTCATACAACTCTTGCACCATATCTCTCATGATGATAAGCTCTTGCAACATCTCTTTATCAAAGAGTCTTGCTAAGGAAGATGGATTAGAAACATCACTTGTTGAAGCTGCCATCACATAAACTTGCACACAATTAAATTCTCCTTGCACAAATACAAAACCAATAGCTAATTTTCTAGCTAACCTTGGCAAACCATCTTAGGGTTAAAATGAGCTAGCAGTGTTTTGATACCAACTTGATCTGAATGTTGGGAAAACTTGTTAATGATATGCAAGCTCCCTCATCAGTGAAAAGAAATGTGTTTAGGATCGTCTCATTCAACCAAAATGTGAAGGATTATGTGTCAAGTTTTAGTGTATTTTATGAGAAATTCATGAGGTTAATTAGTTGTTTAAAACACATATACAAGAAGTATAAAAATTGTAGAGAAATAAAACACAAAAAACTCATAACACAAAGCTGATAAATGAGTTCACCCCTCTTGGGCTACATCTCCTTGTTGGAAATAACACTGAGGGGGAGGGGTGAATCATTATTATCAAATTCTTTTCAATATTCCCTCTAGATTTATAATTTAATTTATTATTCAGATGTTGACCATTAATTTGAATGTCAGTACCATATAATAATTAACAGGAACAAGAAAAACAGACAGTCACACCAAAGAACACCAGGTATAAGGTGGAAACCCAATGTGGGTGAAAACCACCTGCTGCAATGTGTCTCTATCTTCTTTCAATTAGAAACTTCTTTTTACAATGATTTTGTACTGGTGTAGTCCTTTACCAGTATGCAGGCTGCAACCTGCAGAGAGCTACAACCCTCTCTCATTTTCCAGTCTCTCCTGGAAGGGAGCTACAACCCCCTTAGCTCTAGCTGGACCATGTTTCATTAATTTTCAGACTGGATCCATGAACATAAAATAATCATCAAGTACATGTGAATCAACCAATCTCCTTTTACAATCAACTAATGAGCCTCTCAAAATGCAGTAACCAGACAAGTAATGCCAGTAATCTAAACCTAGAATTCAACAGCGATAGACAAAAGGCATCCAAACAAATATTTCAAGAAAAGTTTGCAACTTCACCAATAAAAACCTGCGAATATTCGCAGTTCTTCTGTGTCTAGCCTGCGTAGCTCCGCACCTGCTCTGTCTACTTGACAACGCACCTCCGCACATGATCCATTTGCTGAATTGCGCACCTCCGCACCTACGCCGTTTACTAGACTGCGGATCTCCGCACCTGATCCGTCTGCTGGACTGCGCACCTGCAGCTTCTGATGGACTGCGCACCTCCGCACCTGCGGCTTCTGCTGAACTGCACACCTCCGCACCTGCGCCTTCTACTGGACTGCGTACCTCCGCACCTGATCTTGTCGCTGAGCTGCGTACCACCGCACTTGCGTTGTGGATCGCCTGCGGACCTCCGAATAGAGCCAAATTATCAGTCCTCCAATGTGCCACAGACTGTCAGATCCACAGATCTGATCATGCACCAAAGAGATCACGACCCCTCAATTGATCTATCTTCTCATGCTCAGGTTCAACTCTAACTCACCAACCGATTACAATTATTTCAGATCTTGTTCCTCTTAAGATATTCAACACATAAGTGCCTAGCCAAATGATCTCCTTTCCTTTTTATAGGCAAGCCCTTACACAAACCATGGATCAAAACCATAGAAAGCCAATACAAGGGACCAAAAACCAGGGTTCAATATTTTAGATGCTATACCATAGACCAAAACCATAGGATCAAACACGTTGGACTAAATACCATGGATCAATCATAAAAATTCCCACGTGCGCGCGCTTCTCTGCATTGAAGTGAGTGAATTTGACGCCCACACCTTTTGTTTGGAGAACCTGCGGGTATGCCCGCACTTCTTGTTCGGGGCACCTGCGGGTCCGCAGCTTTTGTTAGGCTCACCTGCGGGTATCTCATTTTCTATTATTTTGAGAGCCTAAACAGAGATTTGCCACTTGAGTGAGTTTCCATCAAGGACAACACCTGTGCCATAGCGCCAAACCTGAGTCATAATGCCAACAATCTCCCCCTTTGGACTTGATGGCAACCCCAAGATCCTCAAAGTCATTCTCCCCCTTTGTCATCAAGGGCAAAGGGTTATGCTCCCCCTGAGACCATGCTAAAAACTCTGTTCTGCTGTGCTGATCGTGCTCCCCCTGACTGTAGGCCAGATCTGCAAAAGAAATTTTCTTCAAGAAGAACCATAAACCACCATACACCAAATGACCTTCCTATCAGCAAAAGACTCTATACATACATTCATCACCCAACCAAGTGGGGATCATCAGAAATTTACATATGACAACCAATTACATTATTCATCCCGGACATAGGCCGTTACATGACCTTGAAAAAAGAAATATAAGACATAGAGACAAAACATTAGCAGCAATATTCAGATTAGCATCCATGTACTCCTTCTGTACATGATCCTCCAAGATCTTCTACAATAATGCCAACAATGCATTATTAGAAGAATATATGCTCCCCTTGAACATGTGCCATTCGGTCTTCGATCAATCCATAAACCAACGAATGTACGTGTATACCCCATATGAAACTCGTGTACAACCCACAATCTCTGAAACAGACAAGATTCAACAGTAAGATGATGTATCAACTACCCCTAGCTTTTGCCTGAGGTATTCAAAGGTCTCCTTGGGCAACGGTTTGGTGAGTATATCAGCAACTTGTTCCTTAGAGGGAACATACTCCAACTTGACCTTTTGTTCAAGCACTTGTTCCCGAAGAAAATGATACTTGATTGGAATGTGCTTGGTCTTTGAATGCATGACAAGATTCTTTGAAATACTGATTGCACTTGTATTATCACAAAAGATGGAGATAGGTGGAGTACAAGTAATTTTCATGTCTTGCAATGTTTGCATCATCCAAAGGAGTTGTGTGCAGCAAGATGCAGCAGCTACATATTCTGCTTCAGCTGTAGATAATGCAATAGAGCTTTGTTTCTTGCTAAACCAAGATACTAATCTAGGACCCATGAAGAATGCACCACCATTAGTGCTTTTCCTGTCATCCATGCTTCCGACCCAATCTGCATCTGTATAAGCATGAAGTGTGAGATCTGTATCTCTAGGATACCATAAGCCATAGTTTTGAGTTCCTTGAAAGTACTTGAATATTCTCTTAACTGCCTGAAGATGAGTTTCCTTTGGATTTGCCTGAAATCTTCCAACAATTCCCACTGCATGCATGATCTCTGGTCGGGTTCCTGTCAAATAAAGTAGACTTCCAATCATGGATCTATAGGTTGGTTGATGTACTGCTGTCGACTCATCATTCGCGCTGAGGCTGCATCCTGTCACCATAAGGGTACATACTGGTTTCGAATCCTCCATCCCATATTTCTTCAAGCTTTGCTTGAGATACTTGGTTTGTGATAGAAAAATACCGTCTTTGTTTTGTTGGACTTGCAAAGCAAGGAAATATGTGAGCTCACCAAGCATGGACAGTTCAAACTCCTTTTGCATTACCAAGGCAAATTTTTGACTCATGTATTCTTCATTGCTACCAAAGATGATATCATCTACATACACAACAAGTATTAGCAACTTTTCATTGTCAACCTTTATATATAGATTGTTGTCAGTTGATCCTTTTATAAAACCTTGTTGATGAAGATATTTATCCAACCGATAATACCATGCCCTAGGAGCCTGTTTAAGACCATAGAGAGCCTTTTTGAGCCTGCATACAAGATTTGGATCATTTCCAAGGATGAACCCATCTGGTTGTTCAATGTACACTTCTTCATTCAAGTCTCCATTCAGAAAGGCAGATTTTACATCCATCTGAAATACTTTGAACTTTTGAAAGCTAGAGAGAGCAAGAAACATTCTTATAGCCTCAAGTCTAGCAACTGGTGCGAAGGTTTCTTCAAAGTCTATGCCTTCTTGTTGCGCATATCCTTTACAAACAAGTCTTGCCTTGTTTCTAACCACATCTCCATTTTCATTTAGTTTATTTTTGAAAATCCACTTTGTCCCTATGACATTCTTATATTTTGATCTAGGAGCCAATTTCCAAGTGTTATTCCTTTCAATCTATTCAAGTTATTCATCCATTGCCTTGACCCAGCATTCATCTTTGCATGCCTCTCTTACATTTTGTGGTTCAGTGGAGGAAAGTGATGCCAAATAGCTTGAAGCTTCTGCAATTGTTCTTCTTGTTTTTATGCCTGCCTCCTTTTGCCCCAATATTTGAGATTCTGGATGATTCTTTTGAACATACCTGGATGGAGTCTTTTCTTCTATCCTTATCTGTTCCTCTGGTGCCTCATGGGTTTCTTCTTCATTATGAATCTGATTTGATGTTGATGGATAGTCCTCATCATCTTTGAAGTCTTCAGATCTTACCTGCCTGGGAGTGTTTTCTTTTTCATCCACCACTACATCAATGTTGTCGACAATTCTTCCAAGCCTTTTATTGTAACATTTGTATGCTTTGCTATGAGGAGAATAACCAAGGAGAATGCCTTCATCTGCTCTAGGTTTAAACTTGCCAAGATTTTCATCATTATTTTTAATATAGCATTTGCTTCCAAAAATTTTGAAATGTTTTACCGAAGGAGTCTCACCATACCAGAGCTCATGAGGAGTTTGAGTGTTGTTCACCCGAATATTTGTCTTGTTGAGAATAACAACTGCAGCAAATGCGGCTTCACCCCAGAAGGTTGCGGGAGTTCCAGACTCATCAAGCATAGCACGAGCCATTTTTTGAACCGTTCTGTTCATCCTTTCCACCACTCCATTTTGCTGAGGAGTCCTAGCTGTAGAGAATTCCCTTTTTATTCCATGTTCTTCACAAAAGTCGATAAAATTCATTCGAGGTAAACTCCCCACCTCTATCAGACCTGAGGCATTTGATTTTATGATCTGATTCGTTCTCCACCAAGGCTTTGAATGATTTGAACTTTTCATTATGTTCATGTAAACGGTTTTCCTTCTCAATGTTATGGGCACATTGGGAAGGATCCCTAACGGTCGACTGGTTCCTTTGTCGAAGCCTGTCAGATTTCTTATCTCAGGCAGAAACGATGGCGAACGAAGCGCTTCCCAAGCAATTGAGGAAAGGATACTCACAAAAGCCCCTTCATCTATGATGGTACCAACCATGATCATTTTGTAAGCTTGTACAATGATTCAGAATGGTACATTGGCCGATACCCGGGGTCTGCCTAGTAGATTCCAATCGAAAGAAACGACTAGGTTGCTTGGAGGTGGGACCGAATAGATGACCGGATATGACTCTGACGAACTTCCTTCCTGCGGTAAAGGAACGGGTAGACTGCCCCCATGTTCATCGGAGTCTGTGTTTACGAAAAGAATTTGGACGGTGTTGTTCTCATTCTCTTCGGTGATTGTGTCATCTAAAGATGGACCTTCCGAAGACAAGACCAGGTCGACTGCTGCCTCAACCTTTTGACTTTTGTCTGGTATGAGTTCAGTGGGTTTATCTTCAATGACAGATGCTTCGACTGACCACAATGTCGTGTCGGTCGGATTTTCAACTAGCGACGAACTCGGCAAGAGTTTCTTATATCCAGGAGGAAGTCGTAGCGATGAAACCGGACGGTCATCCAAAACTCTTTTAGCTTTGTCTAGGAAGGGACAACGGTGGACGGCGTGATTGCCTTCACACAGTTTACAAGGAAATTTGCATTTCCTTCTTTGTCAAAATGCTTCACTTTCACTAGTTGATGGTGTACTTTCAACATGGTCTTCAAAGGTTGATGACACCGGGTTGTGCAAAGGAGGAGACCAGTCCCTTAAAATCTGAGGGATGCAAGGACAATCTCGATGATAGTGGTCTCCTTTGCAAATGACACATTGAGATTTAGGCCCGGACGGTGCAGTGTGTGGATTTTCGCTAGACGATGCATGGTTGCCCCTTTTCGACTTTGGCTCCTTCTTCTTCTTCTCTTTCTTCTTCTTCTCCTTATTCTTCTCAGTTACTTGGTTTTTAGCTTTACCAACTTCATCAAGCGAAGAGGAAGGA
The DNA here is from genome assembly GCA_031772625.1 of Pinus tabuliformis. Lineage (NCBI taxonomy): Eukaryota > Viridiplantae > Streptophyta > Pinopsida > Pinales > Pinaceae > Pinus > Pinus tabuliformis. The sequence goes on along the minus strand of CM062818.1, from coordinate 1,389,391,212 downwards.
GGAGAGGGAGAAACAGACAAAGTAGAAGGTTGGGGGGTAACTCTAGTATCATCATGTTGCTAACCTGATTGTTCAGGAATCGCAGTATTCTGAACGACGGAGGTCGAGAAGAGCCATATTAGCAAGCCAATCGTCAATCCTGGAAGTGACAATGTAGCCATATGAGGTGCACCAACATCTCCCCAAGAGGAGAAAGGACTAGGATTTCCTCAAGGGGAACTCCTTGGTTGGTGGACTCCATTTTCCTCAACCTAAGACCAACGCGGGAATGGTGATATTATTCCGATTAAAATAAATTTTAGACGCTTTGACACAACTTGTTTTTTCAATTTTTGAGAGTCGAGAAAAAACAAAAAATGACTCTAGTCGCCTTCGATTTTTAATGAGCCTGAAGTGACAAGTGCTCAGATGGACCTTTTCCTTTAAGGAGTCTGAAAAGGAATGAAAGATACTACTCTGGAAATCTAGATAGAGGGATTACCAAACCAATCGTAAAACTGCAAAATACTTTTTACGGTACGGCAGTCAATCTTCCCGAATGTTGTGTTCAGTGCATTGCGATTGATAGGGCGGCAGACACAGCTTCCTATGGATAAAGGATATAGCCTATTGTGGTCTCCCAATATATACTCGACGGTACGTGGGAGCACAAGTCCGTACTGGCACTTGTCGTCTCAAAGAGGAGGAATCACCCAACCAACAGTGAAAGCGACAGCTACCAAGCTTTACGACGTCGGAATACGTCTCTAGCCTAGACTTCTAGATGTTGTGCGTTAGGTTCCAAAGCGTTTTTAGGTTCATTAAATTTATTTTACAGTTGATATTTCTTAAGAAATTTGCCTTTCAGGTTCACCGCGTGATGTAGATGTACAATTCCTAAAATGCAATCTAAGATGATAAACAATCGTTTAATCTTCTTTTTGCAATGAAAATCCTAGCTACTAAAGAAAGAGAGATGATATTCTTTCAACATAAAGTAGAGAGCACACACTAGATGCACTGTCCTAAATCAAACCAACAAGCAGTCTAAATGAAAATGCACATGCATGTATTTGTTTTCAGCTTTCTTAATGTGTGAATGACAACAAGAATGCTAAGTACAAATATGAATTATCTTTTCAAAGCGACAGTACTAACAATTTTCTCTTCAAAAACGAAAGGAAGATAACGACGACACTTTACTATTTTGAATTGAAAACTGCTTTCGACACTTGAAAAACTACTAATCCAAATCAAATACAAAAGTAACTGTATAATCGACCATTAAGAACAATAGAATTCTTTTCTTTGACTGAAAACGACACTTGCGACACTTTCAAATCAAAAGACGACAGTTCAACTATGCTACTACTTTGTAAAAGAGAACTGAAAATGGCGGAAAATACACAAAAACATTCACAGTTCTTTGCACAATGGAGGCGGAATGATGGTGTTATCACTCAGGTTGTCCCTTGGCTCCTTAAGGGATACGGCCAAGGTAACCACAAACCAATCTTTGGACTGCAGGTCCTAGCCTACCAGCAGTCAAAGAGGGCTCTCTCTTTAGGATTTAACTTTGTTTAGGGGTGATTTTAGGCTAGATATGAGTGCATGAGTTTGATTTAAGTTTGGTGGGATGGTTGATGCTTCAGACAGAGTTGGCCTGCAAAGGATGAGAAGTTCAGACCATTGGGCATGGAGTCAATGAATGTGAACTGAAGGGTGTGTTTTCTTTGGCAAAAAGAGGGGAATACAGAGCATAATAGTTTAAACAAGGAATAATATCAAAGCTGGAATAAGGATGAAATGGATGTCACGAAATGAAAGATAGCTAAGCAGCTCTCATTATGCTAACAGAGGGAAGGTGAGTGAACATCATATAGGAGCAATCAAGGATTCCTAAATAACAGTCATATATGAAAGAACTAGTGTAAATATGATCAAAGAAGTATTCATATTTAGGACTAATTCAGAGGAAAACATGGAGAAATAACAGGAATTGAGAACAGAGTACAAATAAGCAATATCTGAACTATTCTTTCTTCCTGCAATTTAGATCATGACATACAGATGATATAGCATACATAGAAACTGAAAACAAGGGAGAAAGACTTATTGTTCCATGAAGAGAGCATTAGAATTCTGTAATCTACTCTTCAGCCATCAAATTAGGGAAAATTTTAAGAACCCCCCTAAATTTACATGTATAATAAATGGGCGAATCTCCATGGTATATAGGAAAAATGGAAGGCGATTTTATCAATAATATGATATGTATATATAATTTTTTGGCGAATCTCTCACCAGGCATGGTGAATATTGTACTCAATTATAAAATCTTGTGTTTGTTGAATACACAAATGAAATCATTGCATTTCTTTAAAATATCTGTTGAAATCAAAATTACCGAAATTACCTAGTGGGTGTAGGATAAAATTCACCCGTGCCATTCACAGAAAGCATGAGAAAAAACCTAATACTATATATAAAACCAAGAAAAATTCAAATTCATCACTTCTAGGGACCTCGTAACCACCCTGCCAATACACAAGTATGTTCCTGTTTGCAATTAGAAAAATTACCCAAATTGCAATCTGTTTACTCCACTTCTAGGGACCTCGTAACCACCCTGCAAATACACAAGTATGTTCCCGTTTGCAATTAGAAAAATTACCCAAATTACAATCTGTTTACTCCAGCATATGTTGGAAAGTTATAGAAGGATGACTAGTGCAATCAATCCATTCCTTTTAGCCCTGGATTTGTTTCAGTTTAAAACAGAAGTATACAAATATACTTGTCCAATGTCTATGCTTTAACCATTCAACTTAAGATGTTTTTACAATATAATTTCCTAAGTCTATTTAATATCTTCATTATCATAAAAACCAACCTATATCCATCTTAACTCCATATCTACCACTCTTAGGGGGATGAAATCTATTTATCCCTCTGAGCACTTGGTAGACCCAGAATTAAGATGGATCTAAGATAGAATTTCCCCTTTAAATAGTCTATGCTCACATGAATACCATGGGTTATCATAAACCTGGAGCTTAAAAATTACTATTAGTAATTTATAAAAATTAATAAAATTAATAGTTGATTTTTATTTTATTTTTTATTTTAACCAAGCTAAAATGTTTAACATACATTAAATTACAACATCCATTTTTACTCTTGATCGGATCAAATATTTTTTCACTCTATGCTAGTTTGCATATCACGATATTTGATACCTCTCGAGGGTTTGTAGATATAGAGTAGAGATGGATCTATGTTGGTTTAATTCCTCATTTAAATAGGCTACATTCCAAGTGAATACCATGGGTCAATACCATGTGCCATTTTGGTGAATACCATGGGTCAATACCATGTGCCATTTTTATTTTTATTAATACTAATATTAGGGTTAATAATGTTTTTTTGCATGGTATTAATAACAATCTAGTCCATGGTATTTGTCCCATAGTATAAATATAAGGTGACTTATGGAGTAAATATAAAAAAATGTTTTATTTGTTTACCATACCTCTAGTTTATTTATATTTTTATTAATTTACCATACCATTCATAAATACAAGGTGACTTATGGAGTAAATATAAAAAAATATTTTATTTGTTTACCATACCTCTTGCTTATTTATATTTTTATTAATTTACCATACCTCTTTTACAAATATGGTATTTGGCCCATAGGATTCACTTAAATAAAACCTCTTTCTTGAGCCTTCATAAATAGAATGAGGGTTATGGACTAAATATAAAAAGAGGTTTTATTTATTTACCATGCGTCTAGTTTATTTATATTTTTATTTATTTACCATACCTTTTGAGTAAGTATAAAAAGACGTTCTATTTATTTACCATACCTCCACTTTACTTATATTTTTATTTGTTTACACCCTTGCATGTATATAAGGTGACTTATGGAGTAAATATAAAAAATGCTTTATTTATTTACCATACCTCTCATTTATTTATATTTTTATTAATTTACCATACCTCTTTTATAAATATGGTATTTGGGCCTTTGGCCCATAGGATTCACTTAAATAAAACCTATTCTTGAAAATGGGTGAATGGATTCACTTAAATAAAACCTATTCTTGAAAATGGGCGAATGGAAGGTTGTAACTCCTAATTTCAAGGGCTAAATTTACCTTTTTTACCCTCTCCCTTAAAATAAGGTGGGCTATCTGAGGTGATTTGTAAAAATGTACTATGATACAAAATATTCGCCCACTAAAAATTTAAAACCCCTTAATTTCGCCAAAGGGCGAACATTCGCCCCTAAAATCACCCCTACATTAAATCCACATCAAACAGTCTAGACACAAGGTATTCCAGTAATCTTTGTTCATTAAATCTCTCGAAATATACAGTGCAAGTACAGAAAGAAGATTATCAACCAACCAACCAACCCCTAATTGTTCGGGGCTGTATATATAAGCAAAATATCTATCAAACAGATTTGAGGGAAGATCTGGGGAAATAACTATGTTTAACCTAACATCTACTGTAATCAATGCATAAAATATCTATCTAAGCTGCGCTGGAGGCAGCAACATCAAAACTGAGTCTTGGAGGCATCCTTTAGGCTCTGTGCTGTCCATTCTGCTATAACTGTGCCTTTAATCTCTCATCTGCTGCTTTTATTCGGCCCTGCCGTCTTTAGATGGTTCTGAATCCCACTAAATTTGATCTGATTCAGCGTTAAATGGCTTTAACTCTGCTCTGGTGCTTATTGACTTTGTTTGGTCCCCTTTAATGCTCATAAACGCCTTTAGCCTTAACTGATACACTTTAACATGAATCTGGGCCCTTTCTCACCGCTGATACACTTTGCCGCTTCAAAATCGCCCCTGCCTGCCATATTTGCCACAAAAGAAACACTAATTTGGTTTTCCGTGGGCTTCTAGAGGTCTTGGAGGGGTCTCGGCGCCTGGCCGATCAAAACAGTGCTAAATCTGAAGAAATGTTGCATAAAAAGGAGGAATGGATGCATAAGACTGCGCTGAGGCCGAAATAAAGCTATCGGGAGCTTACTCGGGCTGGAGCAATCAGGTAATGATTGAAGAATGCTTATATTTCCCTTGCTGAAGGAGCGCGCGGGCACCGAATTGAAACTATGTGAAAATGGCCCCTTTTCCCCTTATAAAGCGAAATAATCACCTTACAAAGGAAAAATCGATGAAAACATAGGCGGGAGCAATATTGTGGCAGAAGATTGACCTGGGCCATTGGATCGCGCTAAGGCAGATCCAACGGCAGCGAGTGATTTCGCAATATCACAATCGGCAGGGAGCGGGGGACAGGACTTTACATATATATATGATAAGCGATAAACGGAGGCTGCGACGTGATCTGGACCGTTAGATTGGCGGGGCGATCGGACGGCTGTAGTTAAGTCGGCGATATCGCTATCGGCGGGGCAGAGGAGGAATGGGCGCTGCGATATTGTTTATAAGCGATGTGATATATGGGGGGCAAGCGACCTCATATGGACCGTCGGATGAGCGATTAGATTGGATGGTTGCGATCTAATCGCTACATCGCGTCGGGGAGGTGCCATGGGGCGGGCCTTTATATCGGAGCGACAGCGAAATGCTTGCGATGAGGCTTGCGATAAGCGAAAATGGGAAATATTGCGGAAATGCCATATATTGCGGTAAAGCGGGGCATATGGATAAAAACGGGAGGATGCGATAACAATACATTGCGATAGCGATATCGCTGTCGGGTGCGATAGCGATATCGCATCGGAGAGGGGGCGAGGACATGCGATATGTGCACATATGACTTTGCGATATGCCGATTGCGAAATGGCTATCGGCAGAACATCCATCGGGAAGAACCATAAAGGAGCAACACTGATCGCTGCGACCTCTGACAGCGATATCGCCGTCGGAGGGGAGGAATATTTGATCGGAGGCATGTTTTTAAATCGGCCAAGGCTTATTGTGATCAGGGGAAGGCTTATGTATATCGGAGGGTCCCGATAACATGAAAGAAGTCTTGTAATGCCTTGGAGATGAGTTTTTAGTGGATCGGAGAGGGTTTAATGCTTTGGAAGGGGTTCTTGAGGCCTCGGAAGGGGTCCGATAGTCCAAAAGAGGGTTCTTATGAAGGGAGAAGGGAAAATATGAGATCGGAGGGAGGTATTTATGCCACAGAAAAGGAAGAATCATGGATAATGGAGGGTTTTTATAGGTGAAAGGAGGGATTTTATGCATAGGAAGGAGTCCAATGCATTGGAAGATGGTTAAGAATCAAAACTAGGGAGGCCAAGATTAAGCTGTTTAGCCTTCCCTTAACTGAGAAACTCATCAAAATGGATTAACTCATCAATATTTGGAATAAAGCAGTGGCATTTAGACTAGCACACTCTCATGGCCTCTTCTTTGGCCTCTTAAGGAAATATGGAACATTGCAGCATGCAAAGTATGACATATTTGGCATGTAAAAATGTCGATCATGAAAGATGAATACCTGTTGCAACAGGAGGCTAACAGATGGAAAGGAAGGGAGTTTCCACAGTGGTATACTGATCACAGACAGCAAAACTCCTGAATAGAGCTTAAAAGAGTGAAGAAAAACCAAAACCTGGAGGCAAAATTAGCCTTTTCTGATCATCGCACCTGTAACACAAGGAAACAGGGATGCATCCCACCTACTACACATGGGAGGTGCGATGCATACTGGTTTCCTTGAAGAGAGGGTGCGATGGTACCAGGACGAGACTTTACTTGGCTCTTGGTCACAGTTTGCAGCTCAGTTCAGGGATTTAGGCCGAGCAAATGATGTACAGTAAATAGAAATCACAGGGGCTGATCTAATGAGGTTACTAGAGCCACCACTAGGGCAATTAGAAAGTTTGCAAATCAATTGTTCAGTTTATAAACAAAACTCGGAGATAGACTGAAGCAACATTGATCTACTTTGCACTTGCATAGCAAATGCAGTTCGAAGGCTAGCTGGCTTGACTTCAGGCTCCGTCTGTAAGTTTATAAAACAAACAAATATAGACAAACAAACAATCTATTCGCTCCCCAGTGGAGTCGCCATTTTGTTATCGGGAAATCTAGTGTCCACTCGGAGCTGCTAGTCCCACTAAGACTGGTAGCTATCTTAGAAACAAACAAACTAAAACTACTTTTGTTTTCCTTTATGAAAAGTAGATAAGAGTGGAATGAAGGGCACCAACCTCAGTCTTGCGCTTGGTTCCTTGCTCGATTCCTCTCCCTTCTGACAGATCCTTGCCGCTTCTCCTTCGTCTACCTAGCTTCAAAGAACACATGTGGAATCAAAGCAGCATAATACTATCGAAGAACAGAGATCTACAATCATAAACAATATAGGACCAGATGTATATTGACCACACAAATGCATATATCATCAAACATACAAGAATGTGGAGGAAAACTTGAATAGCTTTATTAATAATCAAGAATAGCAAAGAGGATTACAACCAATTGTTCTGACCCAGCGTCATCCTCCAGCATGAAAGCCCTTCTTTCACCTCATGAAAATCTTAGATCACCCAACACTATGATATTCCAACAAGAAACCAACAACACTTCCGTACAACATACAAAATTCCAGCCTCTAGATCTCTGGGATGAGGGATCCATATATAGATGATTGCAGGGGGGGTGAGTCAGCTTCTGGGATTTTGATTAGTGTCCTCTCTCTGATAGTTCTTGATTCCACTTGGAGATTGATGATCTCTTACTCATCCCTGGGCGAATTCAGAGAGGCAAGTGTCACAGGAGAAGTTTCTGTAAGATTCCATGATCATCCACCTTGCAAACTGTCTCTGCCATTTGTCCACTCTCGCCCATCGCACCCCATAGAAGGGCTTTTCAGTATGCATCGCACCTCCCGTGTGCATTAGGTGGGATGCATCGCACTTTGACCATGGAGCAAGTGAGATGGTCCAGTTTTGACCAGTTCTGAGCAGTTTTTCATGGATAAATTCTGGGAGATGATGTAATCAGCTGACCTTGTTCTTTTAGGGTATGGAATAGCACTTTTAGGAACTTAGGAGCCCTTGGTTTATGGACATGTTTGATTGGGGTTGCAGTTCCCAAAAATGTCTATAACAACTGGGTACCTCAAGGATCCTACCCCTATTTCAGCTTTCTTGGGACTATCACTTCACATCGCTCCACCTCACACCTGGAGGTATGGATGCATGTGATCCCTCTGCTCACTTCTCCAGTTGTGGCTCCTCCACAATTGTCTGAGACTTTTTCTGGGATTGCATGTTGAGAGGTAATTTACTCTCCCTCTCAACCACCAAGTCTCTAACCTTTGCCTTGCTCCTCAAGGCTTTGCATGCATCTTGAACCTCAAGTGCATATAGGGTCTTGGCTAGCACACCAATCTGTTTCATCTTTCCCGCCATCACAAAATTTTCTGGAAAAAGAGCTGATTTTAAATCAGCGATATCTCCCTCATTCGAACTCTAATTCAGTTGATTTTTTTTTGAATTTGGGTCTTTTTCCGCAAGGAATCCAGATCTGTTATTTTTTTTTCTGGAAATTTTGCACAAAAATTTTCAGATCTACTCTGAAAACTCGCAGGCATTTACTTCGAATTTTTTTCTTCGTATACTGTTCATTGCTTCAATCAACTTTGCTATGATACCATGTAGAAATTTCTCTATGTATCAACCTGGCTCTGATACCATGTAGAAATTTCACTGTAGATCACATGATAATGCAATATACTAAAGCAAAATACTTGATCTACTTCTACTATCAAACTTTGCGGAAGCTTAATCAATTTGAACTAGATCAATCAGAACACATATAACAGAGAAGAAGAAATCATACACATGAAACACAGAAGAATACTTTAGGGAAAGCCTCAGCTAAAAACCCCGCTATCTGTATTATCATACAAGTGGAAATATCTCAGGATTATACAAAGCTTTAGCTCACAAGCTATCCAGATCTCAGTACAATCCCTCACTGTTGCTCATAGACAGAATAGATAACACCTATGTCTTCCTTCAGTCCTCCAAGCCTCTTATTTCCTTACGCAGTTTCTCCTGGGTCCTCCAGCTGCAACCTGTGTGATTCTCGCCTCACACACAACACTGACCTCTGAAATAACTGCACAAACCTGAAGGAAATGATTCCTTCTACATGGATGAGTTTCCTTTATAGGAAAATTCCTCCAACTGATAGTACATTGTCCCTTCCTTTAATCTCAACTGGGTCTTTCTCTGAACTGACATGCATGAGTTATTTATGAGAGAATATTCAGTTATCTGGAGAACACTAGTTGCATGCATTCATGCATTAACTGACTGAACTCACAATTAGTTCCTCCAACTGTTTGGAACTAATTTAACTGGACTTAACTCAGTTAACTGAGCTAATTAATTACAACTCAAATACAACTCATCCTTATCTCCTTAATTAATGGATAACTTCCTCAATCAAAGGGATAACTATTGCATGTCTTCACATAGACTTCATGTTTGATTTTCTCTAACTAATTAACTCAAGATGAATTAATTAATTATTTTTCAAACAGCTAGTGAGACTAAATTTGAATTTTAATTTAGGGACTAATTAAAATTGGAATATATCCTGAAATGCTATTTATAGCAATGTTATTTTTAGCATTTCAGTTTTTTGTTATTTCCAACAAAGTTGGAGTATATCCTGAAATTATATTTATAGCAATGCTATTTTTAGCATTTCTTGTTGCTATTTTCAACACGACATACATTGTTAAATCGACATTGAGCATAGACAAAATCACACATCACCCTCATACTTGGCCCGTAGAATCTGCTTCTCGATGTAATAAACATTTGGACTATCTTTAAACTAACTCAATTTCTAGATAGATAGATATGTGCATGCAAGTATAGAGGGATCAAATTTAATAAAGTTTCAATTCATTATTAAAGGGAACAATTTTTTAGTTTTCTCTTGGATCCCAAGATTTCCCACATATCTATCGAGCATGAAGAACCAAGCACATGCTATCTCTCTAGGTGTAATGAAATGAAATTTATTTTTTATTCATTGTCATACATTTGGTGCAACTAAAAATAGCATTGAAATCTATTTATTCATCTTTTTCTCTCTCTATCATCCTCTCTCTCAAATATGTGTATACAATTTTTAGTTTGTTTGTAAATCTATTAAGGGAACCAAAATTAGATGAATGGTTTGGCAGCAGAAAAGGAGAGTGTGAATTTTCGATACTTGAATCTCTTTTTTTTCTACTAAATTCATTAAATCCATATTCCAATAATTTATTTAATTGAATCTTTTAGAAGTTGTGTTAAAAATGTCTGTATCAAGGCCACTAAGATTGTTGGAGATCTCATTCACTAAAGCCTTTAATTGTTTTATATCTATGTTCCCATCCATGTTGGAAATTTTTAACTAGAGTTTTTTTTTTAATTAAATATCTACCTCATTAAGAATTATAAAGGATTCTCTATGGGCATATGAATTTGTCGGATGTATGGAAAAAGGTGAGGAAATATGTCATGAGAATGGTATGGGGTATTTGGAAAAGGCACAAGGGTGAATTTGCATGGGACATATGGAAAATGGTATGGAGACTATGGGAAAGGGAAAGGGAATATGGTGGAATTGGTGTAATGATGGAATGAAAATACATATGTAAGGGTACATGATATGCAAGACAAGGATGATGGGGGTTGTTGGAATAAAAATGAGTACATTGAGGGTTGTTGAGTAATTACAGACATGGCAACGGTGTTGTGGAATGTAGATGCTAAAGGTTGTTGCATGATGAGGATATGGAAAGGATACTGTGGAACACGAACATGGTAAAGGTGAGGATGGTATACATAATGAGGATGTGGTGGAATGGTGGATGTGGCAAAATAAAAAATAAATGGATGAAGTAGAGAAGAGAATGAACATACATCAAGAGGGATGAATGGTTGCCAACGAACTAGCTTTGTTACCCACTTGGATGAAATCTGATCTCTCTCTCATATATATATATATATATATATATAAGCGAGAGAGAGAGAGTATTTTATTAAATCTAGTCATAATGATGAATTAGTCATCCTTAATATACAATCAAAGGTAGAAGGGGGTGGAAAAAAATGTAACCCACTACATTACTTATTAATTAATTATTAATTATAATTATTAGACACCATTTATTTGGTATATTACAACTTACAATACAAACAATCATGTGACATATTCATTAAAGGAACAATATTATCAATGGTTGATTTTGTTGACAAATACACTTTCACTGCACAAAAGGAGATACAAAGGCGTTATTATCACTTAGGTTATGTTTCTATAATTGTGCATATTTTGTATAGATTCACATATCATAGTGTCAATCGTTGTTATTATAATGCCAAAAATCACAAAGTGGCTAAGGAGTATCATTTTTAAATTGGCGATGATTGCATACATTATACATGCTTTTTTCAATATTATTTTGATTTACTTTATAAAGACTTAGTGAAATGAAGGGTTGCTTTTACAGAACATTGGGTTTTGGTTAGATGGTCGTGTTAGTCATTTAAATTAGCATGATTATTCTCATGGCCATGTTGATTTCATAAGAAAATGAACAATTTTCACGCATGGAGTTTTCTTGAGATGAGACATGGAAAAGGAGATAATGGTGGTGTTTGGGTTTGCATAAAACATGTACTTAGAAGTTATCAACTAAGTCACTCTACTTCTTGATTGATAAATTTAATTGATGGTGTTAACTGGTGCAATTTTAATGCACGAATTCAATCCAACGATAGTCAATATGCACAAGTGTGGATGACCTTTACGAAGTTTTAAATAGTTATAACTATATAAATTTGTACATGCAAACATACATACATACATAAGACTAAGAAAATGATGAATGTATATTCAATTGAGAAAAGAAAATACCATTACTCTCATATTGTTTGTATTGATGTTGTAGAGTCCACTAATGAATTTTAAAAAGCCTAACAAGTTTTTCAAACCATCAAAACATAAAGAATTAAGACCATTGCCACCAGTTGGAAATGTGACCAATGAAAATATGGATAGTAATTAAGAGATTATATTAGACAAAGATTTAAATCATGTTTTTGACATGGTTAATCTTTATTTCCCTTGCACTAGAAAATAATCCAAAATCATTGCACTACTATTTATTATGATGTGCTACGTTAAAGACACCTTGATGCAAGTGTTTATAGATCCATCAAATTTTACATATGCAATCAATTTAATCGTTTTAATTATACATTTTTTTTAAAAGTCCATAAATGCAATGATAACATCTTTTTCAACACAACTATCCAAATGTTATATTTTTCTAGTATAATCATTTGGTCATAGTATCTTAATGACACTTTTAGAAAGTCAAAAGTGCATAATGGTTCAAGGATAGCAATGGAAATTGTCAATAAAATATTATCAAAAACATTCTTGAAAATGTGTCACCTAAGGAATTTCATATGAATACAAAACACTACTTAGTGCTCTTTTTCTATTGGGTTTAGAACATCTAAAACTATTGAATATATATTATAACTTTATAGCATTGGTTTATACATAAGTTGAATTTCAATGAATTTTTGAGCTTGAATAGAGATTTGTGAATTGCTACATGCACATTACACTCGTGTTCAACTAAATTATCATCCAAGTTAGCTTGCTTTCAATGTACATAATGATGATTCTAATTTTCAATTAAATGATATTAGATTGAAGTATGATCTTAGGTTTTTATGTTATTAGAATATTGATAGGATTGTGTTTGAAATAAAGAAAACAAAAATCATTTTAATGTGAGTTATTTACATTTTTTTAAGTATGCAAATAATATGTCAGTTTTTCAAGAAAAAAATATATTATTCTAATTGAAGATTGTTGTACAATATTTTTTTCATTTTGATGTTTTATAATGTTGAAACTTAGTAAAAGGAGTGAATTACATGTGGCCTCTCTCTTGTTAATCTAAACTAACCCATTAGGACTCAAACAAAAATTCAACCTACATTATTAGGGGAACTATCCCTCAAACAGTGATGATAACATGGACTTCCTATGGTTTATATTCCAAGGATGAAGTGGTATCTATTCTGCCTATTTGCACCCAGCCACAACCCCTTTCTACATGTCATTCATGTGGAGAAAATTGCAAGTGAAAAGTAGTCCTCATGAAAAGCTTGACACTTTGTCAACCTAGCGAATGTTTTATAAAACATGAGCTTATTATGAATTTTATATAATTTGTATTTATCAAAATAATGGTGCATTTTAGAGGCCCTCTACTATTAACAAATAACTTTCTTTCTTTAGACAAAGTAGTGGAATATTATTAATAATGTTCATTGCAAGATCCCATAAGATATTATCATTTAAGCATGTAGAAAATATGGTTACATTATTATCGTAATATTTATATCAAGTATATGTCAAATATGCAAAATCACCCTATAGTACTGTTTACAAACAATACTTTAGGAATAAGATGTGTTATATAAATCATATTCTACAAGTCAAGTTATTGACGATCAAGTACAAATTAATTATGCTCATGGACAAGAACGTTACAAATTACATTCCTAGAAACTCTTTTTGCATGTCTAACTTAAAGAAAAATATCTCCACAATTTTCATTATCAATTTTAATACAATCCATGATGTTGGTCACATTCTTCTTATCATGTAGATATAACGTTGCAACTAAGATATAGTATTCTCCTAGTCTCAAATCTCCATGTGAACCTTCTAGAAAAATGCAAGGGAATGTTATGCAATTGATATATTTTCTATACTTCAAACATGACCTATTATCACCTCACCATAGCTAGTGCTCAAAGTTCCATCCTAAAACATATGAAAACATCACAAAACATTTCTCTCATCCAAAGAATATTTTCACTTTCAAAATAAAAGATTCAATGCTTCAAGGGAATACTTGGAGACTTTCAAACGTAACTAATATCAAATTGAATGTATCCATGGTAATAAAATATTTCAAGAGTTATATTTTAGTTACCTCAATCCTTTAACGTTACTTAAAAATAAAGGTTATCTATAGATGAGATATTTAAGTTTACTAATTTTATACATCCAAGATGAAATCCCATGGACAAGAATTATGTCATTCAGCAAAAAATATAGCGAAAAAAATTACATGAAGGTTGCAAATGAAACATATTATGTCACCACATAAAATTTTTACAACAAAAGAAACAAGTCATCAATTATCTAATATATCAAGTTTGATGGTTGTAAGTGTCTCTTTGGAGCATTGTAGCATCAATTTACACCATCACATATTGCATTAGTTTCCTTCTAAGTCTTGATTTTGTATGGCTTAAAATGGCTTAGAAAGTTACAATAAAAGTTAATATAAGTTCATGTTTAAAAAAAAAATTTGAACTCAAAGAAGTGTTCTTAAAAGTGTGAAGTTTTAAAGACTGTATTTTGTGTGTGTTTGTGACATCATTTCAACCTAATTGTAACCTGAAAATACATTAAAATGTAAGGGACAACTAATTACATATTTTGACAAAGATTTTCAAATATCTAGAGGAAATGGGGACATATTTTTTGTACTATTCAAAGAAGAAAGGTCTTTGGCATTGGAATTTAAATCTACCCAAATGAAGCAAAGAATAGCTTATTTCCCCTAAAAATGGAGAAGAAATGTACTATGCACATGATATTTTCACTTATGATGATGATCATAAATGAACAAATAGTGGAGTTGACATCCTTATAGAATGATTATTCTAATATGGTGCTTTCAACAATTGAAAACCCTCCTAAATCAATTTCATGTGAGACACTAGATTCATAACCACAAACATTTATCATCAATAATCAATCTCCAAGCACAATGATGGATTTTCAAGGTCTTCAACCTGGTTTATTGTACCACATTGGTGTTGATCAAGTCTCAAGAAAGAATTTAGAGGCCTTTCTCTTTCAAGATATGAAAACTATATTTAACAAGCAAGAATTGAGCTTTGTAAAAATGTGCATATTCTACGTCTTTACAATTAAATTGTGCCTAATGCTATAGGGGAAAAAAATGTCTTGATATCACAATTGATTTTAACCCTTTAAATAAATTGTCCCTTCCCACAATTGGCTTCTATGGAAACAAGCAAATGATGGGTAGAATATTGAAATATAAAGATTTGGAATATTAACAAGAGCAGGAAGAAAAGTTTGAGCTACCTTGAAGAGAATAACCTTCTTGAAGTTGTGGCTACTCCTATCACCACTACTTCTCATACACAAGTAAGTGTGTTTCATATAGTACAAGTACTTTTTTCCGTACTTGGTAGCTAGAAGTGTTTCCTTGATCAAATTATCAAGGGAATTCTCCATTTTTTTTTGTTCTCTATAAATTATTTATTCTTATAATGGTTGGAACTTGGTGCATATCAATTTTCAAGTAATATAGACGAGGAAGAGAAAATGTTGAGTTCACTTGAGGTCTTTGGTATTAACATTCTAGTCTACCAAAGGAAGCAAATCATAGTTATGCTTCCCCTAAATAAATAGAAGAAATTTCCTATGCACATGAGATTTTCACTTGTGATGACACAATATGAGTGGAAATGAAGAGATGGTGGAAGGATTGACATCCTTAATGAATGATTACATTGATTTGATGCTTTTTCTCAATGATTGAAAACCCTCCAAAGTCCATTTTACGTAATACACTAGACAAGACATGGTCAAATTTTTAAACATGATGCCACATTTTCTTCTAATTTCAACCTAAACAAAGAAAGATATACGTGTACATGAATTCCTAAAGGTTTAGAAGTACCTAGACATACATTGTTATTTGTTGAGTGACATCAATGTTAAGGTTTTATTACTACTAATTACAAACAATCAATAAATTATATCCATGACATTACCAAAAGAGTGAGCATTAATCCCCTAAGGTTTAAGTTAGAATAAATGTCTAAAGATTATGATTTTGATTTCACAACGCTTGGAAATGATCAATTCGTATCTCTTTTAGATAATTTTATATTTCCAAAGATAGATAGAGTTCAAAATAATTTTTTAAATAATATAGAGGAGGAAAAGGAAATATTAAGTCAACCTAAGGCATTTGGCACTGACATTTTAGTCTTCACAAAGGAAGTACAATATATCCTTCTTTCCCCTAAAATAGAGAGGAAATGTCCTAAGTGCCTAATATTTTCACTTGTAATGATACTATGTGGGTATTAAATCAAGAAATGGTGGAGGAATTGACATCCTTAGATCATGATTACACTAATGTGATACTTTTAAAACCCATAGAAAATCCACTTAAGGTGATACATTGGATGAGCCATGGTCAAACTTCTAAAAGTGAAGTCACAATTTCTTTTGGTTTTGACCTAGAATAAGAAAGAAACATATATTAGTACACCACTTCCAAAAGGTCTGCAACATCTAAACATACACTATTATTTATTGAGGGATATCAATTATACGATTTTATTGCTACTAATTACAAACAGTGAAGAAAATATATTCATACCATTACCGAAAGAGTGAACATTAGTGCAATAGTGTCTAAGTTGGAGCCATTGTTTGAAGATTGCAATCTTGATTTCAATAGGGTGCCTATATTTTTCATTTGAGTAAACTTATAAGGAGAGAGGCCAAAAATACAATTTAAAAAAAATGGTTTTCTTTCTTTTCCCTCTAAAATTCATAACTCTAGTTTTATTATTTTAACTATTATTTTATTACTTTCCTCAGAAGGCCCATCTTAGATCGCAAAATTCCCCTAATGCTTTGTGCACCTTTTAGCGCATTCTACATTTCCAACTCTCCAAATTTTAAAATCAATTTCCAATTGATATAGAGGAGGAGAAAATGTTGATATTGTATTTTAAGCACAAGCACAAGATCCAGTTGGGTAAAAAATATTACACTAACAATTGTATAACAAGAAAGAAGATGGTGAAATTGCATTAACAAAACAATAAGTAGCTAAAGAGATCGATTTGAATTACTTATAAACTCTTGTGTTGATTATCCCCTGACATGAATACAATTAAATAACCCTCCTCGAGAGGAAACCAATGTGCACTAGGTTAAGTTTCAATAGTGCATGCACACTAGAAAATAGAAAAGAACTTTTCGTGATTAACTACTCGCCTAAAATTAAGGTAGGAGACCCTGAAATAGAGTGAGTGTCTAAAATATGGTTGACTAAATATAAGTGTATTCAAACATATGTTAGAACTAAATAATAACTGTATCATGCAACTCCTAACTTAGAAATAGCAAGAAACCTCCAAAAATAATACTAAAACCCAAAGGATAAGATTGTGGATAAGGTAGTTTACCAAAATAAGAGAGATAATGTGCATTTATTATTAGGGAACTTATGGATAAAGTAATCCACCGTAATGGAGATGAAATCACTTTGTCATTGCCCAGTCAATGCATAATCACTACATGTCATCTTAGGCAACACCCCTTGCTAAAAATAAAAAAATGCTCAAAGTTGAATATGATCCCAAATGGTAGGGAATGTTAGATGAAAAAAGTAGTCATATGTGGACCTAACTATGTTTGGATAAGGCTTCAAGTGTGCATTTATCCCAACACCCGCCTAAAGCACAAGCAACGAGTGTGAATTATGCTGAGTCATAGTAATTGTTAGCCACTTTAGGTTATCATGTAAGAGAAAATATGCAAAAATTAGGCAAAGAGGGAAAACCTAGTGGGAACAACCCACCCCCGCCCCCCCCCCCCCCCCTCAAAATAAGAATTCTAATGATATTACTATCATGTTTAACTACTAGGAAGTTGCATCCTTCACTCCTAAGATATCTCACAAAGCTGTGAATCTCTTCTCAATGAAATTGTCAGTGGAGATGTCTACAATCTGCTCAAGCGAAGGGAAATCCTATTATACTACATATTAACGACTCCATCATGAATCTCTCCTTTGATAAAGGGAATGTGGACCTGAATGTGCTCAGTCTTCCACCTCTATATTGGGTCTCTATAGAACTTAATCATACTATGATTATCACACCATATATCTATTGGATGATGAAACTAAGCACCCAACTTTGTAAGAAAGTGTTGCAATCATATAGCCTAAGTAGTAGTATTCTCTACATCTCTACATTCCACCTCTACTAATCATAAAACAATAGTTTATCATTTCTTGCTCAACTAACATATCAAACCAAATCCAAAGTAGAGAACATATCAAGAGGTGGAATTACAATCTATGGTATCACCAGGCTAATTGAAGTCTATGTTTCCAAGAAGATCTAAGGAATAGTGTATCGCGTAGTGTAATCCAAAGCTAGTAGTCCCTTGGACATACTTAATAATTTTCTTTGCTACCTTCACCTGTAGTTCATGTGGCTCCTGCATGTACCTGGAAACTAATCCAACTACATAGGAGATGTTAGGTTGAGAGTAAGGTACAAAAATCTCCCAACTAACTATTGATACCTGGTAGAGTTAACCAAAGGTGTAGTACTGACATCTTCTAACTTAACCTTGAAAAGGAAGAAGGTTGGAGCTATCTTGCAACCTCTAATATGAAATATATCAAGGATATATTTAGTGAATTGGAGCAAGACATCTTGATGCCTATATTAAATTGGCTAATTCCAAGACCAAGGAAGTAGTGCAATAGTCATGTATTTGTTATATCAAACCTATCATACAAGGTGAACTTCATTGTAGAAATGGAGGCTAACATCCTTATAATGAGTAAACCATATACATAGAGTACTATCAGTAAGAGTGAATTAGTCTGCCTAAACATATATACATTAGAATCCAACTTCCATCTAAGGAAACAGTGAGAGATAAGGTAAGAATCCGTCTTGGGATACCATGTTTGAGGTGCTTGCGTAAGACCATATAAAGATTTATTCATTTTGCATATTAATGAAGGATCTTTCACATACCCATGTGGCTAATCTATATAGATATCCTCATTAATATCTACATGTAAAAAATATTTTTTTAATCCATGCAGTGTATCTCCCATTTTTAGTTGTTACAATAGATAGAGCTAACCCAATGGAGTCCATCTCATCTATTAACGAAAAATTCTCCTCATAGTCAATGAATTGTACCTTTGAGAAGCCTTTAGATACCAACCAATATTTTTACTTTGCAATAATCCTATTAGCATCCCTTTTGGCCCTATAAATCCACTTACATCTAACAAGCCTCATGTTGGGTTGGAATTCTAGTCCTCCCTCATCGTTGCCTCCTAAAAGGGTTTCCCTTCATCCTTTGCATACGTTTGATGGTTTAATATGAGCATAGGATAACAATGAATAGCTAATAGTGGCTTTATGGCTGCAAAATCTTGCAAAAAATCCATTAAATATGATCTAGTTCTCCATGGATTGGCAGGATCACTCATTAGTTCAACAATTGCTTGAAGTGACTATTGTACCCATTGTGGTCTATGCTCTAGATACGAAATATCATGCTATTGATTAAAAATATCGAATTCTAAAATATAACCTAAATAATTATCCTTATTATCTATGATCGAAAGTGGTGGAGATGGTGAAGCAAACTACTCCTAAGGTGGTTGCAAGGGGTCTTCTTCAAACCCGAAACTTCGCTATATGAAAAAAGTGTTTATGATTAAATCTAATAATCTATATCCCTTCACTCCCTCTAAATATCCCATAAATATAGACTCCTTACTTTGATGTTCCATAACCTTACTCCTATGAGAAGGGATCCTAGTCCATGCATGGGAACCAAAAATTCTAAAATGAGTAACATCTAGTTTCTTCCTTGTCAAGGCTTCATAAGGAGTGGTTCCTTTTAATGATTTATGACGAATTCTATTATGAATATAAGCTACATGATTAATCACTTTAGCCCATAGTTTATGAGGAAGTGTTCTCGGCTGCAGCATATGGTTTCCCATCGCTTTTATTGACCTATTCTTTCTCTCCACTACTACATTTTGTTGTGGAGTGTATGGCACTATATGTTGCATTTCTATACCTACTTCTAAAAAAAATTTCAATATCATATTGACATACTCTCCTCTGTCATTTGTATGAAGCTTCTTAATCCTCTTCCATGTTTGATTCTCAACCAACAACTTTAAATCCCTAAGTTTTTTAAAGGCTTTAGATTTAAGCTTCATAAAACATATCCATGTAAATCTTGAACAATCACTAATGAATGTAAGTACATACCTTGATTTTCTCATGGATGGGTGAGGGAAAGGACTTGTAATGTCACTATCTACCAACTCTATAAGTGTAGTAGCTCTCCGTGTTTTTCCTATGTCAAGCTTTTAGTTGAGTCTATATTATTATTATTTGACGTCATTTTAAGGACACTACAACATCTTTCCCATGTTGACATTTGAATGTTTACACTCATTTACAAACACTACAACATCTCCCCCATACTAGGTTGTAGAGTGCCTCTTGGCGTAATAAAGTAACTAAAAGGAAATATTTTTTATCATTAAAACATTTAAGTAGTTTTACTATTTAACATTTTGGCCCTTTTTCAGGGACATTTTTCCATCATTTGAAATCTATCAAAGATTTTCTAGAATTGTAAGTTTAAGTTGTGTAGTCTACAGAATCCAAATGCTCAAGGAGATTTTCAAAGAGTTGAATCCATTTATACATTAAAAATGTAATTTAAATAATGAGAAGTTTTGTGTGTGTGTGTGTTCATCTTAATCACCTATCTATCCAACATGGATCAAATCTTTAGAGGTGCAAGTTTTTTTTTCAAGTTTTACACTCGTAAAGAGATTTGCACTTTAAGAGATTTTGATACCTCTAGGAGCTTGCTAGATCCATGATCAAGATAAATCCATATTGATGTAATAAAATATCTCATACTTTAGTTGATATGCAAGAATAAATTATTTCTCAGAAGTCATTATAACAATGTACTTTTGTAACATCATCATATGGCATGTGGAAATTGAATTTGTGAAGAGGACAATAATTCATGCTAACTACCCAAAGTAAACCCAATTAAAAAAATTGTGTTTATGTAAGTGTTGGTGTGTCAATTACAGTTATCTAGAGTGATTGGGTCAAAATGAAGATTCTTCCCTACCTAGGTTTGAATCCCCACTAATAACATTATAAATGATAAATATTATTTTATACATAGGTAAACATTGAATAATACAATTACGAATGTAACGGGAGACGGGAGATGATAGCAGTATGAATCAGTTACAACGAACCTGTAAATTCTAAATTAACGCTCAGGAGGTACACCAGCCATGATTTTATTGCACTGAAAACTGCGAGATTTTTACAGCACCCAGAAACTGTAGGTGGGCTATTTGAAGAACGTATCAGATATATTTTAAATTCCATTCAACGAGCTTGAGCACTCTATTGCATCTTCATTGATCAGTCCTTGTTTTTCTGCCCCTTTTTCTCCATATAGTCTGAAAAGATGAAACAGAGACATGCCAGACACAAACACCATGCACAGAGCTGCCAGGAACGCATTAACCATCCCAACTCCAGATTTCAAGCAATATGCTCTGAAAAACATACATACTTTGATCCACTCAAATTCTTCCAGCCCCTGCTCTGAAATATATGCTGCTTCTGCAGTCGCTGCTGCTGCAGCGAAGGTAACATAGGCCATGACCTGCTCATTGGATAAACTTAATAATAAGAGAACATGGTAATACCCAACATTGTTAATTACAACAGTAATAACCAGCAAAGGATTGGTTGAGTTTTGGAATATTTTAGAATTTAGATTGGTTGATTTTTAAAATATTTTAGAATTTGATATATAAAAGTAAGTTCAATTACTTCACTTGGGTTTATCTGATTTCAAATATTCATCGAATTAAATTCAATAATATTCTAATTCCAAAACAAAAAAAATCCAATTAAATTCAAATGTTACCTCACACTCTTTACTCTCTGCAATAAAAAGATTTAAAAAAAAAACTTTTCAATATATATAAATTACACATTATTGACTCTTTACTCTATGCGATAAAAAGATTTTAAAAAGAAACCTTTGCAATATAAATTACACATTATTGACTATTTACTCTCAGCAATAAAAAGATTTAAAAAAAAAAAAATATATTTTCAAAATAAATTACACACTATTGAAATTAACTTTTTCTTTAAGTTGAAATAAAATATAAAGAGGGTTTTATTGCTTATTCATTTTTACCCCAATTATATTGAATCTGTCTTCACAATGTAGTGTCTATTGTGATATAAACAGACCTCACAGGCTCTTACTTTTTCTTAGTGAAGTTCAATATCCCAGTTACAGAACAACATAAGATATGAATCCTGTCAATGAACATATTAGGAGAGTAAGATCATTCTGGAGATTTCTTAATTGAGAAGAGTTAGCTGCAGTAACATAAGATATGAATCCTGTCAATGAACATATTAAGAGAGTAAGATCATTCTGGAGATTTTTTAATTGAGAAGTTAGCCGCAGTATAGTTAATTAGGATGGGATGGAGATTTTTTTGAAAATACATATATATATATATTTTTGAAGGGGTAAGGTTTAACTTTTTCTAAAGTGAATATATTGATTATATATATATGGTTATTGAATTGGTTGAAAAATGTTGATAATTAAAGTTAGAGATTGAAATTTTATAAAGAGGGGTTGAGGATGGAAGCTATTTTTGGAGAAATTAAACTATAAAGATGTCTAAACTACTCTACCGAGGATCTTGATCATCTCGTCCCATTATAGGTAAATCGCTCTTCCATTCAATAGATGAGCTGAATCTAACTTAAACATATTTACATCAAATATTAATTAAAAGAAATTAGAGATTAAAACATTATCTTTGTTTTGGGTTATAGAATAATTTTTAAAATCTATTTTCTATTAAAATAATAAATACTTTAACCTTCATTCCAAACTTCTTCGCTACATAATTATATATTTAATCTTATGTATTATTAAACCCAATTTGATTATCAATTTTAAATATCTTACAAATATACCACAAAATCAAAATCAATAATTAACTTTGCTTCATATTCATGAAATATCCCATATTCATAATCTAATTAAGGAATTAGATTACCAACCAGCCATCCACCCTTCCTTTCTCAAAAAAATGAATATATATGAAATTTCACTCAAAATAAAAAGTCTTGTGATTAATTTTACCCCTGTAAGCTCTCCTCCCTTCCCTTCTCTGGATGGAAAGATAATGAAATGGTTTCAGCTCTCCCCCTTCCCTCCTTGGGTGTTCTAAGATAATGAAAAGGTTTCAGCTGGTCATACCTGATCACAACAAAATATCGTCCATGCCAATGCCTTGTTCAACAGGATATTCCGCCTGTACAGATTGATGAAGCAATTCAAGCCTTGCAGAAGAGAGTATACTGCAAGAATTCCATCTACAGTGACTAAGAATCTGGATTAAAAACAAAGAACCCATGTCAGATTAGACTCTGAATCTTTATTAAAAACAAAGAACCCATGTCAGATTAGAATCTGGATTAAAAACAAAGAACCCATGTCAGATTAATGTCTGGATAAAAAACAAAGAGCCCATGTCAGATTTTATCTGCCCTGCACTGTTTCTAAAGATACCCCCATTTCAAAAAACCACTAAAAGTTGGATCTTTGTTTTCAGGAAACACTAAAAGTTGGATCTTTATAAGTATTGTAGAAACGAAATAATGTAAAACTCACGGGAATGTTTTCAGCAATGTGAAATTGGCATGTATCTGCATTCCAGCAATGTCTCGAGTTGCAGAGGCAGTTCGTACAATGATTGCTGAAACAAGAGCAAATATCACCACAGCAAAACGCAATATCACTTCTGTTATCCTCAGCCCCCTATCCATCTTAGGGATTTCAGTATTGTCAAGAGAAGGGAGATGGAGTAAAGGCCCACAAAACCTGCTAACTACACTGCCAGTCTGCTTCCTCATTTCAATGCCACTGTAGGTACTCTCCTTTCACAGAGATGGACAACTAATGTAATGCCATACACTAATTCTAAGTCAGACTCATACACCTTAAAAAGCTTCAGGGATAAAGCGAAATTTTGGTGTACATCTCTTTCTCACCTATGCTTCACAGTGCATTTGATTGTACAATTGAAGGAGTAAGTTGACCGTGAAGATGGTAGGGGCAAATTCAGAATAAATAAGTTTTTATCTTTACAAAGTTTGGATTAAAAAACTTAATACAAATCTTCCAGAGTACTTAATTTATATTTTCCTTCGGTCATTAAGAACCAAACTCTTTGAAAACTTAATACAAATCTTCCACAGTATTTTTTTTTCCTTTTGGTTCATTAATAACCAAACTCTTTGAAGATCAGACAACACGTTTGTTTTAATCTTCCAGAGTACATAATTTATTAACCAAACTCTTTGAAGATCAGACAGCAAGGTTTTTTTTTTTCAAACAGAAAAAGTAGCTTTTAGTTATTCCAGCTGGAATTAAAAAAAAGAACAGGCATATACAGTGACATACAATAAATACTGTAGTAAAATTGTTTACAGTTCGCTGTCAGAAGACAAAAAGATGGCAATATTCAGAAGAGGTAAAAAAACAAATCAAAATCAGAAAATTCAGATTTTGTCCTCAAACATGAAGCTGTCTAAGGAGAGGTCTAAAACATACCAGCAAAAAACCGTTGAGGGATGCATCCCCAACTCTAATAAAACCAACCAAACAAACAAACTTAGATTTTTATTGAAAAGAAAACCAAGAAGTTTTGTGTAGTATATATAGATAGAATGTGCACTTGAGTTGAGCTGTAAACTATTTCTTTATAATAGATGAAATCTTTGTCCATAGAAAGAACTCTTTTCTTATAGAATATCTGTTGTTAATTTAGTTCTGTGGATGTGTTAGATACTGATTTTCAGAAAGTTTATTTAACTCCGCAATTTTAATTTTCCAAGAAATAAAGTTGAGGACTTTTTGCTGAGCTTTACTTGCCAACCAATTTATTAGACAATTTGAATCTCTTAGAATTTGAATGCATTTAATTTTTTTCAAAAGGTGCAAAGATAATTAATTTGGTCTTTGTGTCGATTCACATCTTACACCAATTTTGAACTAGGATTTTATGCTGAGCTTTACTTGCCAACCAATTTATTAGACAATTTGAATCTCCTTAAATTTGAATGCATTTAATTTTTCTCAAAAGCTGCAAAGATAATTAGTTTGGTCTTTGTGTTGCTTCACATGCTATACCAATTTTGAACTAAATAAATAGATTCTCTATTATTTCAATCATTCACCCTCCTCATCTATAAATAGATTCCGTATTATTTCAATCATTCACCCTCCTCATCTATCCTCTTGACCCTTTTGAACAGCTCCATCAAAGAAACTAACTGGACAACATTGTGATATGATTGAGAAATTGATCTTTCTTTATTTTTTCCTATTTTACTTCAAATTATATTAGAGAGTTTAGACTTCTGTGTTCCATATTTGATTGTAAGAGATTTCAGCAAAATCACATAGAGAATCATTTGTCGACGCCTTTCGAACCAACTAGTGTGGTTCATCGTCACGCATGAACAAATGATTCTCTATGTAATTTTGCTGAAATTTCTTACAATCAAATTATATTGTCTAAACAATAAAAAATAACACAAATAATATAATAAGATGATTAGATTTTTTTACTGATATTTAATTTTTAAAAATAACCTTATTTCTAATTAACCAAATTCCCTGAAAACAAAAATTTATAAACTTCTCTACCCAATAGAGAAGAATATCCTTAAAAAAAATTCTAATCTCAGTTGTAAAACCAATTGCCAAATTTCCTTAGCCATCCTGCACCATACAACCTTGAATGTCTATGATTATGGGTTATAAAAACCATTTCTTTAAAATAGTCAAAAGAGAGTACATGGAATGCTGCAAATAATTAATTGCCATAACAATCAAACCAAACCCTTAGTACTGGAGACAGCATTGTTTTAATTGTGCCGTAGAAAGAAGCTGACACAGGCGAATTTTGGGTCAGCTCTCTGCATCTAGCTATATCGTGTTGATTGAGGTACTGTAGGTTTATTAATAAATTTAGGTTATTTATATAGAAATTCCAAAAATATGTTATTTATATGGAAATTCAAAATTAAAATGATTGCGAAATTTATAATTTTTTAATAGAAATTTATATTTTTGGAAGTGTAGTTTAATTATGAGATATATTTTTTAAAGGAATTGGATTTGATGGTAGAAATTAAGAGGTCTTTCATTATTGGATAAAGTTTAATTTTTTTTTCGAGGGTTTTCTAGAATTATGGGGCATTTTGAGATAAGGCTTAAATAAGTGGTTGCATCAAAGGAGACCATATTAAATGGTCTTTTTCTGATTAGTGAGTTTAAGTATTTTTAGAGGTATTTATGAAGTAGTTGTATATTAGTTTTTATTAAAAAAAAAATTATAAAATATATATATTTTTAAAGATATTTTATTAATAATTTTTTTAATCAAGTTGTGTGATTTGTGCTTCAAAAGTGATGAATCCATTTATATATTTAAAAACTTATTCTAAATTATTAAAATTCACAATCTTATTAAAAATTATATCCCCAAATTCCAATAAAATAGACACAAATATTTTTAATAATTAAACTACTCCATATAGTCACATCAGATGCCCCCACCTAGCAAGCTGGTTGGACAGGATCAAGCTTCACTGGGGTCTCATGAAAGACAGCTCAATTCAGCACATCTGCTGCGATCAAAATCAGCAAGCGGATTCTCTGTCAAAGGAGGGTTTGCTTTTCGGGACAGGCCCTGGTCCCTGAAGGTTACTCTCGATGAGAATTCCTGGCTCATCCAAGATTTCTCCATTCCTGGCTGCTGACCATTTCTATGTCTTTTCCTTATTATCATCTTTTGCCTCTATATGTTTTGAACATGTCATGATATATGAATGCCCCTGATCTAGCTTTTCTTATCTGAATAGACCTAGTATGTGTAGCATATACATGGTATTGTTTTATGTATGATGCTCTTTTTGGGAATTTTTGTCATCAATTTTGCATCCTAAAAATCAAGATCACACAGCGACTGAATGTTGTTATATGTACACTCTAGAACTTATATTCTCTCAATATAATTTATATGATGCTTTTTCGTTCTGAAAAAAGAAATATATATATATATATATACAACTTCTATGGTTTTGTTATTTAAAATAAAAAATAACTTTAAATCAGTAAAATTTCATACATTCATTTTTAATAAAAGACCACCATAATTTTAATATAAATACTTAAATTTATTTTGTCCTAATTTTTAATAAAATTTACTATCTGAATAGTAATAAAACAGATAAACGAATTTGGACTTCTTAATGTATCAAATACATAAGTCATAATTGAACAAAGCTTTTCAACGAAAATTAACTGCAAGCGTGAAATTTACCGACAAAACAGCCGAAAGATTCCGATGGCGTCAGTCATCCTGTCAAGAACTCCATGGGCTACACTCTTTTTAAGTCCTTCATGAAAAATAATTTATTGTCCTGCGTTTTAGAGAGTAATAATTTATTGTCCTGCATTTTAGAGAGTCTAAACATTAGAGTGGCTTAGTGTGCGTGTTTTTTTTTAAATGGTTAAAGTATTGAATTTATTTTAAATATTAAAAAATAAAATTTACAAAATAAAATATTATTAGATGATGAAAAGTTATATCATTCTGGTTTACAGTATGTTTTAACAATGTATTTTATTTGATTAAGATTTTTTTCTTAGACTTACGAAAATTAGCTGCCTAAGACTTAGAGGTATTTGGTAGAAATGAAAGTTTGCTCCCTTACGGACTATCAATGGGTTATTTCAGGGGGTGTAGTTTTCCTTAAACACGGCCCAAAGGTAAA